>OX387276.1:37573705-38018705 GCA_947562075.1 Orthosia gracilis | reverse complement strand
ATCACTACGTCGCAGAAGGTCGCTGCCGCCTGCCATGATTCGTCGCTGTCGACCATCTCCCTGAGGACGGCCGGCAGCGACAGGTCGTTCCCGACTGTCGCGGACAAGGCGGCACGAGGGACCGCCCAAGCTGGGCACTCCTCGCGCGTATGCTGCGCCGTGTCCGCGACTCCCGCCGCGCAATGGTGGCACTCCACCGAGGGTTCTCTTCCTGCCACCCGGCACAGGTATCTTCCAAAGCAGCCATGCCCGGTGATCATCTGTGTCAGGTGGAAGGAGAGAGCCCCATGCCGCCGCTCGAGCCACTCGTGAAGAATGGGCCGAACGGCGGTCACCAACTCTCGACTCACGATCGAACCCTCCAAACGGGCCGCCCACCTCCGCAGGAGAGTCTCGCGTCCCTCCTCTCGCCAGCGTTGGATCTCTCGCGGATGTGGACGGCCACCGCCCGCAACCACCTCTTTTATTCGCCAGTACACCGCGGCGAGTACCTCGGCATCGAGGTCCCACGGCGGCGTACCGGCGAGCACGCACGCGCCGACGTACGACACGGTGCGGTACGCCCGAGCCACCCTGAGCGCCATGGCGCGCTGCGGTCTCCGCAGCGCTGCCACGTTTTGGTTGCTCATGGCACCTGCCCATATTGGCGCCCCGTAGAGCGCCATGGAGCGCACCACACCCGTGTACAGGCGTCGGCAAGCTCCACCAGGCCCCCCAACATTTGGGAGGATCCGTCCCAAGGCACCAGCGGTGGCCAACAACTTTGGGGCCAGCCGCCGGAAGTGCTCCTCGAACCTCCATCGGCCGTCGAGCACGAGCCCTAGGTACTTCATAGTAGTACCGACGGCGATGGAGGTCCCTCCCACAATAATAGAGGCCTCCGGCGGCGGCCTGTTTTTGGGCCCATGAAACAAGAGGGCCTCGGATTTTTCCAAGGCCACCTCGAGCCCCAAGGCACGGATCCTCCCCACGACCTGAGCCACACCCGCAGTGGCGAGCAGGGATGCCTCTCTGTAGGTGCGCCCGCGGGCCAGCACGAGGGTGTCGTCGGCGTAACAAATCACGCTGACCCCCCGCAAGGTGGCCCCGCGCAGCACCCAGTCGTAGCCGATGTTCCACAAGGGCGGGCCCAGAACCGACCCCTGTGGAACACCGCACGACATTTCCCTCCTCCCCTCGCCGGCCCTCGTCGGGAAAACGACGGCTCTGCCGGCGAAGTAGTCGGCGATGACCCTCTGGAGGTAATGCGGCACGCCGTGGTACCGCATCGCCGCTTTGATCGTTTCCCAGGGCAGCGTGTTGAAGGCGTTGCGGATGTCCAATGACACCGCAAGCATCACGCCGCCCCGGGAGACCGCCTCCTCGGCGAGGTCCCTCACCCGCGCAACCGCATCCAGGGTCGACCGACCGCGGCGGAAACCGAACTGCGCGTCGTCCAGATCCGGATCCATGCACTCGGCCAGGCGAGCAGCGAGCACACGCTCGAAGAGCTTACTCACCTCGTCGAGCAGCACGATCGGACGGTAGGACGACGGCAGTCCGGCCGGGCGCCCTGCCTTTGGCAGCAATACGAGTTTGCCCGTCTTCCACTGCCGCGGGAATCGACCCCGCACCACACATGCGGTGAAGAGGGACCTCACCCTCTCACTCATTTCCTCCAGCGCGACCGCCACGGCCGCCCCCGGAACGCCGTCCGGGCCCGGGGCGGTCCTCCTCATCTTGAGTCTGAGGACGGCCGCCCCGAATTCGGCCTCCGACACCGGCGGTGCGGGGACATCGCCCTCTGCAGGTCGCGCATCAGTTTGTCGGGCCATCGCCGGGGGCAACCACTCGTCTCGTTGCGGGAAGAGGGTGCCCACCACCTCCTCGAGAAGATCCCCGTCTACACTAGAAGTGACGGGGGGTGCCCAGGGCCGTAACTTTTTCCTTACTACCTTGTATGGCCTCCCCCAGGGGTCGCCATCGAGGGTCCGCAGCCATTCCTCCCATGCCGCCTCCTTGGCCCGCGCGATAGCCACCTGAAAGGTTTCGCGCAGAGCCCTGTAAGCGGCATAGGAGGCACTCTCCTCCTGGGCGTCACGGGTCCGCCGCCTCCTGCACCGAGTGTATCGGCGGCGAGCCCGGCCGCAATCGATGCGCATGCGGCGGAGCTCGTCGCTCCACCAATACACCCGGCACCGAGGAGGGAGGGGTCTCGCCCTGGGCATCGCCGCGTCGCATATGCGGCCCAGCGAGGCCCCAAGGCGCCTCGCCTCCTCGTCCACGTCCTGGCCAATGTCGGGCCCGGACATCCAGTCCTCGATAATGGCGGCCTCTCTGGCGACCTCCCTGTCGAGCCGCCCCAGCACCCAGCGCGGACCGCCCCCAACGACGGGGGTCCGGGCCGAGCCTTGCGGGCCGGCGGGGAGCGCGGAGACATCGAATCGGATATAACGATGGTCCGACAGTGTCTCCACGCCCACCACCACCCTCCAATCCCGGACACGGCGCGCCAGGGCAGGCGATGCCAACGTTATGTCGACTATCGACCCACCCTGTTGCCGCACGCACGTGTCCTCCGACCCCGTGTTGAGGACGACCAAGCCAACGGAGACCGCCCACTCCTCCAGACACTCGCCCCGCGCATCCGTCACCGGGGATCCCCACGCCACAGATTTGGCGTTGAAATCCCCAGCGACTAGCACGGGGCTAGGGGCGACCTGCCCAACCAGAGCCCCCACCTCCCCGAGCATTTGCTCAAAGTCGGCGAGAGCCCGGCTAGGCGAGAAATACACCCCTACAATTGTGAGGCCGCCCACGGCAGCCAGTACGTAGCCCCTACCCCTCGACACATTGCCAATGGGCGGGGCGCCGGCGGCAGCCGGGGCGGCGATGGCCACCAAACCCTCGCGATCCCCGACCCAGTCATCCCGGGTGGGGACGAAGTAGGGCTCGGCGACCACGGCTACTTTGATTCCCCACTCTGCCAGGGACTGGGTCAAAAGATCCTGGGCCCCGGCAGAGTGGTTAATATTCGCCTGCAAGATGGGGAGTCCGGGCATTTATGAGACGGTCTCCGTTGGCTCCTCCGCTGTAGGGCTACTGGCAGGCTCACCGCTGCCCTTAGCCTTAATCACTTTCGTTTTGCCCACACAGCCCACTCCGCCGAGAGGGTGCCCCGCCGGTTTACCTGCTGCTGCGCAGGTGGCACAGTTTGGCTCGGCCCGGCACTCGCGTGCCCGGTGGCCCGGCTTTCCGCAACGGAAACAGAATCCGCTGCGGTCTACCTCCGATCTACACTTGCTGGCGACGTGGCCCAGGTTGAGGCACTTGAAGCACCTTAGGGGCCGCGCCTCCAGCAAAGTGGCTCTTGCCGAAATCCAGCCCACGTTGAGTCGGCCGGCGCCGACCACTTTCTTGGCGGCGGCCACCGGGCAACCGAGCCACATCGTAGCCCGTTCAGTAATGACACCGGGTTTCAGGTCGTCTTCATGGCAGCCAGCCTGCGCAGCGAAAGCGGCCACTACCTCGGCGGCGGTGACGGAGTCGTCCAGCCCCGACACCAGGACATCCACTCTTTTTGTGGGACGAGAGACCCGGACTACGTCTGCGCTGAGGACCTCTCGCAGCTTTGAAGCGAGGGAGTCGGCCTTCTCAGCGCCCCCATCCCCGAAGATTTCGAGGATGCGGGCGCCGGTGACCGTAGTCCTGCAGCGCATTTCCTCAATGCCGAGACTCGACTTGTCTATACGGGTCCGAGCCTCCCGCAAAACGGTGCCGTAGCTGGCGCCACGCTCCGCCGCGCCCGGCTGCAGTGTTAGTGTCACCGCAGCCGTTTTTGGTTCACGCAACTTCGCCACCGCCGCCGCCTTTTTATTCTGGGTACCCTGCGCACCCGTCTGCCGCCCTGAGCTTTTTGCACCCCTAGCTGCCACCAAGTTCCATTGCTCCGTCAATGGGGGCGGTGGGGGGGCATCCTTAACTGGGCTGGAGTCCCTAACAGGAGCCTGGGCCGTCTTTTTGCCCTTGCCTTTGCCCTTTCCCTTGCCCTTAGACTTTTGGGGCTGGGCAGCGGTCGCAGGCAGAGGCGCTGGGGGTGTTGGGTCCTTCTCTGGGGCATGAGCTGCCTCTGACGCAGCGTCTTCCTTCGCCTTTCTCTTGTCAGCCGCCAGCGGCGGCCGCAGCCTCGGATCCGGTAGGAGGCGACACTCGAGCCCTTCGAGTCGTGCATTCAGCATATTGCCGAATTGCACGACGCTGGCCCGAGCTATCTCCTCCATCATTTCCCTAGTGGCGTCGGGTGCAACCGCCGCCGGCCGGCTCTTTGCCTCTGCCAATTGTGCCGTAAGCCGCTGGTTTTCGCTTGTTAGGTGCGCCACCTCCTCGGACACTGTGCGGGCCCTTATGCCCATCGCGGCCTCCTTGATAGTAGAGGCCGCATCCTTTAGTGTTTTGATACTGGTCCCCTTCAGCTTCTTGGACGTGGCGGCCACCTTCTCCACGAGCTTCGCAGCCTCTAGCAGCAGCAGGTTTAATGCCGCCAGAGACTTCTCCGTGTCCTCCTCGGGCGTTGGCGGATTTAGGCCTCTGCGACAGGCGTGCCTAGATTCCTCTAGGATTTTGGCCATGCCGGCAATTTCCTCCTCGGCCTCTAACTGGAGCTCTTCTTCCTTTGCCTTGTTAAGGCGCTGCTTGGCCGCGGCTAGGCCCACGTACTCGCCCGTGGTGGGCGGTCGGCCTCTCCCTCTCTTTGTTTTGTGTGCCGCCCCTTTGGGTGGCGACGCCATCTCCTGTTCATTCTGTTCTTCCACTGGTCTTTTTCGCCAGCGGCGAGCCTCCTCGTTTCCACTCCCAGAGTCGACCGTCATAAGACTAGTGTCCGAGTCAGTGTCCGATAGTTGCGGCAGGGAGACGCGAAGTTGTCTTCGGGCCACCGTCGCTTGCTCCGTCTTTGTATTTTTTGATTTAGCCATTGCTGACTCCGATAGATGCAACACGGAGTCATCTTCTGTCTTCTGACTCTCCGTCGTCTGTTCCTTCTCTCTCTCGTTCTCGTTTTTCTCCTTCTTTTCTTCATCTTTTTGTTTGGTAAATTCAATTTGCATATTTGTTCCCACGATTATGGGACGATATAAGAAACACTGCCGGGTGACGCCCATTCCGTTAAACAGTGTAGCTATATACTGTAGAGGTCGCCTGGTATCTACAGGTTTTTACGACTTTGCTGTCGGGTTTTATAGGGTTTTCCTTCCCGCGGGCCGGCCAATTAAGGCAAGCCCTCCGGTCCACAGCACGTCCCGTACCCCATACCGCCAACGATGGGGGTCTTTGGGAGTATGCCGTGGGCTCCGGGATTCAAGGAGAGCTGGCTAGACTCCCCTGTTTGGTGGTTCCCTGTCCTGAGAACCACCCTCCCCTCCTCGTCCTAACCTAACCTATCCTACCTAACCTAACCTAGCCTACCTACCCCACCCCTATGTCGCATCTGGAGTGTCCTCTGCTAGTCAGAGGAACACCCAGAGCGAACCCTACCCCTGTCAGATTATTCGCCACCGCCAACAAGAACCCACGAATGGGAAGTTATTGACGGTGCCCAGAGTGCACCAGCCCAGCGGGTTGCTCTTCCCCCCGGACGTATCCGAAAGAGTCCAGCAACCAACTAGGCCAACGTGGAGGTTACCTGACCCGCACCCCAACCTAACCTAACCTAACCTAACCTAACCTAACCTAACCTAACCTAACCTAACCTAACCTAACCTAACCTAACCTAACCTAACCTAACCTAACCTAACCTAACCTAACCTAACCTAACCTAACCTAACCTAACCTAACCTAACCTAACCTAACCTAACCTAACCTAACCTAACCTAACCTAACCTAACCTAACCTAACCTAACCTAACCTAACCTAACCTAACCTAACCTAACCTAACCTAACCTAACCTAACCTAACCTAACCTAACCTAACCTAACCTAACCTAACCTAACCTAACCTAACCTAACCTAACCTAACCTAACCTAACCTAACCTAACCTAACCTAACCTAACCTAACCTAACCTAACCTAACCTAACCTAACCTAACCTAACCTAACCTAACCTAACCTAACCTAACCTAACCTAACCTAACCTAACCTAACCTAACCTAACCTAACCTAACCTAACCTAACCTAACCTAACCTAACCTAACCTAACCTAACCTAACCTAACCTAACCTAACCTAACCTAACCTAACCTAACCTAACCTAACCTAACCTAACCTAACCTAACCTAACCTAACCTAACCTAACCTAACCTAACCTAACCTAACCTAACCTAACCTAACCTAACCTAACCTAACCTAACCTAACCTAACCTAACCTAACCTAACCTAACCTAACCTAACCTAACCTAACCTAACCTAACCTAACCTAACCTAACCTAACCTAACCTAACCTAACCTAACCTAACCTAACCTAACCTAACCTAACCTAACCTAACCTAACCTAACCTAACCTAACCTAACCTAACCTAACCTAACCTAACCTAACCTAACCTAACCTAACCTAACCTAACCTAACCTAACCTAACCTAACCTAACCTAACCTAACCTAACCTAACCTAACCTAACCTAACCTAACCTAACCTAACCTAACCTAACCTAACCTAACCTAACCTAACCTAACCTAACCTAACCTAACCTAACCTAACCTAACCTAACCTAACCTAACCTAACCTAACCTAACCTAACCTAACCTAACCTAACCTAACCTAACCTAACCTAACCTAACCTAACCTAACCTAACCTAACCTAACCTAACCTAACCTAACCTAACCTAACCTAACCTAACCTAACCTAACCTAACCTAACCTAACCTAACCTAACCTAACCTAACCTAACCTAACCTAACCTAACCTAACCTAACCTAACCTAACCTAACCTAACCTAACCTAACCTAACCTAACCTAACCTAACCTAACCTAACCTAACCTAACCTAACCTAACCTAACCTAACCTAACCTAACCTAACCTAACCTAACCTAACCTAACCTAACCTAACCTAACCTAACCTAACCTAACCTAACCTAACCTAACCTAACCTAACCTAACCTAACCTAACCTAACCTAACCTAACCTAACCTAACCTAACCTAACCTAACCTAACCTAACCTAACCTAACCTAACCTAACCTAACCTAACCTAACCTAACCTAACCTAACCTAACCTAACCTAACCTAACCTAACCTAACCTAACCTAACCTAACCTAACCTAACCTAACCTAACCTAACCTAACCTAACCTAACCTAACCTAACCCAGTCCCCCCGCAGCCCTCGTGGTGGTCGGATCGTTTTTAGAGTCGCTCCGCGCTTAAAAAATCAAAAAAGTGGTATAAAGTTGTCGGATTTTAATAAAACAAGTGTTGGTGTGTAGAGGAAAGTGGCCTCCACACCCCCAAGTGATAAAATATACCCGGATTGCAGTGTTGTGAAGTGCAAAGCCTGAAAACACCTATTTTGGAGGTTAAGTGAAAACTAATTTCAACGTTTCCTGTGTTTGCGGCGGAACGAAAGCGACGACCCCCCTTTTTTCTTTCAAAAAACGAAGCGGAAGGACAGCACCTTGGTTCCGGGTTACCCTTGAACCACCTCCGCCCAGGATTTCCGGAGAAAAACCGGAAAAACCAAAACCACGTGGTCTGAAAAAACCTCAACGGGACGCGGCAGCTTTCCAAAAATTTGCAGGACCGAAGAGGCTCTAAAGGAAGGAATATTAACGCAAGTATTAGAATTTTATGTTAAATACTTTGCGAAATATAAATATACAAAAATTCCAACTTCGGACACCCATAACTCCTGAAGGGGAGACAAATGCGAAAAACTTGGACTGCTATCGGTTGCGCGCTCATCAGAAGAGGACATCCCGAGAAGCTCAGATTTTTATCTTGTTTAATTTTAGCGTAGTTTATAAGTAAGTGTAAAAAGTACAAAATTGTAAATTTTTATAGGTCTTAATTTAAATTCCAAATTTTTTATGTAATCATCGAATAGTCCTTAATTTAAGCTTAATTTAGACATTTTTTTCGAAATTTTTTGATGAGTAGTTTTAAAGTTATAGATTTTTTAAGTATTTTTTGAAATAAAATCGAAATTAATAGAAATAATTACTTTTTGGCCACAGAATCGTCTTTAAGGGGTGTATTCTAGGTGTTTTGAGCCCGAACTCGAGTCCAGTAGCCTTGAATTTGACGAAAATAGCTTTTTTGAGATTTTTGGTTATTTTAGGTTTAAATTTAAACAGTTAATATCTCCGAGGCTATTGGGCGCAGAGAAGTCGGATTTCCGCACTTCCCAGCGGCATATTGGTGGGAACATTTTGTGTTATTTTTCAGGAGTTTTCGGGACCTGGAGTTTTTCAGCCCTGAAACATTTCTTGGCGGATAGGGGAGGTGGAGCCAGGCACAGCATTCCAAACCGCGTTTCTCTGTGGCAAACGGTTGCGGAGTTATAGCCACCCAAAGTCCAACTTTGACAGTTACCCCCACCCTTTGGGAAACTTTGGGCTGGCATAGCTCCGGATCCGGGGGTCGCAGAGACTTGCGGTTTTCGTAGTGGTGTTTGGGGGCACAACCTCTGTCCAATCCACCTCATTTCAGGCGTTTTGGGGCTGAGGAATTTCAGGAGCCTGAAAACCAGTTCACACGTCGGAGTGGGACGAGCAGAGTCGAACAAGTCCAAACTCGGGTGCTCTGCGACCGCTGGGAGGGAAGTTGTACTGGGCTGAAGATTGACTTTGACAGTTCTAGAACTGTCAAACCATTTTTCGGGCTCGGATAGCTCCCGAGCCGGGGGTCGTAGAGGGTCCGGGTTTTCTTTGGGGACATCGGCTGGCTCCTCCCAATCCGTCTGGATGGGTTTCAGGAGGTTTCAGGAGCAGTAAAATTTTCAGCCTGAGAATAGCTCCAGTGGGTGGGCCTCACCGCGCCAATCTCGGGGAGCCCAAGCACGAGTGCTTTTGGTCCGGCGGTTCCGGAGAAATCCCAAAAAACCATTTTTCGGTTGTCTTCAGGCAAAAAAACCAAGTTTTTTGGGACTAAGTAGCTCCGGAGCCCCTTGGCGGAACTGTGCCGAGTTTGGGTTCATTTTTGAGGGCTCGGGGAGGGCTATCCATTGGAGCAATAAAATCGACTCTACATAGAGTCTTAAAAATTTTTCAAAAATTTATTTTTCGGTTCTGCAACTGCAACCTCTTAGACATAGTAAGTTTAAGACCTCAGGGCTCAGAACTTCGTTTTTACCCCCCCTCCCCCAACCCCCCATATTACCTCTCCCCCCTGGGATATCTTGGCCCCTGGGCAGGATAAACCCCTGGTGTTTGGGTTCAGGGTGACCAGCTCGAGGAGCCCGACCGATTGGCCCCGGCAGTTCTCCCCCAATTTTTTACTTTTTACCCCATTGAACACCAATATGTCCAAAAACATCCCTCCATCGAGGCGTGCCGCAAGGGCTCCGGCCCCGGCGCCGCCTGCTGCGCAGCGTGCCAGATCCAGGGCTGTCAAGGCTTCTGAGTCGGAGAGTGGTGCCGGAGCTCATGGCTCGGAAGCGGTTCGGAGGCCAGCGCAACCGCAACCCCTCGAGACCACCGAGCCGGTCGTTCCGGCCGCGCCTGACATCGAAAGCGCCGAGACCCTATCGCAGGGGGACATGGCCCCCTCCCAGGAATTGGACACGCGTGCTGTGGTCGATCTTCGTTCGGACTCGGAGACCTCGGAGGCAGAGGACCCGCCCCTTTCCTCCACACCCATAAGAGCTTCAGTGAGACCTGTGCCGTCTGAACTGCGCATCCAGACGCAGATACGGCAGGCGCTGGCGGCTGTTTCGGTGGAGTCTCCATTACAGCGTGAGCCTGATCCCGCCTGCGTCGAGACTGACGATTGTGACTCCGAGGCATCATTCAATTCATGCGACTCCACAAGAACTGTCGACGGAAGGAGGATAGTCCTAAGTGAAATGCCTCGTCAGGCCGGAGCTGTGCTCCAAAAAGCTAAGTCGGACCTTGAAAGCTCCGGTAACCTCAAGAGAGAAATAAGGGAGAACGTCGTCTCGTCGCTTCAACTTATGTACGAGATGGTGTTGAAGCTCTCTGACTCCCGTAACCTTCATATGGTGGAGACTCACCGACTGAGAGAGGGAGTTGCGAGGACAAAGGAGCGTCAAGCACAAAAGCACGCTCGATTGATGGAGTCCGCGCTGTTAGAGTACAAGAAACTCGAAGCTAGCGTAGAAAAGCTGGCTGGCGACGTCGAATCGCTTCGCCAGATACTGCTCTTTGAGGCCTGCGATCCCATTCGGGAGCTGAAGAGGAACACCCAATTGGCACTCAAGGAGTCACCAGAGCTTATAAGCATGGTAATGGCTAAAGTTGCGGACATGTCTGCTGGACTTGAACCACTTAGAGCAGCCCTGTACTCGGTGCTGCCCCGGGGAGAGCAGGTAGCGGTCGACACCGTGAACAGAGGTGGACCTGAGATGGCCGACCTTCGCGCGGAGTTGCTAATCATACGCCAGGAGTTGTCTACGATGAACCAGCGTCGACTTGACTGCCCTATGAGCGAGGCAACCACAGACGATATTATCACTGCGGTAAAGGAGGCATCGCAATTGGCACCTTCCCCTCCTCCGTCCCACACCGAGGAAATCCTCCATATCCTGCGGACGTGCAATGATACGCAAGAAACGATGGAGGAGGTTCGTGCGGGTCTGCAGGCTCTGCGGGGCGACCTGCCCTCGAGAGAGACGGCGGAGCTGCTGGGCTCCAAGGTCGAGGAGTTGAGGAGGGAGGTCAGGGGACTTCAAGACACCACCGTGGAGACGGCCGCACCAATTAGGACTTCGGTGGAACATCTGCGAGGCCTCATCGAGAGCGGCGTGTCGCTGGCTGCGGACGGGGAGGCACTGCCTGGCCGCTATATGCGCACAGACCGCCACAAACAGGCTAAATCCTACTCCGAGGCGCTAACCACCCACAATCCGAGCCTTATCGTGGAGTCTATCGATCCCCGCCACACGAGCGATGACTTGATAAAGTCCATCAAGTCGAAGATCGACGTTGTGGCTCTTGGGGTGGGGGTCAGTAGCATTCGGAGGCTCCGGAACCAGAAGGTGGCGATTGGCTGCGCCTCGGAGAGGGATAGATCGGCGTTGGGCGACGCCATTAGGGGGGCGGTAGAGGGTTTCGCAGTTAGGTGTCCGCCTCCTAGAAACCCCATGATCCGCCTGCTGGGAGTTGTACACGACCTTGACAATGCCAGCATCGAAACGGCTATCGTAAGGCAGAATGCCAAGCTAGTTGAGGGTCTATCGGCTGGTGAGGTCAGGACTAGAGTGATGCGGCGAACCAGGGGGCGCTCCTCGGCCACCACTAACGTCATCATGGAGGTGAGCGCGTCCCTGTGGAACCGAATGAAGGGACAGCGTGTGAAGCTCGGGTATCAGGTGGTGTTGGCTTTGGACCAGTCACCCGTTGTACAGTGCTACAACTGCCTCGGTTTCGGACACATGGCGCGGGACTGCCTGTCCACTCCCGGGTGCGGATATTGCGCAGAGGAGCACGACACCCGGGACTGCCCCAATCGGTCTCGCCGCCCCTGCTGTATCAATTGCCTAAAGAATAGAAAAGGAAACGATGCTGGCCACTCGGCCTACTCTAGTGACTGTCCAGAATGGTCTAAGTGGGACAGGATATCGAGAGCCGCAATAAGTTATTGTTAAGGGCACCTCGGCGGCAGTAAAGTTTGTGCAGGTTAACCTTGGCCGTGGTCTTGCTGCTACCAAGGAGATTCTCTGTGAGGTTTCAGGTAATGGCACGGACCTTCTTATTACCCAAGAGCCCTACGTGGGTGCAAAGGGCACTCTCGCAGCTTCCAATGTAGTCGTTCAATATCCTGGAGGCACTAGAGACACCCCTGTGAAGTCGGCAATTGTCGTCGTCAATCCTAATCTAATAGCGGTGACCGACCAAACCCTCAATTGCCCAAATATTAGTTCATTGGTCTTGCACTTGGGGAACCTTAGTTTAGGAATAATAAATGTGTATTTGGAGGGGAATTTAGATATAGATCCACAACTCAGGAGGCTGGAACGAGTCATCCGACGGATTGGAACTCGACACATCGTTCTTGCTGGCGATGTCAACGCGATGAGTCCCTGGTGGGGATGCGGCGCCGAGGATGGTCGAGGCAGCGCGGTTGCTGACTTGCTGGCCCAACATGACATGAGCATCCTGAACCAGGGCAGCGTGCCAACTTATCACACCTACAGAGGAGGAAAACTGTACAGCAGCATAGTGGACATCACTGCCTGTAGTGACTCGGTGCTGGCGGCGATGTCGCAGTGGAAGGTGAATGCGGACTCAGCTGTACTTACGGACCATCGCACTATAACTTTTCAACTGAACCTGGGACAGGAACCAATCCCAAAACATCCTTCCACCAGAAGATATAACGTGCGGAAGGCAAAATGGGATCTATTCTCAGACACCCTCGGAAGCATCATCACTGAAGACGGAATAACGTTGGACGAAACGAATCGATGCACGGACCCACAGATGCTAGAAAATCTCGTTCAAAGTTACATCGCGGCGATCACCAAGGCTAGTGACGAGGCGATACCCAAGCTAGCTCAAACAAGACGTAGCACAAAACCGCCATGGTGGACAAAAGAGCTTGAGATGGAGAAGGGATCGGTTAAGAGGCTGAGAAGACGCATCCACACCGCCAACCCCAGAAGAAGGCCATTCTCCCTGGAGGAATATCTTGGAGCAAAGGAAGCCTACAAAAATAACATTGAGGCTGCCCTCACAAACAGCTGGAAAGAATTTTGCACAAGGCAAAAGGAGGAGGACGTCTGGAGTTGCGCACAAAGGATCATCACCCGTTGCTCTAATACCAGCCGGATTCAGGCGAGCCTCCTAAAGGATCCACTCACCAACGGGATTCTCTCAGCCAACTCCTCGGCTGATCTTCTAGCCGCGACTTTCTTTCCGGCTGATGACCCCGGAACTGATACTCCTGCGCAGAGGATTACAAGGGAAAGAGTGAGGACGGGGATTCAATGTCTTTCACGAGTGCGGGATCCTATATCTAGGACAGCACCACCGTTTACCCATACTGAGCTCCGTAAAGTCTATGCGGGAATGAACCCCAAGAGGGCGCCCGGTGCCGACGGCCTTACAGCGGATATTTGCCACCGGTCTTACAGAACCGATGCGGAACTGCAGCTAGCCCTCTTCAACAAGTGCCTGGAAATAGGACACTTTCCCGTTGCCTGGAAGGAGGCTAGAATCAGGGTGATCCCAAAGCCAGGCAAAACAGACTACACCGCAGCCAAGGCCTATCGACCGATTGGCCTTCTCCCAATCTTGGGTAAGGTCTTGGAGAAACTGGTGGTAAACAGGCTCATCTGGACGTTGGAGAGCGAGAACCTACTTAGCAAGAGGCAGTACGGGTTTAGACCGCAATGTGGAACGGAGGACGCACTGTATGACATTGTTAACCTCATTAGGCGGGGTATTAAGGCAAAGAAGATTGTTGCGGTTATCTCATTGGACATCGAGGGGGCGTTTGATAACGCCTGGTGGCCAGCCATTCTCCAACAGCTGATGGAGAAGAACATCGATAGGGACACCCTGCGTCTCCTCGACAGCTACCTGTCCGACCGCAGCATCACAATTGAGTATCTGGCACATACCGTCACCAGACCAACCACCAAAGGCTGCATCCAAGGTTCAATTAGTGGACCGATACTTTGGAACATTCAGTTGGACCCCCTCATGGTGGCAGTAAATAACCTAAAAGCCCACGTCCAAGCGTACGCGGATGATTTGGTGGTGGTGGCGGAGTCGGATACGGCTTCCGAGCTGGAACAAATTGTAAACGAGGCGCTGGACTGCATCGCGGAATGGGGTAGCACGCATAAAATGCGGTTTGCAGCTCACAAGACTCAAGCAATGATTTTGACCAAGAAACTCAAATATCAAAACCCAAGATTCTCCCTCCAGGGAACACTGCTCGAAAATACAGATCATATAAAACTCCTTGGTCTGACTATTGATGCTGGCCTAACCTTCCTACCGCATCTGGAGGCAGTAACTAACAAAACTGCAAATATTTTTAAAATGGTGGCTAGGGCTGCAAGGGCGCAGTGGGGCCTTAACGCGAACATCCTGAGGACTATATACACCGGAGTCGTTGAACCAATTGCCACCTATGCGGCCAGCTCGTGGGCAGAAGTGGCAAAGAAAAAATACGCCAAGAAAAAGCTTGATACTATCACCAGGATGTTCGCAATAAAGATATCCAAGGCGCACAGGACGTCCTCTCTCATCGCGACTGCGGTCCTTGCAAGGGTTATTCCCCTGGACCTGAGGGCAGCCGAATGTTTGAGACTGTACGAAGTCAAAAGGGGAAAATCTCTGGAGGAGTTGCCTGGCAGGGAGCTGGAAACACGTGTGCATCCAGCCGAGCTGCCCCATCCTGCTCTGAGGACTGAGCTGGTTTTCCGCAGCGTCTCTAGTGAGCAGGATTTGCAGAAAATTGGAAATGATTGGCCCCGTCTGTATACCGACGGTAGTAAAATAGAGGGAAAGGTCGGAGCTGCAGTTTCTTGCTGGAACCAGGCTGGTGAGTTCTCCAGGTTCGAGCTTAAGTTAGAGAGATACTGCTCTGTCTTCCAGGCGGAGCTCGTTGCAATTCTTAGAGCTCTCACCTTTATTAATGGCAGGAAGACCAATACATCGGCCAATATTCTCTCGGACTCCAGATCAGCGCTTGAGTCAATTGCTGATACAGCCACGAGGAATCCAATAACCCTACTCATCCAGAAAGCCATCGCTGAGGCCGGTCGAATGGATCGCCAAATAGGCCTCTATTGGGTCAAGGCTCACGCGGGTATTCCCGGTAACGAGAGGGCCGACGAACTTGCCAAACACGCTGCCTTGCATAGGAAAACCGCCCCAGCGTACGACAAGTTTCCACTATCCTTTGCAAAGCGCTCCATCAGGGAGTCTACGCTTGACAGTTGGCAGGACAGATTTTCGAAGGAGTCGACTCAAGACAAGGGCATCGGACTATTCTTCGGCGACGTCAGACGAGCATACAAGATACTTGGGAAAGTGGGAACCATGAATAATTTAAGAGCTCAACTGTTCACGGGGCATGGTGGTTTCCGCGAGTACTTACATAGATTTAAGTTGTTCGGGACCCCATCCTGCGTTTGCGACGACGTAACTCACGAAACCGTAAAACACCTCCTCAGTCACTGCCACAGGTATTCAAGAGAGAGATATGACTGCGAACAGAGGATGGGGCGCCCCATGGAAGGGTTCGCGTACTTGATTGGCGACGATGATTGCCGGGTTCATTTCTTAGCTTTTGCCGAAATGATCGTGGCAAGGGCCGCAAAGTGTAATGGCTCTACAGTTCCGTAGAATTTTCAAAATAACGTTAGATTTAACTCTCTTTTACAAGTATGCCTGCTTTGGTAATAGCTATAATTTTAGTATTAATTAATTGTAAGTTTCCTAAATGTAAGGAAACTAGGATTATATGCTTAGGTTAGTATAAAATGGATTACTTGAGTCACTTAGGTTAATTTAGTAATCGTGCGCTTAATAGTTACAATATTAGTATTAATTAGTTGTAAGTTTCCTAAATGTAAGGAAACTAGGATTATATGATTAGGTAAGTATTTAGTTTAGTTGAGTTACTTACGTTACTTTAGTAAACGTGGGACAAAAAAAAAAAAAAAAAAAAAAAAAAAAAAAAAAAAAAAAAAAAAAAAAAAAAAAAAAAAAAAAATTATAATTATATATATATATAATACTTACTAACACCTACTAACCCTTCCAAATCCCAGATTTACGGATCAACTTGCAGTTGGGACTCGGCTCGGAAAGTCTATTTGTTGTCGGCTAGTCGAGGCGAACCCTTCCTGCAAAGAGACCAAAATACAGTACAAATTAGTTTTAAAAGTCACAAGAGCTGAATAAGATATCAGCTATATACATTAGAGGCAGGAGTGGTTTTTAGTCGGTAGGCACCTTCTGTGAGTCCGACACTGCCCAGGCTGGCTCGTTCTGGGCGAGGCAGTATGGGGCGTCCTAAGAGGATTTTCCACTCCTGCCAAACCAAAAAAAAAAAAAAAAAAAAAAAAAAAAAAAAAAAAAAAAAAACCTAACCTAACCTAACCTTTTTTTTTTTTTTTTTTTTTTTGTTTACCCAGGAAAATTCCTTACGAATACGCAGCAGCCCCCGGGGGGTGGGAGCGGCTGGGTTATGTGGGGTTCGCACCCACTAAAAACCTGGAGTGTTCCATCTCTCGCCTACGAGGCTGCGGGACCCGCGTGGCTAACAACCGCGTGCCCCGCCAGCGTCGCTCCGCAACGGAGCTCTTCTCTCCGGGGCGGGGCTGAGCCCCTTAAGACTTGAGACCCAGCCCCGCCCCGTTTCACCTCTATCCATCTCCTCCTAGCACTGAGACACCCTGGAACACCTGGGCGTCCCAGTGCGCGGGACCTTTGTGTGGGCGGAGGACCCCCCGATCCTCCGTCCACGGTCCCCGGCGTTACGGCGGCATTTGGCCCGCGAAGGCACGACGCCGCCTTCCGAGTCTGCGGCGGCGCATCGGGGCCGAGTCGACGTCGTCTTCCCGGTCCCGCTCCGCCGCCTCCTTCCGCGACATGACCTCGTTTGCGAAGGTCGCGACCGCTCGCCAAGATTCGTCGCTGTCGACCATCGCTTTGAGGAGGGCCGGCAGCGACAAGTCGCCTCCGATGGTGGCGGACAGGGCGGCACGAGGGACCTCCCAAGCAGGGCACTCCTCGCGCGTATGTTGCGCCGTGTCCGCGACTCCCGCCACACAGTGGTGGCACATCTCCGTGGGCTCCCTTCCCGCCACCCGGCACAGGTACCGGCCGAAACAACCATGACCGGTGATTATCTGTGCCAGGTGGAAGGAGAGAGCCCCGTGCCGCCGCTCGAGCCACTCGCGGAGAATGGGCCGAACGGCGGCCACCACCTCTGAACTCGCGTCCGGTGTCTCTAGGCGGGCCGCCCACCTCCGCAGGAGAGTGTCGCGTCCCTCTTCTCGCCAGCGACGAATCTCCCGCGGATGGGGACGGCCACCACCCGCAATCGCCTCCTTTATTCGCCAGTACACCGCGGCGAGTACCTCGGCATCGAGGTCCCACGGCGGTGCACCGGCGAGCACACACGCGCCGACGCACGACACGGTGCGGTACGCCCGGGCCACCCTGAGCGCCATGGCGCGCTGCGGTCTTCGCAACGCTGCCAGATTCCGGCTGCTCATGGCGCCTGCCCATACTGGCGCCCCGTAGAGCGCCATGGAGCGCACCACACCCGTGTACAGGCGTCGGCAGACTCCGCCCGGCCCCCCAACATTTGGGAGGATCCGTCCCAAGGCCCCAGCGGTGGCCAACAACTTTGGGGCCAACCGCCGGAAGTGCTCCTCGAACTTCCATCGGCCGTCGAGCACGAGGCCCAAGTACTTCATTGTAGTACCGACGGCGATGGAAGTCCCTCCCACAACAATCGAGGCCTCCGGCGGCGGCCTGTTTCGGGGCCCATAAAAGACCAGGGCCTCCGACTTTTCCAGGGCCACCTCGAGCCCCAGGGCACGGATCCTCATCACTACCTGGGCCACGCCCGCCGTCGCCAAGTGGGATGCCTCCCTGTAGGTGCCGCCGCGGGCCAGCACGAGGGTGTCGTCGGCGTAACAGATCACACCGACCCCCGGCAGAGTGGCCCCGCGCAGCACCCAGTCGTAGCCGATGTTCCACAGGGATGGGCCCAGGACCGACCCCTGCGGAACACCGCACGACATTTCCCTCCTCCCTTCGCCGGCCCTCGTCGGGAAGACGACGGCTCTGCCGGCGAAGTAGTCGGCGATGACCCTCCGGAGGTACTGCGGCACGCCGTGGTACCGCAGCGCCGCCCTGACCGTTTCCCAGGGCAGCGTGTTGAATGCATTGCGGATGTCCAGAGACACCGCAAGCATCACGCCGCCCTGGGAGACCGCCTCCTCGGCGAGGTCCCTCACCCGCGCAACGGCATCCAGGGTCGACCGACCCCGGCGGAAACCGAACTGCGCGTCGTCCAGATCCGGATCCATGCACTCGGCCAGGCGAGCAGCGAGCACTCGCTCGAAGAGCTTGCTCACCTCGTCGAGCAGCACGATCGGACGGTAGGACGACGGCAATCCGGCCGGGCGCCCGACCTTCGGGAGAAGAACGAGCTTGCCCGTCTTCCACCGCTGCGGGAAACGACCCTGCACCACGCAAGCCGTGAACAGGGACCTCACCCTCTCGCCAATCTCCTCCAGCGCGATCGCCAGTGCCGTCCCAGGCACGCCGTCCGGGCCCGGGGCGGTCCTCTTCATCTTAAGCCTCAGGACGGCCGCCCCGAATTCGGCCTCCGAAACAGGCGGTGCGGGGACATCGTCGTCCCCGGCGGATCGCGCGTCTTGTCGGGCCATCGCCGGAGGCACCCACTCGTCCCGCTGCGGGAAGAGGGCGCCCACCACCACGCCGAGAAAATCTTCTTCCACGCTGGACGTGACAGGGGGAGCCCAGGGCCTCAGCTTTCTGCGGACCACTTTGTAAGGCCTACCCCAGGGGTCGCCCTCGAGAGTCCGCAGCCATTCCTCCCATGCCGCCTCCTTGGCCCGCGTGATCGCCAGCCGGAACTTGTCACGCAAAGCCCTGTAAGCGGCATAGGAGGCACTCTCCTCCTGGGCGTCCCGGAGACGCCTCCGCCTACACCGCGCGTATCGGCGGCGAGCCCTACCGCAAGCGATGCGCATGCGACGGAGCCCGTCGCTCCACCAATACACCCGATGTCGAGGAGGGAGGGGTCTCGCCCGAGGCATCGCCGCGTCGCATATGCGGCCCAGCGAGGCCCCAAGGCGCCCTGCCTCCTCGTCCACGTCCTGGCCGATGTCGTTCCCGGACACCCAGTCCTCAATGATTGCGGCCTCTCTGGCGACCTCCCTGTCGAGCCGCCCCAGCACCCAGCGCGGACCGCCCCCAACACTGGGGGACCGGGCCGAGCCCTGGGAGCCGGTGGGGAGCGCGGAGACATCGAATCGGATGTACCTGTGGTCCGACAGCGTCTCCACGCCCACCACCACCCTCCAACCCTGGACACGGCGCGCCAGAGCAGTCGATGCCAACGTTATGTCGACTATCGACCCACCCTGTTGCCGCACGCACGTGTCCTCTGTCCCCGTGTTGAGGACGGCCAGCCCCATGGAGACCGCCCACTCCTCCAGGCACTCACCCCGCGCGTCCGTCGCCGGGGATCCCCACGCCGTAGATTTGGCGTTGAAATCCCCAGCGACTAGCACGGGGCTAGGGGCGACCTGCCCAACCAGAGCTCCCACCTCCACGAGCATCTGCTCGAAGTCGGCGAGAACCCGGCTAGGCGGACAGTACACCCCTATGATTGTGACGCCGCCCACGGCGGCCAGCACGTAACCCCTGCCCCTCGACACACGATCAATGGGCGGGGCGCCAGCGGCAGCCGGGGCGGCGATGGCCACCAAACCCTCCCGGTCCCCGACCCAGTCATCCCGGGTGGGGACGTAATAGGGCTCGGCGACCACGGCCACTTTGATTCCCCACTCTGCCAGGGTCTGGGCCAATAGATCCTGGGCCCCGGCAGAGTGGTTAATGTTCGCCTGCAGAACGGGTAGTGCCGACATTTATGGCGCGGTCTCCATCGTCCCCTCCGCTGTTGTTGTTGGGCAATGGGTAGGCCCACCGCCCTTTGGCTTTTTCTTGCCCTTGGCTTCGGACTGCCTCCCGTCCCTCACGCAGCCCAATCCGCCGAGAGGGTGCCCCGCCGGTTTGCCCGTGGCTGCGCAGGTGGCACAGTTGGGCTCGGCCCGGCATTCACGCGCCCGGTGGCCCGGGTTTCCGCAGCGGAAGCAGAGACCGCTGCGGTCCACCTCCGACCCACACTTGCTGGCGACGTGGCCCAGGTTGAGGCACTTGAAGCACCTCAAGGGCCTCGCCGCCAGCAGGGACACTTTTGCTGTGATCCAGCCCACTTTTAGGCGGTCGGCGCCGACCACGGTCTTGGCAGCGGCCACCGGGCAGCCGAGCCACATCGCGCCCCGGTCGCTGATGACCCCGGGCTTGATGTCATCGGCATGGCACCCTCCCTGCGCAGCGAAAGCAGCCACCACCTCTGCGGCGGCGACGGAGTCGTCCAGCCCCGTCACCAGAACGTCTACCCTTTTCGTGGGGCGCGAAACTTTCACCACGTCTGCACTGAGGACGTCTTTGAGTTTTTTGGCCAGATCGTCGGCCTTCTCAGCGCCCCCATCTCCGAAGATTTCGAGGATGCGGGCGCCGGTGACGGTCGTCCTGCAGCGCATCTCGTCTATGCCCAGACTCGCGAAATCTATGCGAGCCCGGGCCTCCCGCATGACGGTGGTGTAAGTCGCGCCACGCTCTGTCGCGCCCGGCTGCAGCGTGAGCGTTATCGCAGCCGTTTTCGGTGCACGCAGCTTCGCCACCGTCGCCGCCTTTTTGGTCTGGGGGCTTGACTGCTTCCCAGAGCCGCGTGCACCCCGAGCTGCGACCACGCTCCACTGCTCCGTCAACGGGGGCGGTGGGGGGGCGTCCCGCACTGGGGTTGGGTCCCTAACAGGGGCCGGGGCCGTCGTCTTGCCCTTGCCTTTGCCCTTGCCCGCGCCCTTGCCCTTGCCCTTAGTCTTTTGGGGCTGGGCTGCGGGTGCAGGCAGAGGCGCCAGGGGTGTTGGGGCATTCTCCGGGGACAACGATCGAGTCGGAGGCCCAGAAGCCCGCCCGGGCCCAGGAGCCGAGGCCCCCGAACCCGATGGTAGCGGCTGCGACATCGCCACTGCCGCGGCACCATCGTCCGCCATTTTCCTGTCGGCCGCCAACGGCGGCCGCAACCCGGGTTCAGGTAGGAGGCGACACTCGATGCCTTCGAGCCGTGCATTCAGCATATTGCTGAATTGCACGACGCTGGCCCGAGAGATCTCCTCCATCATCCCCCGGATCGCATCTGGTGCAACCGCCGCCGGCCGGCTATTGGCCTCTGCCAGCTGAGCTGAAAGCCGTCGATTTTCGGCCTCCAGCTGAGCCACCTCCTCTGATGTAGTGCGGGCCCTTATGCCCACCGCGGCCTCCTTGATGACGGTGGCCGCATCCTTGAGCGTCTTCACGCTTGTCCCCTTTAGGTTTTTGGACGTGGTGGCCACCGTCTCCACGATCTTAGCAGCCTCCAACAGCAGCTGGTTCAGTGCCGTTAGAGACTGCTCCGTGTCCTCCTCAGGTGTTGGCGGGTTGAGGCCGCGGCGGCAGGCATGCCTGGACTCCTTGAGGGTCTTGGCCAATTCCGCCACGTTCTCCTCGGCCTCCAGCCTGAGGGTTTCTTCTCTTGCCGCGTTTAAGCGGGCTTTGGCCGCGGCTAGGCCTACGTACTCGCCCGTGGTGGGCGGTCGGCCTCTCCCTCTCTTAGACTTGTGCGCCGCCCCCTTGGGCGGCGACACCGTCTCCTCCTCCTGCTCTCCAATTGGCCTTTTGAGCCACTTTCGAGCCTCTTCGTTGCCGCTCCCGGAGTCGACCGTCATCAGACTGGCGTCCGAGTCGGACTCCTCCGAGAGACGCGTTATGGAGACGCGAGGCTCTTTTTCCTGCGTCTCTGTCGCCTGCTCCTTCTCCCTCTTCTCCTTCTTCTCCTCCTTCTCCTCCTTTTGTGTGTAACCTAACCTAACCTAACCTAACCTAACCTAACCTTTTTTTTTTTTTTTTTTTTTGCCGGCGGCGTACCGGCGAGCACACACGCGCCGACGCAAGACACGGTGCGGTACGCCCGGGCCACCCTGAGCGCCATGGCGCGCTGCGGTCTGCGCAGCGCTGCCAAGTTTCGGCTATTCAGGGCTCCCGCCCATATCGGCGCCCCGTAGAGCGCCATGGAGCGCACCACACCGGTGTAGAGGCGTCGGCAAACACTACCTGGCCCCCCAACGTTTGGGAGGATCCGCCCCAACGCCCCAGCGGTGCCCAACAACTTCGGGGCCAACCGCCGGAAGTGCTCTTCGAACTTCCATCGGCCGTCGAGCACAAGCCCCAGGTACTTCATGTTAGTACCGACGGCGATGGAAGTTCCTCCCACTATGATTGAGGCCGCCGGCGGCGGCCCGTTTCCGGGCCCGTGGAACAGGAGAGCCTCCGATTTCTCCAGGGCCACCTCGAGCCCCAGGGCGCGGATCCTCCCCACCACCTGGGCCACACCCGCCGTGGCGAGGCGCGACGCCTCCCTGTAGGTGCTGCCGCGGGCCAGCACGAGGGTATCGTCGGCGTAACATATAACACCGACCCCCCGCAAGGTGGCACCGCGCAGCACCCAGTCGTAGCCGATGTTCCACAGGGGCGGGCCCAGTACCGACCCCTGTGGAACACCGCACGACATCACCCTCCTCCCCTCGCCGGCCCTCGTCGGGTAAACGACGGCCCTGCCGGCGAAGTAATCAGCGATGACCCGCTGCAGGTACTGCGGCACCCCGTGGTACCGCAGCGCCGCTCTGACGGTCTCCCAGGGCAGCGTGTTGAAAGCGTTGCGGATGTCCAATGACACCGCAAGCATCACGCCGCCCTGGCAGACCGCCCCCTCGGCGAGGTCCCGCACCCGCGCGACGGCATCCAGGGTCGACCGACCCCGGCGGAAACCGAACTGCGCGTCGTCCAGATCCGGATCCATGCACTCGGCCAGGCGAGCCGCGAGCACTCGCTCGAAGAGCTTGCTCACCTCGCCGAGCAGCACGATCGGACGGTAGGACGACGGCAGTCCGGCCGGGCGCCCGACCTTCGGCAGCAACACGAGCTTGCCCGTCTTCCAGGGTCGAGGGAATCGACCCTGCGCCACGCACGCGGTGAACAGGGACCTCACCCTCTCACCTATCTCTTCTAGCGCGACCGCCAGAGCCGTCCCCGGAACGCCGTCCGGGCCGGGGGCGGTCCTCTTCATTTTGAGTCTCAGGACGGCCGCCCCGAATTCCGCCTCCGATACCGGCGGTGCGGGGACGTCGTCCTCTGCAGGTCGCGCATCGCCTTGTCGGGCCATCGCCGGAGGTACCCACTCCTCTCGATGGGGGAAGAGGGTGCCCACCACATCTCCTAGGAGATCCTCGTCCACGCTGGACGTGACTGGGGGGGCCCAGGGTCGCAGCTTTTTGCGGACCACTTTGTACGGCCTGCCCCACGGGTCGCCGTCGAGGGTCCGCAGCCACTCCTCCCACGCCGCCTCCTTGGCCCGCGCGATTGCCACTTGAAGCGACTCGCGCAGTGCCCTGTAGGCGGCGTAGGAGACGGTCTCCTCCTGGGCGTCCCGGATCCGCCTACGCCTGCACCGGGTGTATCGGCGGCGAGCCCTGCCGCAGTCGACTCGCATGCGGCGCAGCTCGTCGTTCCACCAATACACCCGATGCCGAGGAGGGAGGGGTCTCGCCCTGGGCATCGCCGCGTCGCAGATGCGACCCAGCGAGGCCCCTAGGCGCCCCGCCTCCTCGTCCACGTCCTGGCCGATGATGTCGGACCCGGACACCCAGTCTTCGACTATGGCCGCCTCTCTGGCGACCTCTTTATCGAGCCGCCCCAGCACCCAGCGCGGACCGGACCCCCCAACAACAACAGGGGGTCGGACCGGGCCCTGCGGTCCGGTGGCGAGCGCGGAGACGTCGAACCGGATATACCGATGGTCGGACAGTGTCTCCGCGTCCACCACCACCCTCCAGTCCCGGACACGGCGCGCCAGGGCGGTCGACGCCAACGTTATGTCGACTATCGAACCGCCCCGTTGCCGCACGCACGTGTCCTCCGACCCCGTGTTGAGGACGGCCAGGCCCATGGAGACCGCCCACTCCTCCAGACACTCACCCCGCGCATCCGTCGCCGGGGATCCCCACGCCACGGATTTGGCGTTGAAATCCCCAGCGACTAGCACGGGGCTAGGGGCGACCCGCCCAACCAGAGCCCCCACCTCCCCGAGCATCTGCTCAAAGTCGGCGAGACTCCGGCTGGGCGGGTAGTACACCCCTATGACTGCAACGCCGCCCACGGCCGCCAGGACGTAGCCCCGACCCCTCGTCACGTTGTCGATGGGCGGGGCGCCGACGGCAGCCGGGGCGACGATGGCCACCAAACCCTCGCGGTCCCCGACCCAGTCGTCCCTGTCGGGAACGAAGTAGGGCTCGGCGACCACGGCCACTTTGATCCCCCACTCTACCAGGGTCTGGGACAAAAGATCCTGGGCCCTGGCAGAGTGGTTGATGTTTGCCTGCAGTACGGGGAGTTGTAGAGACATTACACTGCGGTCTCCATGGGCCCCTCCGCTGTTTGGCCAAGGGTAGGCTCTTTGCTCTTACCCTTGGCCTTTTTCTTTTTCCCCCTGTTTGGCGCCGCTTTCTTTTGCTTGCTGGCGCCCTGGCAGCCCGCTCCGCCGAGCGGGTGCCCCGCGGGTTTGCCTGTCGCTGCGCAGGTGACGCAGTGCGGCTCGGCCTTACACTCGCGCGCCCGGTGGCCCGGCTCTCCGCAGCGGAAGCAAAGGCCGCTGCGGTCCACCTCCGACCCGCACCTGCTGGCGACGTGGCCCAGATTGAGGCACCTGAAGCACCTCAGGGGCCTCGCCGCCAGCAGGGCGACTCTGGCCGTGATCCAGCCTACCCTTAGGCTGCCGGCGCCGACCACGGTCTTGGCGGCGGCCACCGGGCAGCCGAGCCACATCGCGGCCCGGTCGCCGATGACTCCGGGCCTCACGTCGCTGGCGTGGCATCCGCCCTGCGCAGCAAAAGCCTCCACCACCTCTGCGGCGGTGACGGAGTCGTCGAGCCCCGACACCATCACGTCCACCCTTTTTGTGGGGCGGGAGACCCTGACGTCCTCTGCGCTGAGGACCTCCCTGAGCTTACGAGCCAGGGAGTCGGCCTTCTCGGCGCCCCCATCCCCGAAGATTTCGAGGATGCGGGCGCCGGTGACCGTGGTCCTGCAGCGCATCTCTTCGATACCCAGACTGGTTTTGTCGACTCGAGTCCGGGCCTCCCGCAGGATGGTGGCGTAGCTCGCACCGCGCTCCGCCGCACCCGGCTGCAGTGTCAACGTCACCGCAGCCGTTTTTGGCTCGCGTAGCTTCGCCACCGCCGCAGCCTTCTTATCTTGGGAGCTCTTATTTTGGGAGCTCTGGGTGCGCACCTGCTGCTTCCCAGAGCTCTTACCTCCCCGAGCAGCGACCACATTCCACTGCTCCGTCAGTGGTGGTGGTGGGGGAGCGTCCCGCACAGGGCTAGGGTCCCTTACTGGGGCCTGGGCCGTCTGCCCGCCCTTGCCTCTGCCCTTGCCCTTGCCCTTGCCCTTGCCCTTACTCACTTGGGACTGGGCTGCGGGCGCAGACAGAGGCGCCGGGGGGGGTGTTGGTGCCCTCTCCGGAGCGGGGGCCCCTGCTCCCGACTCGGGAGACATTGGCGGCTGCGACGCTGCCGCCTTCCTCCTATCAGCCGCCAGCGGCGGCCTCAGTCTCGGGTCCGGTAGGAGACGACACTCGAGCCCCTCGAGTCGCGCATTCAGCATTTCGCCGAACTGCGCGACGCTGGCCCGAGTCATCGCCTCCACCATCTCTCGAACCGCGTCTGGCGCCACCGCCGCCGCCGGCCGGCTGTTGGCTTCCGCCAACTGGGCCGTAAGCCGCCGGTTCTCTGCCTCCAGCAGCGCCACCTCCTCTGGGACCGTGCGGGCCCTGATGCCCACCGCGGCCTCCCTGATGATGGAGGCCGCGTCCTTCAGGGTCTTTTGGCTGGTGCCCTTCAAATTTTTGGACTTGGAGGCCACCGTCTCCACAACCTTGGCGGCCTCCAACACCAAAAGATTCAGCGCCGCCAGCGACTGCGCCGTGTCCTCGCCCGGCGATGGCGGATTGAGGCCGCTGCGGCAGGCGTGCCTGGACTCTCGCAGTGTTTTGGCTAAGCCCTCCACGCAGTCCTCGACCTCAAGCCGGAGCTCCTCTTCCTTTGCCGCGTTCAGGCGTTCCCGGGCAGCGGCAAGGCCCACGTATTCGCCCGTGGTGGGCGGCCGGCCTCGCCCGCGCTTCGATCTATGGGCCACCCCTTTGAGCGGCGACGCGGCTTCCTCCTGCCCTATGGGCCTCTTCCGCCAACGGCGAGTCTCCCTTTCACTTTCGGACCCAACCGTCATCAGGCTCTCCTCCGAGTCACCGGCTGAGTCCCCAGAGGACTCCGAGAGACGCGTCACAAGGACGCGGAGCTCCCGTCGAGCCTTCGAGCCTCCTCGGCCCTTGTTGCCGTCATCTATGGCGGCAAGCGGATCTTGGTCGTCGATCGTAAGTTTCTCCGTCGTTATCCTTTCTTCATGCGTTTGGTCCTCGTGTCGATCAGTCGTCGTCGTTTCCCGGTGTGCAAGCGTAAAGTCGTCATGTAGATCAGTCATCGTCGGTTTCCATTGTGCTAGCGTGTGTTCGTCGTTTTGGTCCGAAGACCTAGAAATAGGACAATTGTTGCCCCCCCCAGAATACGAGGGGCAGCCCGCCGAAGCGGGGTGGGATTCCCCGACCGCTGAGCAGTCGGGACCCACCTGGGGAGTTATTTTCGCAAGTGTCTTTTTCATAGTGGTTTTTTACTCCTCTCTACGTCCGCCCTAACCTACCTACCTAACCTAACCTAACCTAGCCTACCTACCCCACCCCTATGTCGCATCTGGAGTGTCCTCTGCTAATCAGAAGAACACCCAGAGCGACAACCCCCCCTGTCAGGTATTCGCCACCGCCAACAAGAACCCACGAATGGGAAGTTATTGACGGTGCCCGGGGCGCACCAGCCCGGCGGGTTGCTCTTCTCCCCGGACGTATCCGAAAGAGACCAGCAACCAACTAGGCCAACGTGGAGGTTACCTGACCCGCACCCCAACCTAACCTTTTTTTTTTTTTTTTTTTTGATCTCGCTGGGAAAAAATGCATTACGCATACCCACCCATTGGGGGAATGGGGGGGGTATGTGGGACTCCCCGGAATGAATCCGGTATACCCACTAAAATAACCCAGCGGCACTCCCGCATCGTCTTGAATTGGAGGAGGACTGGGAAACTGGCAGAGCCTTTACGTCCAGTCCCCCGCCGACGACCGCCCGCCTTTACAGCGGGGCCTTCACGCCCCTCCCTCAGTGGAGGGGCCCGGGAACGACCGCGAGTGCTCGGCCGTTCCCGCCCGACGAGGGTGGTGACTCGTGCAATGCGAGCGAAGGCGCCCCCGCGCCTGTCGCCCGCTAGTCACCACCAGGAGGTGGGAGGAGACGATCGTACAACCGCCTTCTCCCACCCCTTCTTCGCCTGCGGTGCGGCGGCGCGAGAGGATCGTCCTCCCGCGCCCGCTCCGCCGCCTCCTTTTGCGACATCACGACCTCGCAAAAGGAGGCAACCGCCGCCCAGGCCTCCTCACTCCCCAGCATGGAGTAGACCACGCTGGGAAGTGAGAGGTCCTGCCCGATCACATCTGTCAGGGCACGGCGCAGCTCAGCCCAAGCTGGGCACACCTCCAAGGTGTGCTGCGCCGTGTCCTCCGCCGCGCCGCAGTCATGGCACGCCGGGGTTTCCTCCCTCCGGATCCGGTGCAGGTGCGTTCCGAAACAACCATGTCCGGACAACACCTGCACCAAACGGAACGAGAGGAAACCATGTGGCCGCTCGAGCCAGCCCTGCAGGACTGGCCCGAGCGCGTCCAGCGTCCGGCGTCCAAACGCGGCGTTGGCGAGGTCCTCCGCCCAATGGAGGACGATAGCGTCCCTCGCCTCCCGCCGCACGGCCTCCCGCTCTTCCATAGCGGGGCGCTCGCCCAGCGCCCTACGCCGCGCCGTCCACTCGTACACTCTGGCGAGCACCCATGCCTCCAACTCCCAGGGAGGTGTGCCGGCCAGAGCGCACGCCGCCGAGAAACCCACTGAGCGGTAGGCCCTCGCCACCCGCTGTGCAATGGCCCTTTGCGGCCTGCGGATGGCGGTTGCATTCGCCCTCCTCTGGAGGGAGTCCGCCCAGATGGGTGCCCCATACAGGGCCATGCTCTTAAGAATGCCGGCATACAATCGCCGGCATCGCTCCTTGGGCCCCCCGAGGTTGGGGAGGAGCCATGAGAGGGCGTCCGCGGCTTTCAGCAGGCGCGTCGACAGCCCGCTAAAGTGCGGGCCGAAGCGCCACCTGCTGTCCAGCACTAGGCCCAGATATTTCATCTGGGCCTTCACCTCAATTCGGACGCCCTCCACGACGATGTGGGCATCTGGAGGGCAGCGCTGCCGAGGCCCGTGGAAGAACACGGCCTCGGTCTTGTTCAGCGCCACCCTCAATCCCAGGCGGCGGATCCTCTCTGCGACCAAGGATCCGCCCGCCGAGGCCAAACAGGCCGCCTCCCCAAAGTTCCTCCCCCGGGCAGTGAGGAGAGTGTCATCCGCGTAGCAGATGACACTCGTGCCCTGGAGGAGGGCTCCCCGCAGGAGCCAATCAAACCCGATGTTCCACAGGGGAGGGCCTAGAACCGACCCCTGTGGAACACCGGACTCCGCACCGTAACGTCTGATCCTGGCCGTCTTGTCCACGAGGAGGACCTCTCGGTCCTCCAGGTAGCTGGCCAGGATCGCCCGCAGATATTGGGGCACTCCGTGGTACCGGAGTGCCTCCAATATGGTCGAGTGGGGCACGGAGTTGAAGGCGTTGGCGATGTCAAACGACACCGCCAACACTCCGTCCCCCGCCTCGAACGCCTCCTGCACCTGGCCCCTGAGTAGGGCCAACGCGTCGATCGTCGAACGCCCCCGTCGGAAACCGAATTGGGCGTCCGACAGGTCCGGCCCTACCTCCCGCAACTGGCTATATTTAGCCGGGTGGCGATGATCCCCTCGAACAATTTACCGACCTCATCGAGCAGAACGATGGGCCGGTATGCCGAGGGGGAGTCCACCGGGCGTCCCTCCTTCCGGAGGAGGCATAACTGCCCCTCCTTCCACTGTTTCGGGAACCTCCCAGCCGTAAGACACGCGCTGAAGAGGTCCCGAAACCTATCCTCCATGAGGGACGCCGCGATGGCCACCACCCGTGCGGGGACGCCATCTGGCCCAGGGGCCGTCTTCTTCACGCGGAGGGACAGAACCCCCGCGCGAAGTTCCTCCGCCGATACTGGAGGGACCTCCTCCTCCGGCGAAGCTACCACCCCCCGTGGGGGGTTCATCGCTGGTGGGGTGAAGTCGGCCCTGCGCGGAAACAGGGACCGGACCACCCCATCCAGCAACGCCGGCTCCAGGGTCTCCGTTAGTGGGGGGCCAAAGGGGCGCAGTTGGTTACGCGCCGCCTTATACGGCCTCCCAAACGGATCCCTATCGAGGCCCTCCAGCATCTCGGCCCTCGCCGAGTCCTTGGCGGCGCACATCGCCGACTTGAGGACCGCCTTTGCCTCTAGGTAAGAGGCGTAGAGGCGGTCCTCCCCGGCCTGAGATCGGGTAGTGCGCCGCCGGCTCCGCATATAGGCCCTTCTGGCCGCCACGCAGGCGGCCCGGAGCCCCGCCAGCTCCTCCGTCCACCAGAAGACGGCGCGACGGGGAGGCGGACGGCGTGACCGGGGCATGCTGGCGTTGCACACCTCGGTCAGAGAGCCGCGGAGCTGGACCGCTGCAGCGTCAACGTCCAGGGCCTCCACAGGGGGCGAGAGCCAGTCCTGGAGGAACGCCGCCTCCTGAGCTGCCTCCCGGTCCAGGCGGGTGAGAGCCCACCGCGGGAAAGGAGATTGGCCAGAGCGGGCCATTCCTCCCCGCGGGCCCTGGGTGGAGATGTCGAACCGCACGTAGCGGTGGTCCGACAGAGTCTCCACCATCTCCACCCGCCAGTTCACAACGCGAGCGGCTAGCACGGGGGTGGCAAACGAGACGTCAACCACAGACCCTCCCCGCTGCCGCACACACGTGTGAACATTCCCCCTGTTTAGGAGGGAGACGCCGCACGAAGCCGCCCAAAATTCGGCGGCGCGTCCCCGGACGTTGCAACAGGCGGCTGGGTTGCCCCAGGCCACCGACTTTGCGTTCAGGTCGCCCAACACGGCGACCTGACGTGGTGCCGCCCTCCCGACGACTGCCGTAAGGACCTCGAGAAAACTCTCGAAGTCCCTTAGAGGGCGGTTTGGGGAGAAATAGACTCCCACCAGGGCTATGTCTCCCCACGCGGCGGCCACGTATCCCGGTCCCCTCTCTAGAAGCGAGAGGGGAGGGGAGTCCGTGGCGGGCCGCGACACCAACGCCACCAAGCCGTCCCGATCACCCAGCCAATGGCCAGGTATCGAGTACGGCTCGGCGACCACCGCCACGTCCACCAACCACTCAGCCACGGTCTGCATCAGCAGATCCTGAGCCGCTCTGCAGTGGTTGGTGTTCGCCTGGAGGATGCGATGTTCGACTCTATGCATTAATCGGACATCGCACCCCCCTCCTCAACAGCCGCCGTGGTCCCAGCGTCTGGGACGGCGGTGGCAGCGACAGGCCGGGTCGGCGCCTGCGCTTTGCCCCTCTTGAGGGGAGGACTGCAGTTCCTCCCCTTCATGATGTGACCCGCAGGGCGGCCACTGGCGGCACATACCGCGCAGTGCGGCGTGGCGGCCTTGCAGGAGGCGGCTTTGTGCCCCTCCTTGCCGCAGCGGTAACAGCTGTCCGTCCTGTCTACGTTGGACGGACAGAGGGCCCGGGTGTGTCCTATGCCGAAGCACCTGAAGCAGCGCAGAGGCTGCACTTCAAGTGCCCGGACTGCACCCGAGCTGAAACCGACAGCTAGCCGTCCTTTATCGAGGACGGCTTTGGCAGCGGCGACCGGGCACTCCAGGCGAATGGTGCCCATGCCGCCGCGGCCGGGCCTGATGCCCCGGCCTTGGACCGCTGCGACATCGCAGCCCCCTATGGCTGCGACCGCCGCCACCACCTCCTCCTTGGTGACCGAATCGTCTAGATCGGTCACCTCTATGGCCGCGGACTTCACTGGCCTGGCCACCTTGGCCGCGTCCGCGATGACCTCCTGCAGCTTAGCTGCAAAGAGGTCCGCGTTCTTGCAGCCCTCTGCACCCGGGAACTCGAAAAGCCGAGCCCCAGCCTGCGTCCGGCGGCATGAGACCTTGCCGATCCCCAATTTGGTGGGATCGGCATTGGTACGCGCCCGCATCATGACGGACGCGTAGGTCTCACCGCGCTCCGCAGCCTCCGCGGTGAGCGTCACCACGACGGCTGCGGTCTTGGGAGGAACGAGTTTCCTCTTGGCGCCGGCTGGGGGGGAACTTTTCCCCTTCCCCTTTCCCTTTCCAGTCGACTGCGACTGGCTGGGAGGGGTGGTGGCAGGGTCGGGTGGGGGGGAACTTTTCCCCTTTCCCTTCCCCTTGCCCTTGGCATTCGACTGCGACTGGCTCGGAGGGGCGGTGGCGGGGACGGCAGGGACGACAGCTGCCGTCTTTTTGCCCTTGCCCTTGCTGATCACCTTCGTCCAGCCCTGCTGGTTGGTCGGGGTGGTGGAAGGCAGAAGAGGGTCCTCCTCCCTCTGTGAGGTCGGCCCCGGCTCACCCCTCCTCTTGTCCGCCGCAAGAGGCAGCCGGTAGCTTTTCTCCGGCAGGAGACGGTCCTCTATGCCCGCTATGCAGGCCCTCGTGAAGGCCCTCTCCTCCATTATAACCTTGCGGATGATATCCTCAAGGTTGGAGGAGGCGGGCCCCTCTGCCACAGGTCTTGACTCAGCCACGGTTGGCTGGGCCGTGGCTTCAGCCAGCTTCTGATGCAGCTGGCTGACCTCCGTCTGCAGGCGATCGACCCTCGCCTGCAGTTGCCGCGTTTCTTCGCTCGCCGTGCGCTGCACCAGCTCCCCGACGATACACCGCATGCTGGCGGCCCTGCATTTAAGGGACTTCTGAAAAGTCCCTTTCAGGTTGGAGGACTTTGAGGCGACCAACACTATCTCCTCTTCATCCTCCACCGCCATCCGCTCAAGCTCTGCAAGAGAGTGGTCCGCGTAAAGCACGCGGGACGCACCGTACCCGGACTTAGCCCGGGCGACTCGTGCCTGTTGCTCCTTGGCAGCAACCCGCTCCTCCAGGTCTTGCTGGAGCTGTGTTTTGCGAGCCAGGTCCAACTTCCGTTGGGCATCTGCCAGACCCACATCGTGGGTATCCGCCACCGTCGGCGTCTTCTTGGCCTTTGCCTTCTTTTTAGGCTCCCTCGCCGAACCCGACGCCGACGAGCCATCGGACCCTTCCTTGAGGAAGGCCCGCTTCCGCGATTGAGATCGGCAACCCAGCTCGACCTCCATCGAACTGGCTACCGACACAACGGACTCGCTGTCAGACAACTCGTCCGCCCCTTCTCCATAGAAGGTCCGCCCTTCCTCCGACGCTGAAGCGTCGCGTTGGCCCTGAGAAGGGCCTTTTGGGTGGCCCTGAGAAGGGCCTTTTGGTTGGCCCTGAGAAGGGCCTTTGGGTTGGCCCTGAGAAGGGCCTTTTTTAAACCGCCCGCAGGCGTCCCGCGAGGGTTTAGGCATAGCCTCCGCAATGATCGCTGAATCCGCAATGAAATAAAATGAAAAGCAACGATCGCACAGTGCACTTTGGCCGTACCCAGTCTGCCACTCCGTTACGGTGGTCAGAACTGGGACGTTTCCAGGGGATACGACGTGGACGTAAGCACTGTGAGGGGATCCCCCACCCCAACCTAACCTAACCTAACCTAACCTTTTTTTTTTTTTTTTTTTTTTTTTTTTTTTTTTTTTTTTTTTTTTTTTTTTTTGATCTCGCTGGGAAAAAATGCATTACGCATACCCACCCATTGGGGGAATGGGGGGGGTATGTGGGACTCCCCGGAATGAGTCCGGTATACCCACTAAAATAACCCAGCGGCACTCCCGCATCGTCTTTAATTGGAGGAGGACTGGGAAACTGGCAGAGCCTTTACGTCCAGTCCCCCGCCGACGACCGCCCGCCTTTACAGCGGGGCCTTCACGCCCCTCCCTCAGTGGAGGGGCCCGGGAACGACCGCGAGTGCTCGGCCGTTCCCGCCCGACGGGGGTGGTGACATGTGCAATGCGAGCGAAGGCGCCCCCGCGCCTGTCGCCCGCTAGTCACCACCAGGAGGTGGGAGGAGACGATCGTACAACCGCCTTCTCCCACCCCTTCTTCGTCTGCGGTGCGGCGGCGCGAGAGGATCGTCCTCCCGCGCCCGCTCCGCCGCCTCCTTTTGCGACATCACGACCTCGCAAAAGGAGGCAACCGCCGCCCAGGCCTCCTCACTCCCCAGCATGGAGTAGACCACGCCGGGAAGTGAGAGGTCCCGCCCGATCACATCTGTCAGGGCACGGCGCAGCTCAGCCCAAGCTGGGCACACCTCCAAGGTGTGCTGCGCCGTGTCCTCCGCCGCGCCGCAGTCATGGCACGCCGGGGTTTCCTCCCTCCGGATCCGGTGCAGGTGCGTTCCGAAACAACCATGTCCGGACAACACCTGCACCAAACGGAACGAGAGGAAACCATGTGGCCGCTCGAGCCAGCCCTGCAGGACTGGCCCGAGCGCGTCCAGCGTCCGGCGTCCAAAGGCGGCGGTGGCGAGGTCCTCCGCCCAATGGAGGACGATGGCGTCCCTCGCCTCCCGCCGCACGGCCTCCCGCTCCTCCATGGCGGGGCGCTCACCCAGCGCCCTACGCCGCGCCGTCCACTCGTACACTCTGGCGAGCACCCATGCCTCCAACTCCCAGGGAGGGGTGCCCGCCAGAGCGCACGCCGCCGAGAAACCCACTGAGCGGTAGGCCCTCGCCACCCGCTGTGCAATGGCCCTTTGCGGCCTGCGGATGGCGGTTGCATTCTCCCTCCTCTGGAGGGAGTCCGCCCAGATGGGTGCCCCATACAGGGCCATGCTCTTAAGAATGCCGGCATACAATCGCCGGCATCGCTCCTTGGGCCCCCCGAGGTTGGGGAGGAGCCATGAGAGGGCGTCCGCGGCTTTCAGCAGGCGCGTCGACAGCCCGCTAAAGTGCGGGCCGAAGCGCCACCTGCTGTCCAGCACTAGGCCCAGATATTTCATCTGGGCCTTCACCTCAATTCGGACGCCCTCCACGACTATGTGGGCATCTGGAGGGCAGCGCTGCCGAGGCCCGTGGAAGAACACGGCCTCGGTCTTGTTCAGCGCCACCCTCAATCCCAGGCGGCGGATCCTCTCCGCGACCAAGGATCCGCCCGCCGAGGCCAAACAGGCCGCCTCCCCAAAGCTCCTCCCCCGGGCAGTGAGGAGAGTGTCATCCGCGTAGCAGATGACACTCGTGCCCTGGAGGAGGGCTCCCCGCAGGAGCCAATCGAACCCAATGTTCCACAGGGGAGGGCCTAGAACCGACCCCTGTGGAACACCGCACTCCGCGCCGTAGCGCCTGATCCTGGCCGTCTTGTCCACGAGGAGGACCTCTCGGTCCTCCAGGTAGCTGGCCAGGATCGCCCGCAGATATTGGGGCACTCCGTGGTATCGGAGTGCCTCCAATATCGTCGAGTGGGGAACGGAGTTGAAGGCGTTGGCTATGTCGAATGACACCGCCAACACTCCGCCCCCCGACTCCACCGCCTCCTGCACCTGGCCCCTGAGTAGGGCCAACGCGTCGACCGTCGAACGCCCCCGTCGAAAACCGAACTGGGCGTCCGACAGGTCCGGCCCTACCTCCCGCAAAAGGCTGTTTAGCCGGGTGGCGATGATCCCCTCGAACAATTTACCGACCTCATCGAGCAGAACGATGGGTCGGTATGCCGAGGGGGAGTCCACCGGGCGTCCCTCCTTCCGGAGGAGGCACAGCTGCCCCTCCTTCCACTGTTTCGGGAACCTCCCAGCCGTCAGGCACGCGCTGAAGAGGTCCCGAAACCTGTCCTCCATGAGGGACGCCGCGATGGCCACCACCCGTGCGGGGACGCCATCTGGCCCAGGGGCCGTCTTCTTCGCGCGGAGGGACAGAACCCCCGCGCGAAGTTCCTCCGCCGATACTGGAGGGACCTCCTCCTCCGGCGAAGCTACCACCCCCCGTGGGGGGTTCATGGTTGGCGGGGTGAAGTCGGCCCTGCGTGGAAACAGGGACCGGACCACCCCATCCAGCAACGCCGGCTCCAGGGTCTCCGTTAGTGGGGGGCCGAAGGGGCGCAGTTGGTTACGCGCCGCCTTATATGGCCTCCCAAACGGATCCCTATCGAGGCCCTCCAGCATCTCGGCCCTCGCCGAGTCCTTGGCGGCGCACATCGCCGACTTGAAGACCGCCTTTGCCTCTACGTAAGAGGCGTAGAGGCGGTCCCCCCCGGCCTGAGATCGGGTAGTGCGCCGCCGGCTCCGCATAAAGGCCCTTCTGGCCGCCACGCACGCGGCCCGGAGCCCCGCCAGCTCCTCCGTCCACCAATAAACGGCGCGACGGGGAGGCGGACGGCGAGACCGAGGCATGCTGGCGTTGCACACCTCGGTCAGAGAGCCGCGGAGCTGGACCGCTGCGGCGTCCACGTCCAGGACAGGCTCGACAGGGGGCGACAGCCAGTCCTGGAGAAAGGCCGCCTCCTTGGCTGCCTCCCGGTCCAGACGGGTGAGAGCCCACCGCGGGAAGGGAGATTGGCCAGAGCGGGCCGTCCCCCCCCGGGGGCCGGTGGAGATGTCGAACCGCACATATCGGTGGTCCGACAAAGTCTCCACCGTCTCCACCCGCCAGTTCACGACGCGGGCGGCCAGGGCAGGGGTGGCAAACGACACGTCTACCACCGACCCTCCCCGTCGCCGCACACACGTGTGGACCGCCCCCCTGTTGAGGAGGGACACACCGCATGAGGCCGCCCAGAATTCTGCGGCGCGTCCCCGGACGTTGCAGGAGGCAGCCGGGTTGCCCCAAGCCTCCGACTTGGCGTTCAGGTCGCCCAATACGGCGACCTGGCGCGGCGCCGCCCTCCCTATGACTGCGGTGAGGACCTCGAGGAAGTCCTCAAAGTCCGAGAGAGGGCGGTTTGGGGAGAAATACACCCCAACGAGGGCTATGTCCCCCCACGCGGCGGCCACGTATCCCGGTCCCCTCTCTAAGAGCGAGAGGGGAGGGGAGTCCGTAGAAGACCGCGCCACCAACGCCACCAAGCCGTCTCGATCGCCCAGCCAGGTACTGGGGACCGAGTAAGGCTCGGCGACCACCGCCACGTCCACCAACCACTCGGCCATGATCTGCATCAGCAGATCCTGGGCCGCCCCGCAGTGGTTGGTGTTCGCCTGGAGGATGCGATGTTCGACCCTATCCATCAGTCGGACATCGCACCCCCCTCCTCAGCCGCAGCAACCGAGTGCCCATTCTCGGGCACGGCGGTGGTAGCGACAGGCGTGCTCGGCGCCTGCGCTTTTCCCCTCTTAGGGGGAGGATTGCACATCCTCCCCTTCATGACGTGGCCTGCCGGGCGGCCACTGGCGGCACACACAGCGCAATGCGGCGCGGCGGCCTTGCACGCCGCGGATTTGTGGCCCTCCTTGCCGCAGCGGTAGCAGCTCTCTGTCCGGTCCACCGGTGACGGACAGAGGGCTCGGGTGTGCCCGACTCCGAAGCACCTGTAGCACCGCAAGGGCTGTGCCACAAGTGCCCGGACCGCACCCGAGCTGAAGCCGACATTCAGCCGTCCTTTGTCAAGGACGGCTTTGGCAGCGGCGACTGGGCACCCCAGACGAGTGGTGCCCATGCCGCCGCGGCCGGGCCTGATGTCCCGGCCTCGCACCGCTGCGGCGTCGCAGCCCCCGATAGCTGCGACCGCCGCCACCACCTCCTCCTTGGTGACGGTGTCATCGAGGTCTGTCACCTCAATGGCCACCGTCTTAACGGGTCTGGCCACCTTGGCCGCGTCCGCGATGACCTCCTGCAACTTCGTTGCGAAGAGGTCCGCGTTGGCACTGCCCTGTGCCCCCGGGAACTCGAAGATTCGAGCCCCGGCTTGGGTCCGCCGGCAAGAGACCTTGCCGATCCCCAGTTGGGTGGGATCGGCATTAGCACGCGCCCGCAGCAATACGGACGCGTACGTCTCCCCGCGCTCCGCAGCCTCCGCGGTGAGAGTCACCACGACGGCTGCGGTCTTGGGAGGAACGAGGTTCCTCCTGGTGCCGGCGGATTTGGCTGTGGGAGCAGCGCTGGCGGCCTTGACGGGCGGCCCTTTTCCCTTTCCCCTGCCCTTCCCTTTGCTGGTCGTCTGCGACTGCGACTGGGAGGGAGGGGTGGTGGCTGGGACGGCTGGGGTGGAGCTCTTCCCCTTCCCTTTTCCCTTACCAGTCGCCTGCGACTGGCTGGAAGGGGTGGTGGTGACGGGGCCTTTACCCTTGCCCTTCCCCTTCCCAACGACCTTCGTCCACCCCTGCTGGTTAGACGGGGTGGTGGCAGGCAAGAGAGGGTCCTCCTCCCTCTGTGAGCCCGGCCCCAGCTCACCCTTTCTCTTGTCCGCGGCGAGCGGCGGTCGTAGGTTCTTCTCGGGCATGAGGCGATCCTCGATCCCCGCGAAGCAGGCCCTCGTAAAGGCCCTCTCTTCCATCACAACCCTGCGGATGATATCCTCAAGGTTGGAGGACGGGCCCTCTGCCGCTGGTCTCGACTCGGCTTGGCTTGGCCGTGCCGTGGCTTCTGCCAGCTTCTGGTGCAGCTGGCTCACCTCCGCCTGCAGGCGATCGACCCTCGCCTGCAGTTGCCGCGTTTCTTCTGAAGCCTTCCGCTGCACCAACTCCCTAATAATGCCGCGCATGCTCGCGGCCCGGCACTTGAGGGACTTCTGGAACGTGCCCTTTAAATTCGAGGACTTGGAGGCGACCTCCACGATCCCCTCCTCGTCCTCTTCGGCCATCCGCTCCAGCTCGGCCAGTGAGTGGTCCGCGTAAACGACACGGGACGCACCGTACCCGGTCTTGGCCCTGGCGGCTTGCACCTGTTGCTCCTTAGCAACTACCCGCTCCTCCAGTTCTTGCTGGAGCTGCGCCCGCCGAGCCAGGTCCAACTGGCGTTGGGCGTCTGCCAGACCCACGTCGTGGGTATCCGCCGCCATCGTTGCCTTCTTGGCCTTAGCCTTCTTTTTCGGCTCCTTCGCCGAACTCGACGCCGAGGAGCCGTCGGACCCTTCCTTAAGGAAGGCCCGCTTCCGCGATTGCGATCGCCCACCTTGCTCGACCTCCATCGAGCTCGCCACCGATACAACGGACTCGTTGTCGGAGTCCGACAAATCGTCCGCCCCTTCTCCATAGAAGGTCCGGCCTTCCTCCGACGCTGAAGCGTCGCGTTGGCCCTTAGAAGGGCCTTTTGGGTGGCCCTGAGAAGGGCCTTTTGGTTGGCCCTGAGAAGGGCCTTTGGGTTGGCCCTGAGAAGGGCCTTTGGGTTGGCCCTGAGAAGGGCCTTTTTTAATAAAATGCCCGAGGGCGTCCCGCGCAGGATTAGGCATGGTAGCCTCCGCAGGTGTCGCAGATACCGCAAGTGAAATAATAAAATAGTCTACGACGCACAGCGCACTTTGGCCGTACCCAGTCTGCCACTCCGTTACGGTGGTCAGAACTGGGACGTTTCCAGGGAACACGAACGAGGACGTATGCACTGTGGGGGGTTCCCCAACCTAACCTAACCTTTTTTTTTTTTTTTGATCTCGCTGGGAAAAAATGCATTACGCATACCCACCCATTGGGGGAATGGGGGGGGTATGTGGGACTCCCCGGAATGAATCCGGTATACCCACTAAAATAACCCAGCGGCACTCCCGCATCGTCTTGAATTGGAGGAGGACTGGGAAACTGGCAGAGCCTTTACGTCCAGTCCCCCGCCGACGACCGCCCGCCTTTACAGCGGGGCCTTCACGCCCCTCCCTCAGTGGAGGGGCCCGGGAACGACCGCGAGTGCTCGGCCGTTCCCGCCCGACGAGGGTGGTGACTCGTGCAATGCGAGCGAAGGCGCCCCCGCGCCTGTCGCCCGCTAGTCACCACCAGGAGGTGGGAGGAGACGATCGTACAACCGCCTTCTCCCACCCCTTCTTCGTCTGCGGTGCGGCGGCGCGAGAGGATCGTCCTCCCGCGCCCGCTCCGCCGCCTCCTTTTGCGACATCACGACCTCGCAAAAGGAGGCAACCGCCGCCCAGGCCTCCTCACTCCCCAGCATGGAGTAGACCACGCTGGGAAGTGAGAGGTCCCGCCCGATCACATCTGTCAGGGCACGGCGCAGCTCAGCCCAAGCTGGGCACACCTCCAAGGTGTGCTGCGCCGTGTCCTCCGCCGCGCCGCAGTCATGGCACGCCGGGGTTTCCTCCCTCCGGATCCGGTGCAGGTGCGTTCCGAAACAACCATGTCCGGACAACACCTGCACCAAACGGAACGAGAGGAAACCATGTGGCCGCTCGAGCCAGCCCTGCAGGACTGGCCCGAGCGCGTCCAGCGTCCGGCGTCCAAAGGCGGCGGTGGCGAGGTCCTCCGCCCAATGGAGGACGATGGCGTCCCTCGCCTCCCGCCGCACGGCCTCCCGCTCCTCCATGGCGGGGCGCTCACCCAGCGCCCTACGCCGCGCCGTCCACTCGTACACTCTGGCGAGCACCCATGCCTCCAACTCCCAGGGAGGGGTGCCCGCCAGAGCGCACGCCGCCGAGAAACCCACTGAGCGGTAGGCCCTCGCCACCCGCTGTGCAATGGCCCTTTGCGGCCTGCGGATGGCGGTTGCATTCTCCCTCCTCTGGAGGGAGTCCGCCCAGATGGGTGCCCCATACAGGGCCATACTACGCAGGATGCCGGCATAAAGGCGCCGGCACCGTGCACTCGGCCCCCCGAGGTTGGGGAGGAGCCATGAGAGGGCGTCCGCGGCTTTCAGCAGGCGCGTCGACAGCCCGCTAAAGTGCGGGCCGAAGCGCCACCTGCTGTCCAGCACTAGGCCCAGATATTTCATCTGGGCCTTCACCGCTATTCGGACGCCCTCCACGACTATGTGGGCATCTGGAGGGCAGCGCTGCCGAGGCCCGTGGAAGAACACGGCCTCGGTCTTGTTCAGCGCCAAACCTAACCTAACCTAACCTTTTTTTTTTTTTTTTTTTTTTTTTTTTTTTTTTTTTGATCTCGCTGGGAAAAAATGCATTACGCATACCCACCCATTGGGGGAATGGGGGGTTATGTGGGACTCCCCGGAAAGATTCCGGTATACCCACTAAAATAACCCAGCGGCACTCCCGCATCGTCTTGAATTGGAGGGGGACTGGGAAACTGGCAGAGCCTTTACGTCCAGTCCCCCGCCGACGACCGCCCGCCTTTACAGCGGGGCCTTCACGCCCCCCCCTCAGTGGAGGGGCCCGGGAACGACCGCGAGTGCTCGGCCGTTCCCGCCCGCCGAGGGTGGTGACATGTGCAATGCGAGCGAAGGCGCCCCCGCGCCTGTCGCCCGCTAGTCACCACCAGGAGGTGGGAGGAGACGATCGTACAACCGCCTTCTCCCACCCCTTCTTCGCCTGCGGTGCGGCGGCGCGAGAGGATCGTCCTCCCGCGCCCGCTCCGCCGCCTCCTTTTGCGACATCACGTCCTCGCAAAAGGAGGCAACCGCCGCCCAGGCCTCCTCACTCCCCAACATGGAGTTGAGCACGCTGGGAAGTGAGAGGTCCTGCCCGACCACATCGATCAAGGCACGGCGCAGCTCAGCCCATGCTGGGCACTCCTCGAAGGTGTGCTGCGCCGTGTCCTCCGCCGCGCCGCAGTGGTGGCACGCTGGGTTTTCCTCCCTCCGGATCCGGTGCAGGTGCGTTCCGAAACAACCATGTCCGGACAACACCTGCACCAAACGGAATGAGAGGAAACCGTGAGGCCGCTCGAGCCAGCCCCGCAGGACTGGACCGAGCGCGTCCAGCGTCCGACGGCCAAAGGCGGCGGTGGCGAGGTCCTCCGTCCAATGGAGGATGATTGCGTCCCTCGCCTCCCGCCGCACGGCCTCCCGCTCCTCCGTGGCGGGGCGCTCACCGAGCGCCTTTCGCCGCGCCGTCCATTCGTACACTCTGGCGAGCACCCAAGCCTCTAACTCCCAAGGAGGGGTGCCCGCCAGAGCGCACGCAGCCGCAAAGCCTACCGACCGGTAGGCCCTCGCCACCCGCTGTGCAATTGCCCTTTGGGGCCTGCGGATGGCAGTCGCGTTCTCCCTCCTGTGGAGGGAGTCCGCCCAGATAGGCGCCCCATAAAGGGCCATGCTCCGCAGAATGCCGGCATAAAGGCGCCGGCATCGCGCCTTGGGCCCCCCCAAGTTTGGGAGAAGCCATGACAGGGAATCGGCGGCCTTCAGCAGGCGCGTCGACAGCCCACTGAAATGTGGGCCGAAGCGCCACCTGCTGTCCAGCGTGAGGCCCAAATACTTCATCTGGGCCCCGACCTCTATCCTGACGCCCTCCACGACTATGTGGGCGTCAGGAGGGCAGCGCTGCCGAGGTCCGTGGAAGAACACGGCCTCGGTCTTGTTCAGCGCCACCCTCAATCCAAGCCGGCGGATCCTCCCAGCGACCAAGGATCCGCCAGCCGAGGCCAGACAGGCCGCCTCTCTGAAGTCCCTCCCCCGGGCAACGAGGAGAGTGTCATCCGCGTAACATATGACACTCGTGCCCTGGAGGAGGGTGCCCCGCAGGAGCCAATCAAAACCGATGTTCCACAGGGGAGGGCCTAGAACCGACCCCTGTGGGACACCGGACTCCGCGCTGTACCTCCTGACCGTCGCCGTTTTGTCCACAAGGAGGACCTCTCGGTCCTCCAAGTAGCTGGCCAGGATCACCCGCAGATATTGGGGCACTCCGTGGTATCGGAGTGCCTCCAATATGGTAGAGTGGGGCACGGAGTTGAAGGCGTTGGCGATGTCGAATGACACCGCCAACACTCCGCCCCCCGACTCCACCGCCTCCTGCACCTGGACCTTCAGCAGGGCCAAGGCGTCGACCGTCGAACGCCCTCGTCGAAATCCGAACTGGGCGTCCGACAGGTCCGGCCCTACCTCCCGCAACTGGCTATTTAGCCGGGTGGCGATGATCCCCTCGAACAATTTACCGACCTCATCGAGCAGAACGATGGGCCGGTATGCCGAGGGGGAGTCCACCGGGCGTCCCTCTTTCCGGAGGAGGCACAATTGCCCCTCCTTCCACAGTTTCGGGAACCTCCCAGCCGTAAGACACGCGCTGAAGAGGTCCCGAAACCTTTCCTCCATGAGGGACGCTGCGATGGCCACCACCCGTGCGGGGACGCCATCCGGTCCAGGAGCCGTCTTCTTCGCGCGGAGGCTCAGGATCCCCGCGCGAAGTTCCTCCACCGATACCGGAGGGACCTCCTCCTCCGGCGCTGCCACCACCCCCCCTGGGGGGTTCATCGTTGGTGGGGTGAAGTCGGCCCTGCGCGGAAACAGGGACCGGACCACCCCATCCAGTAACGCCGGCTCCAGGGTCTCCGTCACTGGGCGACCAAAGGGGCGCAGTTGGTTCCGCGCCGCCTTATATGGCCTCCCATACGGATCCCTGTCGAGGCCCTCCAGCATCTCCGCCCTCGCCGAGTCCTTGGCGGCGCACATCGCCGACTTGAGGACCGTCTTTGCCTCCAGGTAAGAGGCGTAGAGGCGGTCCTCCCCGGCCTGTGATCGGTTGGTGCGCCGCCGACTCCGCGTGTAGGCCCGTCTGGCCGCCACGCAGGCGGCCCGGAGCCCCGCCAGCTCCTCCGTCCACCAATATACGGCGCGACGTGGAGGCGAACGGCGTGACCGAGGCATGCTGGAGTTGCATACCTCGGTCAGGGACCCTCGGAGCTGGACCGCTGCGGCGTCAACGTCCAGGGCCTCCACAGGGGGCGAGAGCCAGTCCTGGAGGAACGCCGCCTCCTGAGCTGCCTCTCGGTCTAGGCGGGTGAGAGCCCATCGCGGGAAGGGAGATTGGCCCGAACGGGCCATAACTCCCCGCGGGCCCTGGGTGGAGATGTCGAACCGCACGTAGCGGTGGTCCGACATGGTCTCCACCATCTCCACCCGCCAGTTCACAACGCGGGCGGCTAGCACGGGGGTGGCAAACGAGACGTCAACCACTGACCCTCCCCGCTGCCGCACACACGTGTGAACATTCCCCCTGTTTAGGAGGGAGACGCCGCACGAAGCCGCCCAAAATTCGGCGGCGCGTCCCCGGACGTTGCAACAGGCGGCTGGGTTGCCCCAGGCCGCCGACTTTGCGTTCAGGTCGCCTAACACGGCGACCTGGCGTGGTGCCGCCCTCCCGACGACTGCCGTAAGGACCTCGAGAAAACTCTCGAAGTCCCTTAGAGGGCGGTTTGGGGAGAAATAGACCCCCACCAGGGCTATGTCTCCCCACGCGGCGGCCACGTATCCCGGTCCCCTCTCTAAAAGCGAGAGGGGAGGGGAGTCTGTGGCGGGCCGCGACACCAACGCCACCAAGCCGTCCCGATCACCCAGCCAATGGCCAGGTATCGAGTACGGCTCGGCGACCACCGCCACGTCCACCAACCACTCAGCCACGGTCTGCATCAGCAGATCCTGAGCCGCTCTGCAGTGGTTGGTGTTCGCCTGGAGGATGCGATGTTCGACTCTATGCATTAATCGGACATCGCACCCCCCTCCTCAACAGCCGCCGTGGTCCCAGCGTCTGGGACGGTGGTGGCAGCGACAGGCCGGGTCGGCGCCTGCGCTTTGCCCCTCTTGAGGGGAGGACTGCAGTTCCTCCCCTTCATGATGTGGCCCGCAGGGCGGCCACTGGCGGCACATACCGCGCAGTGCGGCGTGGCGGCCTTGCAGGAGGCGGCTTTATGCCCCTCCTTGCCGCAGCGGTAACAGCTGTCCGTCCTGTCTACGTTGGACGGACAGAGGGCCCGGGTGTGTCCTATGCCGAAGCACCTGAAGCAGCGCAGAGGCTGCACTTCAAGTGCCCGGACTGCACCCGAGCTGAAACCGACGGCCAGCCGTCCTTTATCGAGGACGGCTTTGGCAGCGGCGACCGGGCACTCCAGGCGAATGGTGCCCATGCCGCCGCGGCCGGGCCTGATGCCCCGGCCTTGAACCGCTGCGACATCGCAGCCCCCTATGGCTGCGACCGCCGCCACCACCTCCTCTTTGGTGACCGAATCGTCTAGATCGGTCACCTCTATGGCCGCGGACTTCACTGGTCTGGCCACCTTGGCCGCGTCCGCGATGACCTCCTGCAGCTTAGCTGCAAAGAGGTCCGCGTTCTTGCAGCCCTCTGCACCCGGGAACTCGAAAAGCCGAGCCCCAGCCTGCGTCCGGCGGCATGAGACCTTGCCGATCCCCAATTTGGTGGGATCGGCATTGGTACGCGCCCGCATCATGACGGACGCGTAGGTCTCACCGCGCTCCGCAGCCTCCGCGGTGAGCGTCACCACGACGGCTGCGGTCTTGGGAGGAATGAGTTTCCTCTTGGCGCCGGCTGGGGGGGAACATTTCCCCTTCCCTTTTCCCTTGCCAGTCGACTGCGACTGGCTGAAAGGGGTGGTGGCAGGGACGGCTGGGGGGGAGCTTTTCCCCTTCCCCTTCCCCTTGCCCTTGGCACTCGGCTGCGACTGGCTCGGAGTGGCAGTGGTGGGGACGGCAGAGACGACCGCTGCCGTCTTTTTGCCCTTGCCCTTGCCCTTGCTGACCACCTTCGTCCAGCCCTGCTGGTTGGTCGGGGTGGTGGAAGGCAGAAGGGGGTCTTCCTCCCTCTGTGAGCTCGGCACCGGCCCACCCTTCCTCTTGTCCGCCGCGAGAGGCAGCCGGTAGCTTTTTTCCGGCAGGAGCCGGTCCTCTATGCCTGCTAGGCAGGCTCTCACGAAGGCCCTCTCCTCCATCATTACCTTGCGGATGGTGTCCTCAAGATCGAAGGAGGAGGGGCCCTCTGCCGCAGGCCTCGGCTCGGCTTGGGTTGGCGGTGCCGTGGCTTCAGCCAGCTTCTGGTGTAGCTGGCTGACCTCCTGCTGCAGGCGATCGATCCTCGCCTGCAACTGCCGAGTCTCGTCGGTCGCCTGCCTCTGCACCAGCTCCGCAACAATGCTGCGCATGCTCGCGGCCCGGCATTTGAGGGACTTTTGAAAAGTCCCTTTTAAGTTTGAGGACTTAGAGGCGACCACCACTATCTCCTCCTCGTCCTCTGCCGCCATCCGTTCCAGTTCGGCCAGGGAGTGGTCCGAGTAAATGACTCGGGAAGCGCCGTACCCTGAGCTGGCCCGGGCGACGCGCGCCCGTTGCTCCTTGGCGGCTACCCTCTCCTCCAACTCCTGCTGGAGCTGCGTCCGCCGAGCCACGTCCAACTGGCGTTGGGCGTCCGCTAGACCCACGTCATGGGTGTCAGCTGCAGTTGTCGGCTTTTTGGCCTTGGCCTTCCTTGCAGGCTCCTTCGCCGAACCCGAGGAGCCATCGGACCCTTCCTTCAGGAAGGCCCGTTTCCGCGATCGAGATCTTGAATCCACCTCCATTGAGCTGGCGTCCGACGCGATAGACTCGGTGTCGGAGTCAGACAACTCAACCACCTTCCCGCCATAGAAGGCTCGCCCTTCCTCCGACGCTGAAGCGTCGCGTTGGCCCTGAGAAGGGCCTTTTGGGTGGCCCTGAGAAGGGCCCTTTGGTTGGCCCTGAGAAGGGCCTTTGGGTTGGCCCTGAGAAGGGCCTTTGGGTTGGCCCTGAGAAGGGCCTTTTTTAAACCGCCCGCAGGCGTCCCGCGAGGGTTTAGGCATAGCCTCCGCAATGATCGCTGAATCCGCAATGAAATAAAATAAAAAGCAACGATCGCACAGTGCACTTTGGCCGTACCCAGTCTGCCACTCCGTTACGGTGGTCAGAACTGGGACGTTTCCAGGGGATACGACGTGGACGTAAGCACTGTGAGGGGATCCCCCAACCTAACCTAACCTAACCTAACCTAACCTAACCTAACCGATCCCCCATTTACGACGCTGGAGCTGAAGTCCGCCGTGGCGGGTTTCAATCCCAAAAAGGCACCAGGAGGGGACGGACTGACTTCTGACATCTGCAGTCGAGCGATCCACCAGGACCCGGACGCTTTCCTTGCCCTTTACAACAAGTGCCTTGAACTGGCACACTTCCCTACCATCTGGAAGGAGGCTACTGTTGTAGTCCTCAGGAAGCCGGGCAAGGACAGCTATACCACCCCCAAGGCGTACAGACCAATTGGTCTACTGCCGGTTCTGGGGAAGGTCCTGGAGAGGATGGTCGTAGCGCGTCTGAAATGGCAGCTTGTACCGCGGCTTAGTACTCGTCAGTATGGCTTCATGCCCCAGAGGAGCACCGAGGACGCCCTCTATACGCTAATGGAGCACGTACAGGACAAGTTGAGGCTGAAGAAGCTAATTGTCCTGGTGTCGTTGGATATAGAGGGCGCCTTCGATAGCGCCTGGTGGCCAGCTATTAGAGTCAGACTGGCTGAGGAAAAGTGCCCGGTCAACATCAGGAGGCTTTTAGACAGCTACCTCGATGGTAGGAAGGTCAGGGTTCGGTATGCCGGTGAGGAATGCACTCGAGAGACTAGCAAGGGCTGCGTTCAGGGGTCGATCGGAGGTCCAATCCTGTGGAACCTCCTTCTCGACCCACTACTGCAGGACCTAGAGCAGCGTGGACTTTTCGTTCAGGCGTTCGCGGATGACATCGTCTTGGTCGTGGATGGGGACACGGCGACTGAAGTCTCGAGATCTGCCAATGCAGCCCTCGCCCATGTTCATGATTGGGGCGTCCGAAATAAGCTGAGGTTTGCACCGCACAAAACCTGTGCGATGACCATAACCAACAAGCTTAAGTACGACACTCCAATACTGAGCATGGCCGGGGTCGACATCGGTATGGTCAAGAAAATGAAGTTGCTGGGTCTAACCATAGACGAAAAGCTCACTTTTAATGAGCATGCCGCGAACGTCTGCAAGAGGGCAGCTGACATTTACAAGCAGCTGTCCCGAGCCGCAAAGGTGAGCTGGGGATTGAACACACAAGTGATACACACAATTTACACAGCAACGATTGAGCCCATAGTTACATACGCAGCCGCCGCCTGGGCACCCGCTGCAAAGAAGTTGGGTATACGGAAGAGGTTAGGCTCAGTTCAACGAGGATTCGCTCAGAAGCTCTGCAAATCTTACCGCACTGTCTCATTGAACTCGGCACTGGCCTTGTCTGGGATACTTCCTCCAGACCTGCGCATACAGGAGGCAGCCGCCCTGTATGAAGCGAGGAGAGGGTCATCCCGGTTTGTGCCAGGAGACAGGGAGATCGAGAGTGCGGTGAGGTTTGCGGAAGCTCCTCATCCGGCTACGCAAATGCCCCTGGAATTCATATGCCTGGCAGACCAAGAGTTACTAGACAGTAACAATGTGCAGACGGTGCGAATATTCACCGACGGCAGCAAGATTGAGGGGAAGGTAGGAGCCGCATTGTCCATCTGGGATAATGTAGGCGAAGTCCGGAACCTCAAGCTTAGCCTTGCCGCGTACTGCACAGTCTACCAGGCGGAACTCCTGGCCATTTGCAAGGCCACTGAAGTGATCCTCAAGCGGCAAGAGGCGAGCTATGGCTTGTACAGCGACTCAATGTCCGCATTGCAGACGCTTGCAAACCATGGCTCTCTCCATCCCCTGGCAGTTCGCGCGCGCGCCAACCTGGTTCATGCCCTGGGACAGAGCAAAGCTGTGACTTTGTTCTGGATCAAGGCCCACGCGGGCCTGCCGGGGAATGAGCGAGCGGACGAGTTGGCGAAGGAGGCAGCGTTGTCGTCACGGAGGAAGCCGGACTACGACCAATGTCCGGTTTCATTTATCAAGCGACAGATCCGTTTGGAATCGCTTGATGAATGGAATCGAAGATATGTGTCGGGCGAGACCGCTTCCGTGACGAAAATGTTCCTTCCGGATGCAATAGCTGCCTTCCGTATTGTACAACAGGTGCGGCCCGAAGGCGTCCTCACGCAAGTTTTGACGGGGCACGGTGGGTTCTCCGAATACTTGAATCGCTTCAGGTGTAAGGAGAGTCCATCGTGCGTCTGCGATCCAGGCGTGGCAGAGACTGTCCAGCACATACTTGTAGAGTGCCCGTTATTTATCAGGGAACGCTACCGACTTGAATGTGAGCTGGACAGGAAAATAACGAGGGAGAGCCTGCATGGGCTCATGGACAAGAAAACTAGGGAGAAGTTTCTGGAGTACTGCATTAGCGTAGCCACTGCGGTTATACGTCGGAACAAAACCTGAAGCGCACCGTGCTTCATTAGTATTTTGTATAATATTTAAATGTAAGCACGGAATGCAGCAAGGACACGTATAGCCGGCAGTACCTCAGGTTAGTACCTAAGTTCTTATTATGTGTAAAATTACTGTGATATTTTCAATAACTGTGCTTGTGGGTTTAATCCCGAAAATTTTTATATTTATATCTTCAGCTGTGATAAATCACCTTGTACATCTGTGATAACAGCATTTTGGCTCAATTGGTGATATGGCACTTTTGTGCGACCTGTGATATGTTGCACCTTTTATTGCACATTTTATTTTGTATTTACACATTCTGTTATTTTTATAAGAAATAAATCATGCCAGTAGAATAGATTAAGTGGGACTCTTACCCACAGAATGCAAGATGATGAATGAAAGAAAGAGATAGTATGAAGAATGAAAGTACGAGAGGCATGAAAGATTGACCGGAATGTTAGAGGTTAAGCACATAAGGCGCCAATTAAGTTGGCGGGGATTAGAGTTAAGAAAAAAAAAAAAAAAAAAAAAAAAAACCTAACCTAACCTAACCTTTTTTTTTTTTTTTTTTTTTTTTTTTTTTTTTTTTTTGATCTCGCTGGGAAAAAATGCATTACGCATACCCACCCATTGGGGGAATGGGGGGGGTATGTGGGACTCCCCGGAATGAATCCGGTATACCCACTAAAATAACCCAGCGGCACTCCCGCATCGTCTTGAATTGGAGGAGGACTGGGAAACTGGCAGAGCCTTTACGTCCAGTCCCCCGCCGACGACCGCCCGCCTTTACAGCGGGGCCTTCACGCCCCTCCCTCAGTGGAGGGGCCCGGGAACGACCGCGAGTGCTCGGCCGTTCCCGCCCGACGAGGGTGGTGACTCGTGCAATGCGAGCGAAGGCGCCCCCGCGCCTGTCGCCCGCTAGTCACCACCAGGAGGTGGGAGGAGACGATCGTACAACCGCCTTCTCCCACCCCTTCTTCGCCTGCGGTGCGGCGGCGCGAGAGGATCGTCCTCCCGCGCCCGCTCCGCCGCCTCCTTTTGCGACATCACGACCTCGCAAAAGGAGGCAACCGCCGCCCAGGCCTCCTCACTCCCCAGCATGGAGTTGACCACACCGGGAAGTGAGAGGTCCTGCCCGACCACATCAGTCAAGGCACGGCGCAGCTCAGCCCAAGCTGGGCACACCTCCAAGGTGTGCTGCGCCGTGTCCTCCGCCGCGCCGCAGTCATGGCACGCCGGGGTTTCCTCCCTCCGGATCCGGTGCAGGTGCGTTCCGAAACAACCATGTCCGGACAACACCTGCACCAAACGGAACGAGAGGAAACCATGTGGCCGCTCGAGCCAGCCCTGCAGGACTGGCCCGAGCGCGTCCAGCGTCCGGCGTCCAAACGCGGCGGTGGCGAGATCCTCCGCCCAATGGAGGACGATGGCGTCCCTCGCCTCCCGCCGCACGGCCTCCCGCTCTTCCATGGCGGGGCGCTCACCCAGCGCCCTACGCCGCGCCGTCCACTCGTACACTCTGGCGAGCACCCATGCCTCCAACTCCCAGGGAGGGGTGCCGGCCAGAGCGCACGCCGCCGAAAAGCCCACTGAGCGGTAGGCCCTCGCCACCCGCTGTGCAATGGCCCTTTGCGGCCTGCGGATGGCGGTTGCATTCTCCCTCCTCTGGAGGGAGTCCGCCCAGATGGGTGCCCCATACAGGGCCATACTACGCAGGATGCCGGCATAAAGGCGCCGGCACCGTGCACTCGGCCCCCCGAGGTTGGGGAGGAGCCATGAGAGGGCGTCCGCGGCTTTCAGCAGGCGCGTCGACAGCCCGCTAAAATGCAGGCCGAAGCGCCACCTGCTGTCCAGCACTAGGCCCAGATATTTCATCTGGGCCTTCACCGCTATTCGGACGCCCTCCACGACGATGTGGGCATCTGGAGGGCAGCGCTGCCGAGGCCCGTGGAAGAACACGGCCTCGGTCTTGTTCAGCGCCACCCTCAATCCCAGGCGGCGGATCCTCTCTGCGACCAAGGATCCGCCCGCCGAGGCCAAACAGGCCGCCTCCCCAAAGCTCCTCCCCCGGGCAGTGAGGAGAGTGTCATCCGCGTAGCAGATGACACTCGTGCCCTGGAGGAGGGCTCCCCGCAGGAGCCAATCAAACCCAATGTTCCACAGGGGAGGGCCTAGAACCGACCCCTGTGGAACTCCGCACTCCGCGCCGTAGCGCCTGATCCTGGCCGTCTTGTCCACGAGGAGGACCTCTCGGTCCTCCAAGTAGCTGGCCAGGATCGCCCGCAGATATTGGGGCACTCCGTGGTATCGGAGTGCCTCCAATATCGTCGAGTGGGGAACGGAGTTGAAGGCGTTGGCTATGTCGAATGACACCGCCAACACTCCGCCCCCCGACTCCACCGCCTCCTGCACCTGGCCCCTGAGTAGGGCCAACGCGTCGACCGTCGAACGCCCCCGTCGAAAACCGAACTGGGCGTCCGACAGGTCCGGCCCTACCTCCCGCAAAAGGCTGTTTAGCCGGGTGGCGATGATCCCCTCGAACAATTAACCTAACCTAACCTTTTTTTTTTTTTTTTTTTTTGATCTCGCTGGGAAAAAATGCATTACGCATACCCACCCATTGGGGGAATGGGGGGGGTATGTGGGACTCCCCGGAATGAGTCCGGTATACCCACTAAAATAACCCAGCGGCACTCCCGCATCGTCTTTAATTGGAGGAGGACTGGGAAACTGGCAGAGCCTTTACGTCCAGTCCCCCGCCGACGACCGCCCGCCTTTACAGCGGGGCCTTCACGCCCCTCCCTCAGTGGAGGGGCCCGGGAACGACCGCGAGTGCTCGGCCGTTCCCGCCCGACGAGGGTGGTGACTCGTGCAATGCGAGCGAAGGCGCCCCCGCGCCTGTCGCCCGCTAGTCACCACCAGGAGGTGGGAGGAGACGATCGTACAACCGCCTTCTCCCACCCCTTCTTCGCCTGCGGTGCGGCGGCGCGAGAGGATCGTCCTCCCGCGCCCGCTCCGCCGCCTCCTTTTGCGACATCACGACCTCGCAAAAGGAGGCAACCGCCGCCCAGGCCTCCTCACTCCCCAGCATGGAGTAGACCACGCTGGGAAGTGAGAGGTCCCGCCCGATCACATCTGTCAGGGCACGGCGCAGCTCAGCCCAAGCTGGGCACACCTCCAAGGTGTGCTGCGCCGTGTCCTCCACCGCACCGCAGTGGTGGCACGCTGGGGTTTCCTCCCTCCGGATCCGGTGCAGGTGCGTTCCGAAACAACCATGTCCGGACAACACCTGCACCAGACGGAACGAGAGGAAACCATGTGGCCGCTCGAGCCAGCCCTGCAAGACCGGCCCGAGCGCGTCCAGCGTCCGGCGTCCAAAGGCGGCGGCGGCGAGGTCCTCCGCCCAATGGAGGACGATGGCGTCCCTCGCCTCCCGCCGCACGGCCTCCCGCTCTTCTGCGGCGGGGCGCTCTCCCTGCGCCCTACGCCGCGCCGTCCACTCGTACACTCTGGCGAGCACCCATGCCTCCAACTCCCAGGGAGGGGTGCCCGCCAGAGCGCACGCCGCCGAGAAGCCCACTGAGCGGTAGGCCCTCGCCACCCGCTGTGCAATGGCCCTTTGTGGCCTGCGGATGGCGGTTGCATTCTCCCTCCTCTGGAGGGAGTCCGCCCAGATGGGCGCCCCGTACAGGGCCATGCTGCGTAAGATGCCGGCATACAGTCGCCGGCACCGTCCGCTCGGCCCCCCGAGGTTGGGGAGGAGCCATGAGAGGGCGTCCGCGGCTTTCAGCAGGCGCGTCGACAGCCCGCTAAAGTGCGGGCCGAAGCGCCACCTGCTGTCCAGCACTAGGCCCAGATATTTCATCTGGGCCTTCACCGCTATTCGGACGCCCTCCACAACTATGTGGGCATCTGGAGGGCAGCGCTGCCGAGGCCCGTGGAAGAACACGGCCTCGGTCTTGTTCAGCGCCACCCTCAATCCCAGGCGGCGGATCCTCTCTGCGACCAAGGATCCGCCCGCCGAGGCCAAACAGGCCGCCTCCCCAAAGCTCCTCCCCCGGGCAGTGAGGAGAGTGTCATCCGCGTAGCAGATGACACTCGTGCCCTGGAGGAGGGCTCCCCGCAGGAGCCAATCAAACCCAATGTTCCACAGGGGAGGGCCTAGAACCGACCCCTGTGGAACTCCGCACTCCGCGCCGTAGCGCCTGATCCTGGCCGTCTTGTCCACGAGGAGGACCTCTCGGTCCTCCAGGTAGCTGGCCAGGATCGCCCGCAGATATTGGGGCACTCCGTGGTATCGGAGTGCCTCCAATATCGTCGAGTGGGGAACGGAGTTGAAGGCGTTGGCTATGTCAAATGACACCGCCAACACTCCGCCCCCCGACTCCACCGCCTCCTGCACCTGGCCCCTGAGTAGGGCCAACGCGTCAACCGTCGAACGCCCCCGTCGAAAACCGAACTGGGCGTCCGACAGGTCCGGCCCTACCTCCCGCAACTGGCTATTTAGCCGGGTGGCGATGATCCCCTCGAACAATTTACCGACCTCATCGAGCAGAACGATGGGTCGGTATGCCGAGGGGGAGTCCACCGGGCGTCCCTCCTTCCGGAGGAGGCACAACTGCCCCTCCTTCCACTGTTTCGGGAACCTCCCAGCCGTCAGGCACGCGCTGAAGAGGTCCCGAAACCTGTCCTCCATGAGGGACGCCGCGATGGCCACCACCCGTGCGGGGACGCCATCTGGCCCAGGGGCCGTCTTCTTCGCGCGGAGGGACAGAACCCCCGCGCGAAGTTCCTCCGCCGATACTGGAGGGACCTCTTCCTCCGGCGAAGCTACCACCCCCCGTGGGGGGTTCATGGTTGGTGGGGTGAAGTCGGCCCTGCGCGGAAACAGGGACCGGACCACCCCATCCAGCAACGCCGGCTCCAGGGTCTCCGTTAGTGGGGGGCCGAAGGGGCGCAGTTGGTTACGCGCCGCCTTATATGGCCTCCCAAACGGATCCCTATCGAGGCCCTCCAGCATCTCGGCCCTCGCCGAGTCCTTGGCGGCGCACATCGCCGACTTGAAGACCGCCTTTGCCTCTACGTAAGAGGCGTAGAGGCGGTCCTCCCCGGCCTGAGATCGGGTAGTGCGCCGCCGGCTCCGCATAAAGGCCCTTCTGGCCGCCACGCACGCGGCCCGGAGCCCCGCCAGCTCCTCCGTCCACCAATAAACGGCGCGACGGGGAGGCGGACGGCGAGACCGAGGCATGCTGGCGTTGCACACCTCGGTCAGAGAGCCGCGGAGCTGGACCGCTGCGGCGTCCACGTCCAGGACAGGCTCGACAGGGGGCGACAGCCAGTCCTGGAGAAAGGCCGCCTCCTTGGCTGCCTCCCGGTCCAGACGGGTGAGAGCCCACCGCGGGAAGGGAGATTGGCCAGAGCGGGCCGTCCCCCCCCGGGGGCCGGTGGAGATGTCGAACCGCACATATCGGTGGTCCGACAAAGTCTCCACCGTCTCCACCCGCCAGTTCACGACGCGGGCGGCTAGGGCAGGGGTGGCGAATGAGACGTCTACCACCGACCCACCCCATTGCCGCACACACGTGTGGACCGCCCCCCTGTTGAGGAGGGACACGCCGCACGAGGCCGCCCAAAATTCGGCGGCGCGTCCCCGGACGTTACACGAGGCAGCCGGGTTGCCCCAAGCCTCCGACTTGGCGTTCAGGTCGCCCATAACGGCGACCTGGCGCGGCGCCGCCCTCCCTACGACTGCGGTGAGGACCTCGAGGAAGTCCTCAAAGTCCGAGAGAGGGCGGTTTGGGGAGAAATAGACCCCAACGAGGGCTATGTCCCCCCACGCGGCGGCCACGTATCCCGGTCCCCTCTCTAAGAGCGAGAGGGGAGGGGAGTCCGTAGAAGACCGCGCCACCAACGCCACCAAGCCGTCTCGATCGCCCAGCCAGGTACTGGGGACCGAGTAAGGCTCGGCGACCACCGCCACGTCCACCAACCACTCGGCCATGATCTGCATCAGCAGATCCTGGGCCGCCGCGCAGTGGTTGGTGTTCGCCTGGAGGATGCGATGTTCGACTCTATCCATCAATCGGACATCGCACCCCCCTCTTCAGCCGCAGCAGCCGAATGCCCAGCCTCGGGCACGGCGGTGGTAGCGGCAGGCTTGCTCGGGGCCTGCGCTTTTCCCCTCTTAGGGGGAGGATTGCACATCCTCCCCTTCATGATGTGGCCTGCCGGGCGGCCACTGGCGGCACACACAGCGCAATGCGGCGCGGCGGCCTTGCACGCCGCGGATTTGTGGCCCTCCTTGCCGCAGCTGTAGCAGCTCTCTGTCCGGTCCACCGGTGACGGACAGAGGGCTCGGGTGTGCCCGACTCCGAAGCACCTGTAGCACCGCAAGGGCTGTGCCACAAGTGCCCGGACTGCACCCGAGCTGAAGCCGACGTTAAGCCGTCCTTTGTCAAGGACGGCTTTGGCAGCGGCGACTGGGCACTCCAGACGAATGGTGCCCATGCCGCCGCGGCCGGGCCTGATGTCCCGGCCTCGCACCGCTGCGGCGTCGCAGCCACCAATTGCTGCGACCGCCGCCACCACCTCCTCCTTGGTGACCGTGTCGTCGAGGTCGGTCACCTCTAAGGCCGCCGTCTTTACGGGCCTGGCCACCTTGGCCGCGTCCGCTATGACCTCTTGCAACTTCGTTGCGAAGAGGTCCGCGTGTGCACTGCCCTCTGCCCCCGGGAACTCGAATATTCGAGCCCCGGCTTGGGTCCGCCGGCAAGAGACCTTGCCGATCCCCAGTTGGGTAGGATCGGCGTTAGCACGCGCCCGCAACAGTACGGACGCGTACGTCTCTCCACGTTCCGCAGCCTCCGTGGTGAGCGTCACCACGACGGCTGCGGTCTTAGGAGGAACCAGGTTCCTCCTTGTGCCGGCGGTTTTGGCTGTGGGAGCAGCGCTGGCGGCCTTGGAGGGCGGCCCTTTCCCCTTTCCCTTCCCCTTCCCTTTGCCGGTCGCCTGCGACTGGCTGGGAAGGGTGGTGGTGGCGGGAACGGCAGGGGCGGCCGCTGCCGCCCCTTTGCCCTTGCCCTTCCCTTTTCCTTTGCCTGTCGTCTTCGACTGGCTAAGTGGGGTGGTGGTGGCGGGGACGGCTGGAACGACAGCTGCCGCCCTCTTGCCCTTGCCTTTCCCCTTCCCGCTGACGACCCTCGTCCACCCCTGCTGGTTGGACGGGGTGGTGGCAGGCAATAGGGTGTCCTCCTCCCTCTGTGAGGTCGAGGTCGAGCCCGGCTCCTCTCGCCTCTTGTCTGCCGCAAGAGGCAGCCGGTAGCTTTTTTCCGGCAGTAGCCGGTCCTCTATTCCTGCTAGGCAGGCTCTCACGAAGGCCCGCTCCTCCACCATTACCTTGCGGATGGTGTCCTCAAGGTCGAAGGAGGAGGGGCCCTCTGCCGCAGGTCTCGGCTCGGCCTGGGTTGGCAGGGCCGTGGCTTCAGCCAGCTTCTGGTGGAGCTGGCTGACCTCTGTCTGCAGGCGATCGATCCTCGCCTGTAGTTGCCGCGACTCGTCGGTCGCCTGCCTCTGCACCAGCTCCGCGATGATGCTTCGCATGCTGGCGGCCCGGCATTTCAGGGACTTCTGAAATGTCCCCTTCAAATTGGAGGACTTTGAGGCGACCAACACTATCTCCTCCTCGTCCTCCACCGCCATCCGTTCCAGTTCGGCCAGGGAGTGGTCCGCGTACACAACGCGGGATGCTCCGTACCCGGACCTGGCCCGGGCAACGCGTGCCTGTTGCTCCTTCGCAACCACGCGCTCCTCCAACTCCTGCTGGAGCTGCGTCCGCCGAGCCAGGTCTAGCTGGCGTTGGGCATCCGCGAGTCCCACGTCGTGGGTGTCCGGCTTTTTGGCCTTAGCCTTCTTCTTCGGCTCCTTTGCCGAACCCGACGCTGAGGAGCCATCCGACCCTTCCTTCAAGAAGGCCCGCTTCCTAGATCGCGGTCGTGATCGAGAAACCTCGATCACCATCGAGCTAGTGTCCGACGCTACGGACTCGCTGTCAGAGTCCAACAGCTCGTCCGCCCTTCCTCCATAGAAGGCTCGCCCTTCTTCTGACGCTGAAGCGTCACGGTGGCCCTGAGAAGGGCCTTTTGGATGGCCCTGAGAAGGGCCTTTGGGTTGGCCCTGAGAAGGGCCTTTTGTTTGGCCCTGAGAAGGGCCTTTGTTTTGGCCCTGAGAAGGGCCTTTTTTGATAAAATGCCCGAGGGCATCCCGCGCAGGTTTCGGCATGCTAGCCTCCGCAGGGATCGCAGTTTCCGCAAAAAATGATAGCTACGATCGCACAGTGCACTTTGGCCGTACCCAGTCTGCCACTCCGTTACGGTGGTCAGAACTGGGACGTTTCCGGGGAACACGACGAGGACGTAAGCACTGTGGGGTGGTTCCCCCCCCCAACCTAACCTTTTTTTTTTTTTTTTTTTTTTTTTTGATCTCGCTGGGAAAAAATGCATTACGCATACCCACCCATTGGGGGAATGGGGGGGGTATGTGGGACTCCCCGGAATGAATCCGGTATACCCACTAAAATAACCCAGCGGCACTCCCGCATCGTCTTGAATTGGAGGAGGACTGGGAAGCTGGCAGAGCCTTTACGTCCAGTCCCCCGCCGACGACCGCCCGCCTTTACAGCGGGGCCTTCACGCCCCTCCCTCAGTGGAGGGGCCCGGGAACGACCGCGAGTGCTCGGCCGTTCCCGCCCGACGGGGGTGGTGACATGTGCAATGCGAGCGAAGGCGCCCCCGCGCCTGTCGCCCGCTAGTCACCACCAGGAGGTGGGAGGAGACGATCGTACAACCGCCTTCTCCCACCCCTTCTTCGCCTGCGGTGCGGCGGCGCGAGAGGATCGTCCTCCCGCGCCCGCTCCGCCGCCTCCTTTTGCGACATCACGACCTCGCAAAAGGAGGCAACCGCCGCCCAGGCCTCCTCACTCCCCAGCATGGAGTAGACCACGCTGGGAAGTGAGAGGTCCTGCCCGATCACATCTGTCAGGGCACGGCGCAGCTCAGCCCAAGCTGGGCACACCTCCAAGGTGTGCTGCGCCGTGTCCTCCACCGCACCGCAGTGGTGGCACGCTGGGGTTTCCTCCCTCCGGATCCGGTGCAGGTTCGTTCCGAAACAACCATGTCCGGACAACACCTGCACCAGACGGAACGAGAGGAAACCATGTGGCCGCTCGAGCCAGCCCTGCAGGACTGGCCCGAGCGCGTCCAGCGTCCGGCGTCCAAACGCGGCGGTGGCGAGGTCCTCCGCCCAATGGAGGACGATGGCGTCCCTCGCCTCCCGCCGCACGGCCTCCCGCTCTTCCATGGCGGGGCGCTCACCCAGCGCCCTACGCCGCGCCGTCCACTCGTACACTCTGGCGAGCACCCATGCCTCCAACTCCCAGGGAGGGGTGCCCGCCAGAGCGCACGCCGCCGAGAAGCCCACTGAGCGGTAGGCCCTCGCCACCCGCTGTGCAATGGCCCTTTGTGGCCTGCGGATGGCGGTTGCATTCTCCCTCCTCTGGAGGGAGTCCGCCCAGATGGGCGCCCCGTACAGGGCCATGCTGCGTAGGATGCCGGCATACAGACGCCGGCACCGTCCGCTCGGCCCCCCGAGGTTGGGGAGGAGCCATGAGAGGGCGTCCGCGGCTTTCAGCAGGCGCGTCGACAGCCCGCTAAAGTGCGGGCCGAAGCGCCACCTGCTGTCCAGCACTAGGCCCAGATATTTCATCTGGGCCTTCACCGCTATTCGGACGCCCTCCACGACTATGTGGGCATCTGGAGGGCAGCGCTGCCGAGGCCCGTGGAAGAACACGGCCTCGGTCTTGTTCAGCGCCACCCTCAATCCCAGGCGGCGGATCCTCTCTGCGACCAAGGATCCGCCCGCCGAGGCCAAACAGGCCGCCTCCCCAAAGTTCCTCCCCCGGGCAGTGAGGAGAGTGTCATCCGCGTAGCAGATGACACTCGTGCCCTGGAGGAGGGCTCCCCGCAGGAGCCAATCGAACCCAATGTTCCACAGGGGAGGGCCTAGAACCGACCCCTGTGGAACTCCGCACTCCGCGCCGTAGCGCCTGATCCTGGCCGTCTTGTCCACGAGGAGGACCTCTCGGTCCTCCAGATAGCTGGCCAGGATCGCCCGCAGATATTGGGGCACTCCGTGGTATCGGAGTGCCTCCAATATCGTCGAGTGGGGAACGGAGTTGAAGGCGTTGGCTATGTCGAATGACACCGCCAACACTCCGCCCCCCGACTCCACCGCCTCCTGCACCTGGCCCCTGAGTAGGGCCAACGCGTCGACCGTCGAACGCCCCCGTCGAAAACCGAACTGGGCGTCCGACAGGTCCGGCCCTACCTCCCGCAAAAGGCTGTTTAGCCGGGTGGCGATGATCCCCTCGAACAATTTACCGACCTCATCGAGCAGAACGATGGGTCGGTATGCCGAGGGGGAGTCCACCGGGCGTCCCTCCTTCCGGAGGAGGCACAACTGCCCCTCCTTCCACTGTTTCGGGAACCTCCCAGCCGTCAGGCACGCGCTGAAGAGGTCCCGAAACCTTTCCTCCATGAGGGACGCCGCGATGGCCACCACCCGTGCGGGGACGCCATCTGGCCCAGGGGCCGTCTTCTTCGCGCGGAGGGACAGAACCCCCGCGCGAAGTTCCTCCGCCGATACTGGAGGGACCTCCTCCTCCGGCGAAGCTACCACCCCCCGTGGGGGGTTCATGGTTGGTGGGGTGAAGTCGGCCCTGCGTGGAAACAGGGACCGGACCACCCCATCCAGCAACGCCGGCTCCAGGGTCTCCGTTAGTGGGGGGCCGAAGGGGCGCAGTTGGTTACGCGCCGCCTTATATGGCCTCCCAAACGGATCCCTATCGAGGCCCTCCAGCATCTCGGCCCTCGCCGAGTCCTTGGCGGCGCACATCGCCGACTTGAAGACCGCCTTTGCCTCTACGTAAGAGGCGTAGAGGCGGTCCTCCCCGGCCTGAGATCGGGTAGTGCGCCGCCGGCTCCGCATAAAGGCCCTTCTGGCCGCCACGCACGCGGCCCGGAGCCCCGCCAGCTCCTCCGTCCACCAATAAACGGCGCGACGGGGAGGCGGACGGCGAGACCGAGGCATGCTGGCGTTGCACACCTCGGTCAGAGAGCCGCGGAGCTGGACCGCTGCGGCGTCCACGTCCAGGGTCTCCACAGGGGGCGAGAGCCAGTCCTGGAGGAACGCCGCCTCCTGAGCTGCCTCCCGATCCAGGCGGGTGAGAGCCCACCGCGGGAAAGGAGATTGGCCAGAGCGGGCCATTCCTCCCCGCGGGCCCTGGATGGAGATGTCGAACCGCACGTAGCGGTGGTCCGACAAAGTCTCCACCGTCTCCACCCGCCAGTTCACGACGCGGGCGGCCAGGGCAGGGGTGGCAAACGACACGTCTACCACCGACCCTCCCCGTCGCCGCACACACGTGTGGACCGCCCCCCTGTTGAGGAGGGACACACCGCATGAGGCCGCCCAGAATTCTGCGGCGCGTCCCCGGACGTTGCAGGAGGCAGCCGGGTTGCCCCAAGCCTCCGACTTGGCGTTCAGGTCGCCCAATACGGCGACCTGGCGCGGCGCCGCCCTCCCTATGACTGCGGTGAGGACCTCGAGGAAGTCCTCAAAGTCCGAGAGAGGGCGGTTTGGGGAGAAATACACCCCAACGAGGGCTATGTCCCCCCACGCGGCGGCCACGTATCCCGGTCCCCTCTCTAAGAGCGAGAGGGGAGGGGAGTCCGTAGAAGACCGCGCCACCAACGCCACCAAGCCGTCTCGATCGCCCAGCCAGGTACTGGGGACCGAGTAAGGCTCGGCGACCACCGCCACGTCCACCAACCACTCGGCCATGATCTGCATCAGCAGATCCTGGGCCGCCCCGCAGTGGTTGGTGTTCGCCTGGAGGATGCGATGTTCGACCCTATCCATCAGTCGGACATCGCACCCCCCTCCTCAGCCGCAGCAACCGAGTGCCCATTCTCGGGCACGGCGGTGGTAGCGACAGGCGTGCTCGGCGCCTGCGCTTTTCCCCTCTTAGGGGGAGGATTGCACATCCTCCCCTTCATGACGTGGCCTGCCGGGCGGCCACTGGCGGCACACACAGCGCAATGCGGCGCGGCGGCCTTGCACGCCGCGGATTTGTGGCCCTCCTTGCCGCAGCGGTAGCAGCTCTCTGTCCGGTCCACCGGTGACGGACAGAGGGCTCGGGTGTGCCCGACTCCGAAGCACCCGTAGCACCGCAAGGGCTGTGCCACAAGTGCCCGGACCGCACCCGAGCTGAAGCCGACATTCAGCCGTCCTTTGTCAAGGACGGCTTTGGCAGCGGCGACTGGGCACTCCAGACGAATGGTGCCCATGCCGCCGCGGCCGGGCCTGATGTCCCGGCCTCGCACCGCTGCGGCGTCGCAGCCCCCGATAGCTGCGACCGCCGCCACCACCTCCTCCTTGGTGACGGTGTCATCGAGGTCTGTCACCTCAATGGCCACCGTCTTAACGGGTCTGGCCACCTTGGCCGCGTCCGCGATGACCTCCTGCAACTTCGTTGCGAAGAGGTCCGCGTTGGCACTGCCCTGTGCCCCCGGGAACTCGAAGATTCGAGCCCCGGCTTGGGTCCGCCGGCAAGAGACCTTGCCGATCCCCAGTTGGGTGGGATCGGCATTAGCACGCGCCCGCAGCAATACGGACGCGTACGTCTCCCCGCGCTCCGCAGCCTCCGCGGTGAGAGTCACCACGACGGCTGCGGTCTTGGGAGGAACGAGGTTCCTCCTGGTGCCGGCGGATTTGGCTGTGGGAGCAGCGCTGGCGGCCTTGACGGGCGGCCCTTTTCCCTTTCCCCTGCCCTTCCCTTTGCTGGTCGTCTGCGACTGCGACTGGGAGGGAGGGGTGGTGGCTGGGACGGCTGGGGTGGAGCTCTTCCCCTTCCCTTTTCCCTTACCAGTCGCCTGCGACTGGCTGGAAGGGGTGGTGGTGACGGGGCCTTTACCCTTGCCCTTCCCCTTCCCAACGACCTTCGTCCACCCCTGCTGGTTAGACGGGGTGGTGGCAGGCAAGAGAGGGTCCTCCTCCCTCTGTGAGCCCGGCCCCAGCTCACCCTTTCTCTTGTCCGCGGCGAGCGGCGGTCGTAGGTTCTTCTCGGGCATGAGGCGATCCTCGATCCCCGCGAAGCAGGCCCTCGTAAAGGCCCTCTCTTCCATCACAACCCTGCGGATGATATCCTCAAGGTTGGAGGACGGGCCCTCTGCCGCTGGTCTCGACTCGGCTTGGCTTGGCCGTGCCGTGGCTTCTGCCAGCTTCTGGTGCAGCTGGCTCACCTCCGCCTGCAGGCGATCGACCCTCGCCTGCAGTTGCCGCGTTTCTTCTGAAGCCTTCCGCTGCACCAACTCCCTAATAATGCCGCGCATGCTCGCGGCCCGGCACTTGAGGGACTTCTGGAACGTGCCCTTTAAATTCGAGGACTTGGAGGCGACCTCCACGATCCCCTCCTCGTCCTCTTCGGCCATCCGCTCCAGCTCGGCCAGTGAGTGGTCCGCGTAAACGACACGGGACGCACCGTACCCGGTCTTGGCCCTGGCGGCTTGCACCTGTTGCTCCTTAGCAACTACCCGCTCCTCCAGTTCTTGCTGGAGCTGCGCCCGCCGAGCCAGGTCCAACTGGCGTTGGGCGTCTGCCAGACCCACGTCGTGGGTATCCGCCGCCATCGTTGCCTTCTTGGCCTTAGCCTTCTTTTTCGGCTCCTTCGCCGAACTCGACGCCGAGGAGCCGTCGGACCCTTCCTTAAGGAAGGCCCGCTTCCGCGATTGCGATCGCCCACCTTGCTCGACCTCCATCGAGCTCGCCACCGATACAACGGACTCGTTGTCGGAGTCCGACAAATCGTCCGCCCCTTCTCCATAGAAGGTCCGGCCTTCCTCCGACGCTGAAGCGTCGCGTTGGCCCTTAGAAGGGCCTTTTGGGTGGCCCTGAGAAGGGCCTTTTGGTTGGCCCTGAGAAGGGCCTTTGGGTTGGCCCTGAGAAGGGCCTTTGGGTTGGCCCTGAGAAGGGCCTTTTTTAATAAAATGCCCGAGGGCGTCCCGCGCAGGCTTAGGCATGGTAGCCTCCGCAGGTGTCGCAGATACCGCAAGTGAAATAATAAAATAGTCTACGACGCACAGCGCACTTTGGCCGTACCCAGTCTGCCACTCCGTTACGGTGGTCAGAACTGGGACGTTTCCAGGGAACACGAACGAGGACGTATGCACTGTGGGGGGTTCCCCCCCCCAACCTAACCTTTTTTTTTTTTTTTTTTTTTTTTTTTTTTTTGATCTCGCTGGGAAAAAATGCATTACGCATACCCACCCATTGGGGGAATGGGGGGGGTATGTGGGACTCCCCGGAATGAATCCGGTATACCCACTAAAATAACCCAGCGGCACTCCCGCATCGTCTTGAATTGGAGGAGGACTGGGAAACTGGCAGAGCCTTTACGTCCAGTCCCCCGCCGACGACCGCCCGCCTTTACAGCGGGGCCTTCACGCCCCTCCCTCAGTGGAGGGGCCCGGGAACGACCGCGAGTGCTCGGCCGTTCCCGCCCGACGAGGGTGGTGACTCGTGCAATGCGAGCGAAGGCGCCCCCGCGCCTGTCGCCCGCTAGTCACCACCAGGAGGTGGGAGGAGACGATCGTACAACCGCCTTCTCCCACCCCTTCTTCGCCTGCGGTGCGGCGGCGCGAGAGGATCGTCCTCCCGCGCCCGCTCCGCCGCCTCCTTTTGCGACATCACGACCTCGCAAAAGGAGGCAACCGCCGCCCAGGCCTCCTCACTCCCCAGCATGGAGTTGACCACACCGGGAAGTGAGAGGTCCTGCCCGACCACATCAGTCAAGGCACGGCGCAGCTCAGCCCAAGCTGGGCACACCTCCAAGGTGTGCTGCGCCGTGTCCTCCGCCGCGCCGCAGTCATGGCACGCCGGGGTTTCCTCCCTCCGGGTCCGGTGCAGGTGCGTTCCGAAACAACCATGTCCGGACAACACCTGCACCAAACGGAACGAGAGGAAACCATGTGGCCGCTCGAGCCAGCCCTGCAGGACTGGCCCGAGCGCGTCCAGCGTCCGGCGTCCAAACGCGGCGGTGGCGAGATCCTCCGCCCAATGGAGGACGATGGCGTCCCTCGCCTCCCGCCGCACGGCCTCCCGCTCTTCCATGGCGGGGCGCTCACCCAGCGCCCTACGCCGCGCCGTCCACTCGTACACTCTGGCGAGCACCCATGCCTCCAACTCCCAGGGAGGGGTGCCGGCCAGAGCGCACGCCGCCGAAAAGCCCACTGAGCGGTAGGCCCTCGCCACCCGCTGTGCAATGGCCCTTTGCGGCCTGCGGATGGCGGTTGCATTCTCCCTCCTCTGGAGGGAGTCCGCCCAGATGGGTGCCCCATACAGGGCCATACTACGCAGGATGCCGGCATAAAGGCGCCGGCACCGTGCACTCGGCCCCCCGAGGTTGGGGAGGAGCCATGAGAGGGCGTCCGCGGCTTTCAGCAGGCGCGTCGACAGCCCGCTAAAATGCAGGCCGAAGCGCCACCTGCTGTCCAGCACTAGGCCCAGATATTTCATCTGGGCCTTCACCGCTATTCGGACGCCCTCCACGACGATGTGGGCATCTGGAGGGCAGCGCTGCCGAGGCCCGTGGAAGAACACGGCCTCGGTCTTGTTCAGCGCCACCCTCAATCCCAGGCGGCGGATCCTCTCTGCGACCAAGGATCCGCCCGCCGAGGCCAAACAGGCCGCCTCCCCAAAGCTCCTCCCCCGGGCAGTGAGGAGAGTGTCATCCGCGTAGCAGATGACACTCGTGCCCTGGAGGAGGGCTCCCCGCAGGAGCCAATCAAACCCAATGTTCCACAGGGGAGGGCCTAGAACCGACCCCTGTGGAACTCCGCACTCCGCGCCGTAGCGCCTGATCCTGGCCGTCTTGTCCACGAGGAGGACCTCTCGGTCCTCCAAGTAGCTGGCCAGGATCGCCCGCAGATATTGGGGCACTCCGTGGTATCGGAGTGCCTCCAATATCGTCGAGTGGGGAACGGAGTTGAAGGCGTTGGCTATGTCGAATGACACCGCCAACACTCCGCCCCCCGACTCCACCGCCTCCTGCACCTGGCCCCTGAGTAGGGCCAACGCGTCGACCGTCGAACGCCCCCGTCGAAAACCGAACTGGGCGTCCGACAGGTCCGGCCCTACCTCCCGCAAAAGGCTGTTTAGCCGGGTGGCGATGATCCCCTCGAACAATTTACCGACCTCATCGAGCAGAACGATGGGTCGGTATGCCGAGGGGGAGTCCACCGGGCGTCCCTCCTTCCGGAGGAGGCACAACTGCCCCTCCTTCCACTGTTTCGGGAACCTCCCAGACGTCAGGCACGCGCTGAAGAGGTCCCGAAACCTGTCCTCCATGAGGGACGCCGCGATGGCCACCACCCGTGCGGGGACGCCATCTGGCCCAGGGGCCGTCTTCTTCGCGCGGAGGGACAGAACCCCCGCGCGAAGTTCCTCCGCCGATACTGGAGGGACCTCCTCCTCCGGCGAAGCTACCACCCCCCGTGGGGGGTTCATGGTTGGTGGGGTGAAGTCGGCCCTGCGCGGAAACAGGGACCGGACCACCCCATCCAGCAACGCCGGCTCCAGGGTCTCCGTTAGTGGGGGGCCGAAGGGGCGCAGTTGGTTACGCGCCGCCTTATATGGCCTCCCAAACGGATCCCTATCGAGGCCCTCCAGCATCTCGGCCCTCGCCGAGTCCTTGGCGGCGCACATCGCCGACTTGAAGACCGCCTTTGCCTCTAGGTAAGAGGCGTAGAGGCGATCCTCCCCGGCCTGAGATCGGGTAGTGCGCCGCCGGCTCCGCATAAAGGCCCTTCTGGCCGCCACGCAAGCGGCCCGGAGCCCCGCCAGCTCCTCCGTCCACCAATAAACGGCGCGACGGGGAGGCGGACGGCGAGACCGAGGCATGCTGGCGTTGCACACCTCGGTCAGAGAGCCGCGGAGCCGGACCGCTGCGGCGTCAACGTCCAGGGCCTCCACAGGGGGCGAGAGCCAGTCCTGGAGGAACGCCGCCTCCTGAGCTGCCTCCCGGTCCAGGCGGGTGAGAGCCCACCGCGGGAACGGAGATTGGCCAGAGCGGGCCATTCCTCCCCGCGGGCCCTGGGTGGAGATGTCGAACCGCACGTAGCGGTGGTCCGACAGAGTCTCCACCATTTCCACCCGCCAGTTCACAACGCGGGCGGCTAGCACGGGGGTGGCAAACGAGACGTCAACCACAGACCCTCCCCGCTGCCGCACACACGTGTGAACATTCCCCCTGTTTAGGAGGGAGACGCCGCACGAAGCCGCCCAAAATTCGGCGGCGCGTCCCCGGACGTTGCAACAGGCGGCTGGGTTGCCCCAGGCCGCCGACTTTGCGTTCAGGTCGCCTAACACGGCGACCTGGCGTGGTGCCGCCCTCCCGACGACTGCCGTAAGGACCTCGAGAAAACTCTCGAAGTCCCTTAGAGGGCGGTTTGGGGAGAAATAGACCCCCACCAGGGCTATGTCTCCCCACGCGGCGGCCACGTATCCCGGTCCCCTCTCTAAAAACGAGAGGGGAGGGGAGTCCGTGGCGGGCCGCGACACCAACGCCACCAAGCCGTCCCGATCACCCAGCCAATGGCCAGGTATCGAGTACGGCTCGGCGACCACCGCCACGTCCACCAACCACTCAGCCACGGTCTGCATCAGCAGATCCTGAGCCGCTCTGCAGTGGTTGGTGTTCGCCTGGAGGATGCGATGTTCGACTCTATGCATTAATCGGACATCGCACCCCCCTCCTCAACAGCCGCCGTGATCCCAGCGTCTGGGACGGCGGTGGCAGCGACAGGCCGGGTCGGCGCCTGCGCTTTGCCCCTCTTGAGGGGAGGACTACAGTTCCTCCCCTTCATGATGTGACCCGCAGGGCGGCCACTGGCGGCACATACCGCGCAGTGCGGCGTGGCGGCCTTGCAGGAGGCGGCTTTGTGCCCCTCCTTGCCGCAGCGGTAACAGCTGTCCGTCCTGTCTACGTTGGACGGACAGAGGGCCCGGGTGTGTCCTATGCCGAAGCACCTGAAGCAGCGCAGAGGCTGCACTTCAAGTGCCCGGACTACACCCGAGCTGAAACCGACGGCTAGCCGTCCTTTATCGAGGACGGCTTTGGCAGCGGCGACCGGGCACTCCAGGCGAATGGTGCCCATGCCGCCGCGGCCGGGCCTGATGCCCCGGCCTTGAACCGCTGCGACATCGCAGCCCCCTATGGCTGCGACTGCCGCCACCACCTCCTCTTTTGTGACCGAATCGTCTAGATCGGTCACCTCTATGGCCGCGGACTTCACTGGTCTGGCCACCTTGGCCGCGTCCGCGATGACCTCCTGCAGCTTAGCTGCAAAGAGGTCCGCGTTCTTGCAGCCCTCTGCACCCGGGAACTCGAAAAGCCGAGCCCCAGCCTGCGTCCGGCGGCATGAGACCTTGCCGATCCCCAACTTGGTGGGATCGGCATTGGTACGCGCCCGCATCATGACGGACGCGTAGGTCTCACCGCGCTCCGCAGCCTCCGCGGTGAGCGTCACCACGACGGCTGCGGTCTTGGGAGGAATGAGTTTCCTCTTGGCGCCGGCTGGGGGGGAACTTTTCCCCTTCCCCTTTCCCTTTCCAGTCGACTGCGACTGGTTGGGAAGGGTGGTGGCAGGGACGGCTGGGGGGGAGCTTTTCTCCTTCCCCTTCCCCTTGCCCTTGGCGCTCGGCTGCGACTGGCTCGGAGTGGCGGTGGCGGGGACGGCAGAGACGACCGCTGCCGTCTTTTTGCCCTTGCCCTTGCCCTTGCTGACCACCTTCGTCCAGCCCTGCTGGTTGGTCGGGGTGGTGGAAGGCAGAAGGGGGTCCTCCTCCCTCTGTGAGCTCGGCACCGGCCCACCCTTCCTCTTGTCCGAGGCAAGCGGCAGCCGGTAGCTTTTCTCAGGGAGGAGCCGGTCCTCTATACCTGCTATGCAGGCCCTTGTGAAGGCCCTCTCCTCCATCACAACCTTGCGGATGATATCCTCGAGGTTGGAGGTGGAGGGGCCCTCTACCGCAGGCCTCTGCTCGGCTTGGGTTGGCGGAGCCGTGGCTTCAGCCAGCTTCTGGTGTAGCTGGCTGACCTCCTGCTGCAGGCGATCGATCCTCGCCTGCAACTGCCGAGTCTCGTCGGTCGCCTGCCTCTGCACCAGCTCCGATACAATGCTGCGCATGCTCGCGGCCCGGCATTTGAGGGACTTCTGAAAAGTCCCTTTTAAATTTGAGGACTTAGAGGCGACCACCGCTATCTCCTCCTCGTCCTCCGCCGCCATTTGCTCCAGCTCGGCCAGGGAGTGGTCCGAGTAGAGAACTCGGGACGCGCCGTAGCCTGAGCTGGCCCGGGCGACGCGCGCCCGTTGCTCCTTGGCGACCACCCTCTCCTCCAACTCCTGCTGGAGCTTCGTCCGCCGGGCCACGTCCAACTGGCGTTGGGCGTCTACCAGGCCCACGTCGTGGGTGTCCGCTGCCGTCTTCGTCGGCTTTTTCGCCTTAGCCTTCCTGGCAGGCTCCTTCGCCGAACTCGAGCCATCGGACCCTTCCTTCAAGAAGGCCCGCTTCCGCGATCGAGATCGTGATCGAGAATCCTCGATCACCATCGAGCTATCATCCGACGCAACGGACTCGCTGTCGGAGTCCAACAGCTCGTCCGCCCTTCCTCCGTAGAAGGCTCGACCTTCTTCTGACGCTGAGGCGTCACGGTGGCCCTGAGAAGGGCCTTTTGGGTGGCCCTGAGAAGGGCCTTTGGGGGGGCCCTGAGAAGGGCCTTTGGGGGGGCCCTGAGAAGGGCCTTTGGGTTGGCTCTGAGAAGGGCCTTTGGTTTGGCCCTGAGAAGGGCCTTTTTTAATAAAATGCCCGAGGGCGTCCCGCGCAGGTTTAGGCATGGTAGCCTCCGCAGGTGTCGCAGATACCGCAAGTGAAATATTAAAAAAGTCTACGACGCACAGCGCACTTTGGCCGTACCCAGTCTGCCACTCCGTTACGGTGGTCAGAACTGGGACGTTTCCAGGGAACACGAACGAGGACGTATGCACTGTGGGGGGTTCCCCCCCCCAACCTAACCTTTTTTTTTTTTTTTTTGATCTCGCTGGGAAAAAATGCATTACGCATACCCACCCATTGGGGGAATGGGGGGGGTATGTGGGACTCCCCGGAATGAATCCGGTATACCCACTAAAATAACCCAGCGGCACTCCCGCATCGTCTTTAATTGGAGGAGGACTGGGAAACTGGCAGAGCCTTTACGTCCAGTCCCCCGCCGACGACCGCCCGCCTTTACAGCGGGGCCTTCACGCCCCTCCCTCAGTGGAGGGGCCCGGGAACGACCGCGAGTGCTCGGCCGTTCCCGACCGACGAGGGTGGTGACTCGTGCAATGCGAGCGAAGGCGCCCCCGCGCCTGTCGCCCGCTAATCACCACCAGGAGGTGGGAGGAGACGATCGTACAACCGCCTTCTCCCACCCCTTCTTCGTCTGCGGTGCGGCGGCGCGAGAGGATCGTCCTCCCGCGCCCGCTCCGCCGCCTCCTTTTGCGACATCACGACCTCGCAAAAGGAGGCAACCGCCGCCCAGGCCTCCTCACTCCCCAGCATGGAGTAGACCACGCTGGGAAGTGAGAGGTCCCGCCCGATCACATCTGTCAGGGCACGGCGCAGCTCAGCCCAAGCTGGGCACACCTCCAAGGTGTGCTGCGCCGTGTCCTCCGCCACGCCGCAGTCATGGCACGCCGGGGTTTCCTCCCTCCGGATCCGGTGCAGGTGCGTTCCGAAACAACCATGTCCGGACAACACCTGCACCAAACGGAACGAGAGGAAACCATGTGGCCGCTCGAGCCAGCCCTGCAGGACTGGCCCGAGCGCGTCCAGCGTCCGGCGTCCAAAGGCGGCGGTGGCGAGGTCCTCCGCCCAATGGAGGACGATGGCGTCCCTCGCCTCCCGCCGCACGGCCTCCCGCTCCTCCATGGCGGGGCGCTCACCCAGCGCCCTACGCCGCGCCGTCCACTCGTACACTCTGGCGAGCACCCATGCCTCCAACTCCCAGGGAGGGGTGCCCGCCAGAGCGCACGCCGCCGAGAAACCCACTGAGCGGTAGGCCCTCGCCACCCGCTGTGCAATGGCCCTTTGCGGCCTGCGGATGGCGGTTGCATTCTCCCTCCTCTGGAGGGAGTCCGCCCAGATGGGTGCCCCATACAGGGCCATGCTCTTAAGAATGCCGGCATACAATCGCCGGCATCGCTCCTTGGGCCCCCCGAGGTTGGGGAGGAGCCATGAGAGGGCGTCCGCGGCTTTCAGCAGGCGCGTCGACAGCCCGCTAAAGTGCGGGCCGAAGCGCCACCTGCTGTCCAGCACTAGGCCCAGATATTTCATCTGGGCCTTCACCTCAATTCGGACGCCCTCCACGACTATGTGGGCATCTGGAGGGCAGCGCTGCCGAGGCCCGTGGAAGAACACGGCCTCGGTCTTGTTCAGCGCCACCCTCAATCCCAGGCGGCGGATCCTCTCCGCGACCAAGGATCCGCCCGCCGAGGCCAAACAGGCCGCCTCCCCAAAGCTCCTCCCCCGGGCAGTGAGGAGAGTGTCATCCGCGTAGCAGATGACACTCGTGCCCTGGAGGAGGGCTCCCCGCAGGAGCCAATCGAACCCAATGTTCCACAGGGGAGGGCCTAGAACCGACCCCTGTGGAACACCGCACTCCGCGCCGTAGCGCCTGATCCTGGCCGTCTTGTCCACGAGGAGGACCTCTCGGTCCTCCAGGTAGCTGGCCAGGATCGCCCGCAGATATTGGGGCACTCCGTGGTATCGGAGTGCCTCCAATATCGTCGAGTGGGGAACGGAGTTGAAGGCGTTGGCTATGTCGAATGACACCGCCAACACTCCGCCCCCCGACTCCACCGCCTCCTGCACCTGGCCCCTGAGTAGGGCCAACGCGTCGACCGTCGAACGCCCCCGTCGAAAACCGAACTGGGCGTCCGACAGGTCCGGCCCTACCTCCCGCAAAAGGCTGTTTAGCCGGGTGGCGATGATCCCCTCGAACAATTTACCGACCTCATCGAGCAGAACGATGGGTCGGTATGCCGAGGGGGAGTCCACCGGGCGTCCCTCCTTCCGGAGGAGGCACAGCTGCCCCTCCTTCCACTGTTTCGGGAACCTCCCAGCCGTCAGGCACGCGCTGAAGAGGTCCCGAAACCTGTCCTCCATGAGGGACGCCGCGATGGCCACCACCCGTGCGGGGACGCCATCTGGCCCAGGGGCCGTCTTCTTCGCGCGGAGGGACAGAACCCCCGCGCGAAGTTCCTCCGCCGATACTGGAGGGACCTCCTCCTCCGGCGAAGCTACCACCCCCCGTGGGGGGTTCATGGTTGGCGGGGTGAAGTCGGCCCTGCGTGGAAACAGGGACCGGACCACCCCATCCAGCAACGCCGGCTCCAGGGTCTCCGTTAGTGGGGGGCCGAAGGGGCGCAGTTGGTTACGCGCCGCCTTATATGGCCTCCCAAACGGATCCCTATCGAGGCCCTCCAGCATCTCGGCCCTCGCCGAGTCCTTGGCGGCGCACATCGCCGACTTGAAGACCGCCTTTGCCTCTACGTAAGAGGCGTAGAGGCGGTCCCCCCCGGCCTGAGATCGGGTAGTGCGCCGCCGGCTCCGCATAAAGGCCCTTCTGGCCGCCACGCACGCGGCCCGGAGCCCCGCCAGCTCCTCCGTCCACCAATAAACGGCGCGACGGGGAGGCGGACGGCGAGACCGAGGCATGCTGGCGTTGCACACCTCGGTCAGAGAGCCGCGGAGCTGGACCGCTGCGGCGTCCACGTCCAGGACAGGCTCGACAGGGGGCGACAGCCAGTCCTGGAGAAAGGCCGCCTCCTTGGCTGCCTCCCGGTCCAGACGGGTGAGAGCCCACCGCGGGAAGGGAGATTGGCCAGAGCGGGCCGTCCCCCCCCGGGGGCCGGTGGAGATGTCGAACCGCACATATCGGTGGTCCGACAAAGTCTCCACCGTCTCCACCCGCCAGTTCACGACGCGGGCGGCCAGGGCAGGGGTGGCAAACGACACGTCTACCACCGACCCTCCCCGTCGCCGCACACACGTGTGGACCGCCCCCCTGTTGAGGAGGGACACACCGCATGAGGCCGCCCAGAATTCTGCGGCGCGTCCCCGGACGTTGCAGGAGGCAGCCGGGTTGCCCCAAGCCTCCGACTTGGCGTTCAGGTCGCCCAATACGGCGACCTGGCGCGGCGCCGCCCTCCCTATGACTGCGGTGAGGACCTCGAGGAAGTCCTCAAAGTCCGAGAGAGGGCGGTTTGGGGAGAAATACACCCCAACGAGGGCTATGTCCCCCCACGCGGCGGCCACGTATCCCGGTCCCCTCTCTAAGAGCGAGAGGGGAGGGGAGTCCGTAGAAGACCGCGCCACCAACGCCACCAAGCCGTCTCGATCGCCCAGCCAGGTACTGGGGACCGAGTAAGGCTCGGCGACCACCGCCACGTCCACCAACCACTCGGCCATGATCTGCATCAGCAGATCCTGGGCCGCCCCGCAGTGGTTGGTGTTCGCCTGGAGGATGCGATGTTCGACCCTATCCATCAGTCGGACATCGCACCCCCCTCCTCAGCCGCAGCAACCGAGTGCCCATTCTCGGGCACGGCGGTGGTAGCGACAGGCGTGCTCGGCGCCTGCGCTTTTCCCCTCTTAGGGGGAGGATTGCACATCCTCCCCTTCATGACGTGGCCTGCCGGGCGGCCACTGGCGGCACACACAGCGCAATGCGGCGCGGCGGCCTTGCACGCCGCGGATTTGTGGCCCTCCTTGCCGCAGCGGTAGCAGCTCTCTGTCCGGTCCACCGGTGACGGACAGAGGGCTCGGGTGTGCCCGACTCCGAAGCACCTGTAGCACCGCAAGGGCTGTGCCACAAGTGCCCGGACCGCACCCGAGCTGAAGCCGACATTCAGCCGTCCTTTGTCAAGGACGGCTTTGGCAGCGGCGACTGGGCACTCCAGACGAGTGGTGCCCATGCCGCCGCGGCCGGGCCTGATGTCCCGGCCTCGCACCGCTGCGGCGTCGCAGCCCCCGATAGCTGCGACCGCCGCCACCACCTCCTCCTTGGTGACGGTGTCATCGAGGTCTGTCACCTCAATGGCCACCGTCTTAACGGGTCTGGCCACCTTGGCCGCGTCCGCGATGACCTCCTGCAACTTCGTTGCGAAGAGGTCCGCGTTGGCACTGCCCTGTGCCCCCGGGAACTCGAAGATTCGAGCCCCGGCTTGGGTCCGCCGGCAAGAGACCTTGCCGATCCCCAGTTGGGTGGGATCGGCATTAGCACGCGCCCGCAGCAATACGGACGCGTACGTCTCCCCGCGCTCCGCAGCCTCCGCGGTGAGAGTCACCACGACGGCTGCGGTCTTGGGAGGAACGAGGTTCCTCCTGGTGCCGGCGGATTTGGCTGTGGGAGCAGCGCTGGCGGCCTTGACGGGCGGCCCTTTTCCCTTTCCCCTGCCCTTCCCTTTGCTGGTCGTCTGCGACTGCGACTGGGAGGGAGGGGTGGTGGCTGGGACGGCTGGGGTGGAGCTCTTCCCCTTCCCTTTTCCCTTACCAGTCGCCTGCGACTGGCTGGAAGGGGTGGTGGTGACGGGGCCTTTACCCTTGCCCTTCCCCTTCCCAACGACCTTCGTCCACCCCTGCTGGTTAGACGGGGTGGTGGCAGGCAAGAGAGGGTCCTCCTCCCTCTGTGAGCCCGGCCCCAGCTCACCCTTTCTCTTGTCCGCGGCGAGCGGCGGTCGTAGGTTCTTCTCGGGCATGAGGCGATCCTCGATCCCCGCGAAGCAGGCCCTCGTAAAGGCCCTCTCTTCCATCACAACCCTGCGGATGATATCCTCAAGGTTGGAGGACGGGCCCTCTGCCGCTGGTCTCGACTCGGCTTGGCTTGGCCGTGCCGTGGCTTCTGCCAGCTTCTGGTGCAGCTGGCTCACCTCCGCCTGCAGGCGATCGACCCTCGCCTGCAGTTGCCGCGTTTCTTCTGAAGCCTTCCGCTGCACCAACTCCCTAATAATGCCGCGCATGCTCGCGGCCCGGCACTTGAGGGACTTCTGGAACGTGCCCTTTAAATTCGAGGACTTGGAGGCGACCTCCACGATCCCCTCCTCGTCCTCTTCGGCCATCCGCTCCAGCTCGGCCAGTGAGTGGTCCGCGTAAACGACACGGGACGCACCGTACCCGGTCTTGGCCCTGGCGGCTTGCACCTGTTGCTCCTTAGCAACTACCCGCTCCTCCAGTTCTTGCTGGAGCTGCGCCCGCCGAGCCAGGTCCAACGGCGTTGGGCGTCTGCCAGACCCACGTCGTGGGTATCCGCCGCCATCGTTGCCTTCTTGGCCTTAGCCTTCTTTTTCGGCTCCTTCGCCGAACTCGACGCCGAGGAGCCGTCGGACCCTTCCTTAAGGAAGGCCCGCTTCCGCGATTGCGATCGCCCACCTTGCTCGACCTCCATCGAGCTCGCCACCGATACAACGGACTCGTTGTCGGAGTCCGACAAATCGTCCGCCCCTTCTCCATAGAAGGTCCGGCCTTCCTCCGACGCTGAAGCGTCGCGTTGGCCCTTAGAAGGGCCTTTTGGGTGGCCCTGAGAAGGGCCTTTTGGTTGGCCCTGAGAAGGGCCTTTGGGTTGGCCCTGAGAAGGGCCTTTGGGTTGGCCCTGAGAAGGGCCTTTTTTAATAAAATGCCCGAGGGCGTCCCGCGCAGGCTTAGGCATGGTAGCCTCCGCAGGTGTCGCAGATACCGCAAGTGAAATAATAAAATAGTCTACGACGCACAGCGCACTTTGGCCGTACCCAGTCTGCCACTCCGTTACGGTGGTCAGAACTGGGACGTTTCCAGGGAACACGAACGAGGACGTATGCACTGTGGGGGGTTCCCCCCCCCCAACCTAACCTTTTTTTTTTTTTTTTTTTTTTTTTTTTTTTTTTTTTTTTGATCTCGCTGGGAAAAAATGCATTACGCATACCCACCCATTGGGGGAATGGGGGGGGTATGTGGGACTCCCCGGAATGAGTCCGGTATACCCACTAAAATAACCCAGCGGCACTCCCGCATCGTCTTGAATTGGAGGAGGACTGGGAAACTGGCAGAGCCTTTACGTCCAGTCCCCCGCCGACGACCGCCCGCCTTTACAGCGGGGCCTTCACGCCCCTCCCTCAGTGGAGGGGCCCGGGAACGACCGCGAGTGCTCGGCCGTTCCCGCCCGACGAGGGTGGTGACTCGTGCAATGCGAGCGAAGGCGCCCCCGCGCCTGTCGCCCGCTAGTCACCACCAGGAGGTGGGAGGAGACGATCGTACAACCGCCTTCTCCCACCCCTTCTTCGCCTGCGGTGCGGCGGCGCGAGAGGATCGTCCTCCCGCGCCCGCTCCGCCGCCTCCTTTTGCGACATCACGTCCTCGCAAAAGGAGGCAACCGCCGTCCAGGCCTCCTCACTCCCCAGCATGGAGTTGACCACACTGGGAAGCGAGAGGTCCTGCCCGACAACATCGATCAAGGCACGGCGCAGCTCAGCCCATGCTGGGCACACCTCGAGGGTGTGCTGCGCCGTGTCCTCCGCCGCGCCGCAGTGGTGGCACGCTGGGCCCCCAACCTAACCTTTTTTTTTTTTTTTTTTTTTTTTTGATCTCGCTGGGAAAAAATGCATTACGCATACCCACCCATTGGGGGAATGGGGGGGGTATGTGGGACTCCCCGGAATGAGTCCGGTATACCCACTAAAATAACCCAGCGGCACTCCCGCATCGTCTTTAATTGGAGGAGGACTGGGAAACTGGCAGAGCCTTTACGTCCAGTCCCCCGCCGACGACCGCCCGCCTTTACAGCGGGGCCTTCACGCCCCTCCCTCAGTGGAGGGGCCCGGGAACGACCGCGAGTGCTCGGCCGTTCCCGCCCGACGAGGGTGGTGACTCGTGCAATGCGAGCGAAGGCGCCCCCGCGCCTGTCGCCCGCTAGTCACCACCAGGAGGTGGGAGGAGACGATCGTACAACCGCCTTCTCCCACCCCTTCTTCGCCTGCGGTGCGGCGGCGCGAGAGGATCGTCCTCCCGCGCCCGCTCCGCCGCCTCCTTTTGCGACATCACGACCTCGCAAAAGGAGGCAACCGCCGCCCAGGCCTCCTCACTCCCCAGCATGGAGTAGACCACGCTGGGAAGTGAGAGGTCCCGCCCGATCACATCTGTCAGGGCACGGCGCAGCTCAGCCCAAGCTGGGCACACCTCCAAGGTGTGCTGCGCCGTGTCCTCCACCGCACCGCAGTGGTGGCACGCTGGGGTTTCCTCCCTCCGGATCCGGTGCAGGTGCGTTCCGAAACAACCATGTCCGGACAACACCTGCACCAGACGGAACGAGAGGAAACCATGTGGCCGCTCGAGCCAGCCCTGCAAGACCGGCCCGAGCGCGTCCAGCGTCCGGCGTCCAAAGGCGGCGGCGGCGAGGTCCTCCGCCCAATGGAGGACGATGGCGTCCCTCGCCTCCCGCCGCACGGCCTCCCGCTCTTCTGCGGCGGGGCGCTCTCCCTGCGCCCTACGCCGCGCCGTCCACTCGTACACTCTGGCGAGCACCCATGCCTCCAACTCCCAGGGAGGGGTGCCCGCCAGAGCGCACGCCGCCGAGAAGCCCACTGAGCGGTAGGCCCTCGCCACCCGCTGTGCAATGGCCCTTTGTGGCCTGCGGATGGCGGTTGCATTCTCCCTCCTCTGGAGGGAGTCCGCCCAGATGGGCGCCCCGTACAGGGCCATGCTGCGTAAGATGCCGGCATACAGTCGCCGGCACCGTCCGCTCGGCCCCCCGAGGTTGGGGAGGAGCCATGAGAGGGCGTCCGCGGCTTTCAGCAGGCGCGTCGACAGCCCGCTAAAGTGCGGGCCGAAGCGCCACCTGCTGTCCAGCACTAGGCCCAGATATTTCATCTGGGCCTTCACCGCTATTCGGACGCCCTCCACAACTATGTGGGCATCTGGAGGGCAGCGCTGCCGAGGCCCGTGGAAGAACACGGCCTCGGTCTTGTTCAGCGCCCCCCAACCTAACCTTTTTTTTTTTTTTTTTTTTTTTTTTTATCTCGCTGGGAAAAAATGCATTACGCATACCCACCCATTGGGGGAATGGGGGGGGTATGTGGGACTCCCCGGAATGAATCCGGTATACCCACTAAAATAACCCAGCGGCACTCCCGCATCGTCTTGAATTGGAGGAGGACTGGGAAACTGGCAGAGCCTTTACGTCCAGTCCCCCGCCGACGACCGCCCGCCTTTACAGCGGGGCCTTCACGCCCCTCCCTCAGTGGAGGGGCCCGGGAACGACCGCGAGTGCTCGGCCGTTCCCGCCCGACGAGGGTGGTGACTCGTGCAATGCGAGCGAAGGCGCCCCCGCGCCTGTCGCCCGCTAGTCACCACCAGGAGGTGGGAGGAGACGATCGTACAACCGCCTTCTCCCACCCCTTCTTCGCCTGCGGTGCGGCGGCGCGAGAGGATCGTCCTCCCGCGCCCGCTCCGCCGCCTCCTTTTGCGACATCACGACCTCGCAAAAGGAGGCAACCGCCGCCCAGGCCTCCTCACTCCCCAGCATGGAGTTGACCACACTGGGAAGTGAGAGGTCTTGCCCGATCACATCGGTCAGGGCACGGCGCAGCTCAGCCCAAGCTGGGCACACCTCGAGGGTGTGCTGCGCCGTGTCCTCTGCCGCGCCGCAGTGGTGGCACGCCGGGGTTTCCTCCCTCCGGATCCGGTGCAGGTGCGTTCCGAAACAACCATGTCCGGACAACACCTGCACCAAACGGAACGAGAGGAAACCATGTGGCCGCTCGAGCCAGCCCTGCAAGACTGGCCCGAGCGCGTCCAGCGTCCGGCGTCCAAACGCGGCGGTGGCGAGGTCCTCCGCCCAATGGAGGACGATGGCGTCCCTCGCCTCCCGCCGCACGGCCTCCCGCTCTTCCATAGCGGGGCGCTCGCCCAGCGCCCTACGCCGCACCTTCCACTCGTACACTCTGGCGAGCACCCATGCCTCCAACTCCCAGGGAGGGGTGCCGGCCAGAGCGCACGCCGCCGAGAAACCCACCGAGCGGTAGGCCCTCGCCACCCGCTGTGCAATGGCCCTTTGTGGCCTGCGGATGGCGGTTGCATTCTCCCTCCTCTGGAGGGAGTCCGCCCAGATGGGTGCCCCGTACAGGGCCATGCTCCGAAGGATGCCGGCATAAAGGCGCCGGCACCGTGCACTCGGCCCCCCGAGGTTGGGGAGGAGCCATGAGAGGGCGTCCGCGGCTTTCAGCAGGCACGTCGACAGCCCGCTAAAGTGTGGGCCGAAGCGCCACCTGCTGTCCAGCACTAGGCCCAGATATTTCATCTGGGCCTTCACCGCTATTCGGACGCCCTCCACGTTGATGTGGGCATCTGGAGGGCAGCGCTGCCGAGGCCCGTGGAAGAACACGGCCTCGGTCTTGTTCAGCGCCACCCTCAATCCCAGGCGGCGGATCCTCTCTGCGACCAAGGATCCGCCCGCCGAGGCCAAACAGGCCGCCTCCCCAAAGCTCCTCCCCCGGGCAGTGAGGAGAGTGTCATCCGCGTAGCAGATGACACTCGTGCCCCGGAGGAGGGCTCCCCGCAGGAGCCAGTCAAAACCGATGTTCCACAGGGGAGGGCCTAGAACCGACCCCTGCGGAACACCGGACTCCGCACCGTAACGTCTGATCCTGGCCGTCTTGTCCACGAGGAGGACCTCTCGGTCCTCCAGGTAGCTGGCCAGGATCGCCCGCAGATATTGGGGCACTCCGTGGTACCGGAGTGCCTCCAATATGGTCGAGTGGGGCACGGAGTTGAAGGCATTGGCAATGTCAAACGACACCGCCAACACTCCGTCCCCCGCCTCGAACCCCTCCTGCACTTGGCCCCTGAGTAGGGCCAATGCGTCGACCGTCGAACGCCCCCGTCGAAAACCGAACTGGGCGTCCGACAGGTCCGGCCCTACTTCCCGCAAATGGCTGTTTAGCCGGGTGGCGATGATCCCCTCGAACAATTTACCGACCTCATCGAGCAGAACGATGGGTCGGTATGCCGAGGGGGAGTCCACCGGGCGTCCCTCCTTCCGAAGGAGGCACAACTGCCCCTCCTTCCACTGTTTCGGGAACCTCCCAGCCGTGAGGCACGCGCTGAAGAGGTCCCGAAACCTATCCTCCATGAGGGACGCCGCGATGGCCACCACCCGTGCGGGGACGCCATCTGGCCCAGGGGCCGTCTTCTTCGCACGGAGGGACAGAACCCCCGCGCGAAGTTCCTCCGCCGATACTGGAGGGACCTCCTCCTCCGGCGAAGCTACCACCCCCCGTGGGGGGTTCATGGTTGGTGGGGTGAAGTCGGCCCTGCGCGGAAACAGGGACCGGACCACCCCATCCAGCAACGCCGGCTCCAGGGTCTCCGTTAGTGGGGGGCCAAAGGGGCGCAGTTGGTTGCGCGCCGCCTTATATGGCCTCCCAAACGGATCCCTATCGAGGCCCTCCAGCATCTCGGCCCTCGCCGAGTCCTTGGCGGCGCACATCGCCGACTTGAGAACCGCCTTTGCCTCCACGTAAGAGGCGTAGAGGCGGTCCTCCCCGGCCTGAGATCGGGTAGTGCGCCGCCGGCTCCGCATATAGGCTCGTCTGGCCGCCACGCACGCGGCCCGGAGCCCCGCCAGCTCCTCCGTCCACCAATAAACGGCGCGACGGGGAGGCGGACGGCGAGACCGAGGCATGCTGGCGTTGCACACCTCGGTCAGAGAGCCGCGGAGCTGGACCGCTGCGGCGTCCACGTCCAGGACAGGCTCGACAGGGGGCGAGAGCCAGTCCTGGAGAAAGGCCGCCTCCTTGGCTGCCTCCCGGTCCAGGCGGGTGAGAGCCCACCGCGGGAAGGGAGATTGGCCAGAGCGGGCCGTCCCCCCCCGGGGGCCGGTGGAGATGTCGAACCGCACATATCGGTGGTCCGACAAAGTCTCCACCGTCTCCACCCGCCAGTTCACGACGCGGGCGGCTAGGGCAGGGGTGGCAAATGAGACGTCTACCACCGACCCACCCCGTTGCCGCACACACGTGTGGACCGCCCCCCTGTTGAGGAGGGACACGCCGCACGAGGCCGCCCAAAATTCGGCGGCGCGTCCCCGGACGTTACACGAGGCAGCCGGGTTGCCCCAAGCCTCCGACTTGGCGTTCAGGTCGCCCATAACGGCGACCTGGCGCGGCGCCGCCCTCCCTACGACTGCGGTGAGGACCTCGAGGAAGTCCTCAAAGTCCGAGAGAGGGCGGTTTGGGGAGAAATAGACCCCAACGAGGGCTATGTCCCCCCACGCGGCGGCCACGTATCCCGGTCCCCTCTCTAAGAGCGAGAGGGGAGGGGAGTCCGTAGAAGACCGCGCCACCAACGCCACCAAGCCGTCTCGATCGCCCAGCCAGGTACTGGGGACCGAGTAAGGCTCGGCGACCACCGCCACGTCCACCAACCACTCGGCCATGATCTGTATCAGCAGATCCTGGGCCGCCGCGCAGTGGTTGGTGTTCGCCTGGAGGATGCGATGCTCGACTCTACCCATCAATCGGACATCGCACCCCCCTCTTCAGCCGCAGCAGCCGAATGCCCAGCCTCGGGCACGGCGGTGGTAGCGGCAGGCTTGCTCGGGGCCTGCGCTTTTCCCCTCTTAGGGGGAGGATTGCACATCCTCCCCTTCATGATGTGGCCTGCCGGGCGGCCACTGGCGGCACACACAGCGCAATGCGGCGCGGCGGCCTTGCACGCCGCGGATTTGTGGCCCTCCTTGCCGCAGCGGTAGCAGCTCTCTGTCCGGTCCACCGGTGACGGACAGAGGGCTCGGGTGTGCCCGACTCCGAAGCACCTGTAGCACCGCAAGGGCTGTGCCACAAGTGCCCGGACTGCACCCGAGCTGAAGCCGACGTTAAGCCGTCCTTTGTCAAGGACGGCTTTGGCAGCGGCGACTGGGCACTCCAGACGAATGGTGCCCATGCCGCCGCGGCCGGGCCTGATGTCCCGGCCTCGCACCGCTGCGGCGTCGCAGCCACCAATTGCTGCGACCGCCGCCACCACCTCCTCCTTGGTGACCGTGTCGTCGAGGTCGGTCACCTCTAAGGCCGCCGTCTTTACGGGCCTGGCCACCTTGGCCGCGTCCGCTATGACCTCTTGCAACTTCGTTGCGAAGAGGTCCGCGTGTGCACTGCCCTCTGCCCCCGGGAACTCGAATATTCGAGCCCCGGCTTGGGTCCGCCGGCAAGAGACCTTGCCGATCCCCAGTTGGGTGGGATCGGCGTTAGCACGCGCCCGCAACAGTACGGACGCGTACGTCTCTCCACGTTCCGCAGCCTCCGTGGTGAGCGTCACCACGACGGCTGCGGTCTTAGGAGGAACGAGGTTCCTCCTTGTGCCGGCGGTTTTGGCTGTGGGAGCAGCGCTGGCGGCCTTGGAGGGCGGCCCTTTCCCCTTTCCCTTCCCCTTCCCTTTGCCGGTCGCCTGCGACTGGCTGGGAAGGGTGGTGGTGGCGGGAACGGCAGGGGCGGCCGCTGCCGCCCCTTTGCCCTTGCCCTTCCCTTTTCCTTTGCCTGTCGTTTTCGACTGGCTAGGTGGGGTGGTGGTGGCGGGGACGGCTGGAATGACAGCTGCCGCCCCCTTGCCCTTGCCTTTCCCCTTCCCGCTGACGACCCTCGTCCATCCCTGCTGGTTGGACGGGGTGGTGGCAGGCAATAGGGTGTCCTTCTCCCTCTGTGAGGTCGAGGTCGAGCCCGGCTCCTCTCGCCTCTTGTCTGCCGCAAGAGGCAGCCGGTAGCTTTTTTCCGGCAGTAGCCGGTCCTCTATTCCTGCTAGGCAGGCTCTCACGAAGGCCCGCTCCTCCACCATTACCTTGCGGATGGTGTCCTCAAGGTCGAAGGAGGAGGGGCCCTCTGCCGCAGGTCTCGGCTCGGCCTGGGTTGGCAGGGCCGTGGCTTCAGCCAGCTTCTGGTGGAGCTGGCTGACCTCTGTCTGCAGGCGATCGATCCTTGCCTGTAGTTGCCGCGACTCGTCGGTCGCCTGCCTCTGCACCAGCTCCGCGATGATGCTTCGCATGCTGGCGGCCCGGCATTTCAGGGACTTCTGAAATGTCCCCTTCAAATTGGAGGACTTTGAGGCGACCAACACTATCTCCTCCTCGTCCTCCACCGCCATCCGTTCCAGTTCGGCCAGGGAGTGGTCCGAGTAGATGACTCGGGACGCGCCGTACCCTGAGCTGGCCCGGGCGACGCGCGCCCGTTGCTCTTTCGCAACCACGCGCTCCTCCAACTCCTGCTGGAGCTGCGTCCGCCGTGCCACGTCCAACTGACGTTGGGCGTCTGCGAGACCCACGTCGTGGGTATCCGCTGCCGCTGTCGGCTTTTTGGCCTTGGCCTTCCTGGCAGGCTCCTTCGCCGAACCCGAGGAGCCATCGGACCCTTCCTTCAGGAAGGCCCGTTTCCGCGATCGAGATCTAGTTTGGACCTCCATTGAACTGGCGTCCGACGCGATGGACTCGGTGTCGGAGTCCGACAGCTCGACCACCTTCCCGCCATAGAAGGCTCGCCCTTCCTCCGACGCTGAAGCGTCGCGTTGGCCCTGAGAAGGGCCTTTTGGTTGGCCCTGAGAAGGGCCTTTGGGTTGGCCCTGAGAAGGGCCTTTGGGTTGGCCCTGAGAAGGGCCTTTTTTAATAAAATGCCCGAGGGCGTCCCGCGCAGGCTTTGGCATGATAAACTCCGCAGGTGTCGCAGTTTACCGCAATTGAGATATTAAAAAGACTACGACGCACAGCGCACTTTGGCCGTACCCAGTCTGCCACTCCGTTACGGTGGTCAGAACTGGGACGTTTCCAGGGAACACGACGAGGACGTAAGCGCTGTGGGGGGTTCCCCCCCCCAACCTAACCTTTTTTTTTTTTTTTTTTTGATCTCGCTGGGAAAAAATGCATTACGCATACCCACCCATTGGGGGAATGGGGGGGGTATGTGGGACTCCCCGGAATGAATCCGGTATACCCACTAAAATAACCCAGCGGCACTCCCGCATCGTCTTGAATTGGAGGAGGACTGGGAAACTGGCAGAGCCTTTACGTCCAGTCCCCCGCCGACGACCGCCCGCCTTTACAGCGGGGCCTTCACGCCCCTCCCTCAGTGGAGGGGCCCGGGAACGACCGCGAGTGCTCGGCCGTTCCCGCCCGACGAGGGTGGTGACTCGTGCAATGCGAGCGAAGGCGCCCCCGCGCCTGTCGCCCGCTAGTCACCACCAGGAGGTGGGAGGAGACGATCGTACAACCGCCTTCTCCCACCCCTTCTTCGCCTGCGGTGCGGCGGCGCGAGAGGATCGTCCTCCCGCGCCCGCTCCGCCGCCTCCTTTTGCGACATCACGACCTCGCAAAAGGAGGCAACCGCCGCCCAGGCCTCCTCACTCCCCAGCATGGAGTTGACCACACCGGGAAGTGAGAGGTCCTGCCCGACCACATCAGTCAAGGCACGGCGCAGCTCAGCCCAAGCTGGGCACACCTCCAAGGTGTGCTGCGCCGTGTCCTCCGCCGCGCCGCAGTCATGGCACGCCGGGGTTTCCTCCCTCCGGGTCCGGTGCAGGTGCGTTCCGAAACAACCATGTCCGGACAACACCTGCACCAAACGGAACGAGAGGAAACCATGTGGCCGCTCGAGCCAGCCCTGCAGGACTGGCCCGAGCGCGTCCAGCGTCCGGCGTCCAAACGCGGCGGTGGCGAGATCCTCCGCCCAATGGAGGACGATGGCGTCCCTCGCCTCCCGCCGCACGGCCTCCCGCTCTTCCATGGCGGGGCGCTCACCCAGCGCCCTACGCCGCGCCGTCCACTCGTACACTCTGGCGAGCACCCATGCCTCCAACTCCCAGGGAGGGGTGCCGGCCAGAGCGCACGCCGCCGAAAAGCCCACTGAGCGGTAGGCCCTCGCCACCCGCTGTGCAATGGCCCTTTGCGGCCTGCGGATGGCGGTTGCATTCTCCCTCCTCTGGAGGGAGTCCGCCCAGATGGGTGCCCCATACAGGGCCATACTACGCAGGATGCCGGCATAAAGGCGCCGGCACCGTGCACTCGGCCCCCCGAGGTTGGGGAGGAGCCATGAGAGGGCGTCCGCGGCTTTCAGCAGGCGCGTCGACAGCCCGCTAAAATGCAGGCCGAAGCGCCACCTGCTGTCCAGCACTAGGCCCAGATATTTCATCTGGGCCTTCACCGCTATTCGGACGCCCTCCACGACGATGTGGGCATCTGGAGGGCAGCGCTGCCGAGGCCCGTGGAAGAACACGGCCTCGGTCTTGTTCAGCGCCACCCTCAATCCCAGGCGGCGGATCCTCTCTGCGACCAAGGATCCGCCCGCCGAGGCCAAACAGGCCGCCTCCCCAAAGCTCCTCCCCCGGGCAGTGAGGAGAGTGTCATCCGCGTAGCAGATGACACTCGTGCCCTGGAGGAGGGCTCCCCGCAGGAGCCAATCAAACCCAATGTTCCACAGGGGAGGGCCTAGAACCGACCCCTGTGGAACTCCGCACTCCGCGCCGTAGCGCCTGATCCTGGCCGTCTTGTCCACGAGGAGGACCTCTCGGTCCTCCAAGTAGCTGGCCAGGATCGCCCGCAGATATTGGGGCACTCCGTGGTATCGGAGTGCCTCCAATATCGTCGAGTGGGGAACGGAGTTGAAGGCGTTGGCTATGTCGAATGACACCGCCAACACTCCGCCCCCCGACTCCACCGCCTCCTGCACCTGGCCCCTGAGTAGGGCCAACGCGTCGACCGTCGAACTCCCAAACGGATCCCTATCGAGGCCCTCCAGCATCTCGGCCCTCGCCGAGTCCTTGGCGGCGCACATCGCCGACTTGAAGACCGCCTTTGCCTCTAGGTAAGAGGCGTAGAGGCGATCCTCCCCGGCCTGAGATCGGGTAGTGCGCCGCCGGCTCCGCATAAAGGCCCTTCTGGCCGCCACGCAAGCGGCCCGGAGCCCCGCCAGCTCCTCCGTCCACCAATAAACGGCGCGACGGGGAGGCGGACGGCGAGACCGAGGCATGCTGGCGTTGCACACCTCGGTCAGAGAGCCGCGGAGCCGGACCGCTGCGGCGTCAACGTCCAGGGCCTCCACAGGGGGCGAGAGCCAGTCCTGGAGGAACGCCGCCTCCTGAGCTGCCTCCCGGTCCAGGCGGGTGAGAGCCCACCGCGGGAACGGAGATTGGCCAGAGCGGGCCATTCCTCCCCGCGGGCCCTGGGTGGAGATGTCGAACCGCACGTAGCGGTGGTCCGACAGAGTCTCCACCATTTCCACCCGCCAGTTCACAACGCGGGCGGCTAGCACGGGGGTGGCAAACGAGACGTCAACCACAGACCCTCCCCGCTGCCGCACACACGTGTGAACATTCCCCCTGTTTAGGAGGGAGACGCCGCACGAAGCCGCCCAAAATTCGGCGGCGCGTCCCCGGACGTTGCAACAGGCGGCTGGGTTGCCCCAGGCCGCCGACTTTGCGTTCAGGTCGCCTAACACGGCGACCTGGCGTGGTGCCGCCCTCCCGACGACTGCCGTAAGGACCTCGAGAAAACTCTCGAAGTCCCTTAGAGGGCGGTTTGGGGAGAAATAGACCCCCACCAGGGCTATGTCTCCCCACGCGGCGGCCACGTATCCCGGTCCCCTCTCTAAAAACGAGAGGGGAGGGGAGTCCGTGGCGGGCCGCGACACCAACGCCACCAAGCCGTCCCGATCACCCAGCCAATGGCCAGGTATCGAGTACGGCTCGGCGACCACCGCCACGTCCACCAACCACTCAGCCACGGTCTGCATCAGCAGATCCTGAGCCGCTCTGCAGTGGTTGGTGTTCGCCTGGAGGATGCGATGTTCGACTCTATGCATTAATCGGACATCGCACCCCCCTCCTCAACAGCCGCCGTGATCCCAGCGTCTGGGACGGCGGTGGCAGCGACAGGCCGGGTCGGCGCCTGCGCTTTGCCCCTCTTGAGGGGAGGACTACAGTTCCTCCCCTTCATGATGTGACCCGCAGGGCGGCCACTGGCGGCACATACCGCGCAGTGCGGCGTGGCGGCCTTGCAGGAGGCGGCTTTGTGCCCCTCCTTGCCGCAGCGGTAACAGCTGTCCGTCCTGTCTACGTTGGACGGACAGAGGGCCCGGGTGTGTCCTATGCCGAAGCACCTGAAGCAGCGCAGAGGCTGCACTTCAAGTGCCCGGACTACACCCGAGCTGAAACCGACGGCTAGCCGTCCTTTATCGAGGACGGCTTTGGCAGCGGCGACCGGGCACTCCAGGCGAATGGTGCCCATGCCGCCGCGGCCGGGCCTGATGCCCCGGCCTTGAACCGCTGCGACATCGCAGCCCCCTATGGCTGCGACTGCCGCCACCACCTCCTCTTTTGTGACCGAATCGTCTAGATCGGTCACCTCTATGGCCGCGGACTTCACTGGTCTGGCCACCTTGGCCGCGTCCGCGATGACCTCCTGCAGCTTAGCTGCAAAGAGGTCCGCGTTCTTGCAGCCCTCTGCACCCGGGAACTCGAAAAGCCGAGCCCCAGCCTGCGTCCGGCGGCATGAGACCTTGCCGATCCCCAACTTGGTGGGATCGGCATTGGTACGCGCCCGCATCATGACGGACGCGTAGGTCTCACCGCGCTCCGCAGCCTCCGCGGTGAGCGTCACCACGACGGCTGCGGTCTTGGGAGGAATGAGTTTCCTCTTGGCGCCGGCTGGGGGGGAACTTTTCCCCTTCCCCTTTCCCTTTCCAGTCGACTGCGACTGGTTGGGAAGGGTGGTGGCAGGGACGGCTGGGGGGGAGCTTTTCTCCTTCCCCTTCCCCTTGCCCTTGGCGCTCGGCTGCGACTGGCTCGGAGTGGCGGTGGCGGGGACGGCAGAGACGACCGCTGCCGTCTTTTTGCCCTTGCCCTTGCCCTTGCTGACCACCTTCGTCCAGCCCTGCTGGTTGGTCGGGGTGGTGGAAGGCAGAAGGGGGTCCTCCTCCCTCTGTGAGCTCGGCACCGGCCCACCCTTCCTCTTGTCCGAGGCAAGCGGCAGCCGGTAGCTTTTCTCAGGGAGGAGCCGGTCCTCTATACCTGCTATGCAGGCCCTTGTGAAGGCCCTCTCCTCCATCACAACCTTGCGGATGATATCCTCGAGGTTGGAGGTGGAGGGGCCCTCTACCGCAGGCCTCTGCTCGGCTTGGGTTGGCGGAGCCGTGGCTTCAGCCAGCTTCTGGTGTAGCTGGCTGACCTCCTGCTGCAGGCGATCGATCCTCGCCTGCAACTGCCGAGTCTCGTCGGTCGCCTGCCTCTGCACCAGCTCCGATACAATGCTGCGCATGCTCGCGGCCCGGCATTTGAGGGACTTCTGAAAAGTCCCTTTTAAATTTGAGGACTTAGAGGCGACCACCGCTATCTCCTCCTCGTCCTCCGCCGCCATTTGCTCCAGCTCGGCCAGGGAGTGGTCCGAGTAGAGAACTCGGGACGCGCCGTAGCCTGAGCTGGCCCGGGCGACGCGCGCCCGTTGCTCCTTGGCGACCACCCTCTCCTCCAACTCCTGCTGGAGCTGCGTCCGCCGGGCCACGTCCAACTGGCGTTGGGCGTCTACCAGGCCCACGTCGTGGGTGTCCGCTGCCGTCTTCGTCGGCTTTTTCGCCTTAGCCTTCCTGGCAGGCTCCTTCGCCGAACTCGAGCCATCGGACCCTTCCTTCAAGAAGGCCCGCTTCCGCGATCGAGATCGTGATCGAGAATCCTCGATCACCATCGAGCTATCATCCGACGCAACGGACTCGCTGTCGGAGTCCAACAGCTCGTCCGCCCTTCCTCCGTAGAAGGCTCGACCTTCTTCTGACGCTGAGGCGTCACGGTGGCCCTGAGAAGGGCCTTTTGGGTGGCCCTGAGAAGGGCCTTTGGGGGGGCCCTGAGAAGGGCCTTTGGGGGGGCCCTGAGAAGGGCCTTTGGGTTGGCTCTGAGAAGGGCCTTTGGTTTGGCCCTGAGAAGGGCCTTTTTTAATAAAATGCCCGAGGGCGTCCCGCGCAGGTTTAGGCATGGTAGCCTCCGCAGGTGTCGCAGATACCGCAAGTGAAATATTAAAAAAGTCTACGACGCACAGCGCACTTTGGCCGTACCCAGTCTGCCACTCCGTTACGGTGGTCAGAACTGGGACGTTTCCAGGGAACACGAACGAGGACGTATGCACTGTGGGGGGTTCCCCCCCCCAACCTAACCTTTTTTTTTTTTTTTTTTTTTTTTTTTTGATCTCGCTGGGAAAAAATGCATTACGCATACCCACCCATTGGGGGAATGGGGGGGGTATGTGGGACTCCCCGGAATGAATCCGGTATACCCACTAAAATAACCCAGCGGCACTCCCGCATCGTCTTTAATTGGAGGAGGACTGGGAAACTGGCAGAGCCTTTACGTCCAGTCCCCCGCCGACGACCGCCCGCCTTTACAGCGGGGCCTTCACGCCCCTCCCTCAGTGGAGGGGCCCGGGAACGACCGCGAGTGCTCGGCCGTTCCCGACCGACGAGGGTGGTGACTCGTGCAATGCGAGCGAAGGCGCCCCCGCGCCTGTCGCCCGCTAATCACCACCAGGAGGTGGGAGGAGACGATCGTACAACCGCCTTCTCCCACCCCTTCTTCGTCTGCGGTGCGGCGGCGCGAGAGGATCGTCCTCCCGCGCCCGCTCCGCCGCCTCCTTTTGCGACATCACGACCTCGCAAAAGGAGGCAACCGCCGCCCAGGCCTCCTCACTCCCCAGCATGGAGTAGACCACGCTGGGAAGTGAGAGGTCCCGCCCGATCACATCTGTCAGGGCACGGCGCAGCTCAGCCCAAGCTGGGCACACCTCCAAGGTGTGCTGCGCCGTGTCCTCCGCCACGCCGCAGTCATGGCACGCCGGGGTTTCCTCCCTCCGGATCCGGTGCAGGTGCGTTCCGAAACAACCATGTCCGGACAACACCTGCACCAAACGGAACGAGAGGAAACCATGTGGCCGCTCGAGCCAGCCCTGCAGGACTGGCCCGAGCGCGTCCAGCGTCCGGCGTCCAAAGGCGGCGGTGGCGAGGTCCTCCGCCCAATGGAGGACGATGGCGTCCCTCGCCTCCCGCCGCACGGCCTCCCGCTCCTCCATGGCGGGGCGCTCACCCAGCGCCCTACGCCGCGCCGTCCACTCGTACACTCTGGCGAGCACCCATGCCTCCAACTCCCAGGGAGGGGTGCCCGCCAGAGCGCACGCCGCCGAGAAACCCACTGAGCGGTAGGCCCTCGCCACCCGCTGTGCAATGGCCCTTTGCGGCCTGCGGATGGCGGTTGCATTCTCCCTCCTCTGGAGGGAGTCCGCCCAGATGGGTGCCCCATACAGGGCCATGCTCTTAAGAATGCCGGCATACAATCGCCGGCATCGCTCCTTGGGCCCCCCGAGGTTGGGGAGGAGCCATGAGAGGGCGTCCGCGGCTTTCAGCAGGCGCGTCGACAGCCCGCTAAAGTGCGGGCCGAAGCGCCACCTGCTGTCCAGCACTAGGCCCAGATATTTCATCTGGGCCTTCACCTCAATTCGGACGCCCTCCACGACTATGTGGGCATCTGGAGGGCAGCGCTGCCGAGGCCCGTGGAAGAACACGGCCTCGGTCTTGTTCAGCGCCACCCTCAATCCCAGGCGGCGGATCCTCTCCGCGACCAAGGATCCGCCCGCCGAGGCCAAACAGGCCGCCTCCCCAAAGCTCCTCCCCCGGGCAGTGAGGAGAGTGTCATCCGCGTAGCAGATGACACTCGTGCCCTGGAGGAGGGCTCCCCGCAGGAGCCAATCGAACCCAATGTTCCACAGGGGAGGGCCTAGAACCGACCCCTGTGGAACACCGCACTCCGCGCCGTAGCGCCTGATCCTGGCCGTCTTGTCCACGAGGAGGACCTCTCGGTCCTCCAGGTAGCTGGCCAGGATCGCCCGCAGATATTGGGGCACTCCGTGGTATCGGAGTGCCTCCAATATCGTCGAGTGGGGAACGGAGTTGAAGGCGTTGGCTATGTCGAATGACACCGCCAACACTCCGCCCCCCGACTCCACCGCCTCCTGCACCTGGCCCCTGAGTAGGGCCAACGCGTCGACCGTCGAACGCCCCCGTCGAAAACCGAACTGGGCGTCCGACAGGTCCGGCCCTACCTCCCGCAAAAGGCTGTTTAGCCGGGTGGCGATGATCCCCTCGAACAATTTACCGACCTCATCGAGCAGAACGATGGGTCGGTATGCCGAGGGGGAGTCCACCGGGCGTCCCTCCTTCCGGAGGAGGCACAGCTGCCCCTCCTTCCACTGTTTCGGGAACCTCCCAGCCGTCAGGCACGCGCTGAAGAGGTCCCGAAACCTGTCCTCCATGAGGGACGCCGCGATGGCCACCACCCGTGCGGGGACGCCATCTGGCCCAGGGGCCGTCTTCTTCGCGCGGAGGGACAGAACCCCCGCGCGAAGTTCCTCCGCCGATACTGGAGGGACCTCCTCCTCCGGCGAAGCTACCACCCCCCGTGGGGGGTTCATGGTTGGCGGGGTGAAGTCGGCCCTGCGTGGAAACAGGGACCGGACCACCCCATCCAGCAACGCCGGCTCCAGGGTCTCCGTTAGTGGGGGGCCGAAGGGGCGCAGTTGGTTACGCGCCGCCTTATATGGCCTCCCAAACGGATCCCTATCGAGGCCCTCCAGCATCTCGGCCCTCGCCGAGTCCTTGGCGGCGCACATCGCCGACTTGAAGACCGCCTTTGCCTCTACGTAAGAGGCGTAGAGGCGGTCCCCCCCGGCCTGAGATCGGGTAGTGCGCCGCCGGCTCCGCATAAAGGCCCTTCTGGCCGCCACGCACGCGGCCCGGAGCCCCGCCAGCTCCTCCGTCCACCAATAAACGGCGCGACGGGGAGGCGGACGGCGAGACCGAGGCATGCTGGCGTTGCACACCTCGGTCAGAGAGCCGCGGAGCTGGACCGCTGCGGCGTCCACGTCCAGGACAGGCTCGACAGGGGGCGACAGCCAGTCCTGGAGAAAGGCCGCCTCCTTGGCTGCCTCCCGGTCCAGACGGGTGAGAGCCCACCGCGGGAAGGGAGATTGGCCAGAGCGGGCCGTCCCCCCCCGGGGGCCGGTGGAGATGTCGAACCGCACATATCGGTGGTCCGACAAAGTCTCCACCGTCTCCACCCGCCAGTTCACGACGCGGGCGGCCAGGGCAGGGGTGGCAAACGACACGTCTACCACCGACCCTCCCCGTCGCCGCACACACGTGTGGACCGCCCCCCTGTTGAGGAGGGACACACCGCATGAGGCCGCCCAGAATTCTGCGGCGCGTCCCCGGACGTTGCAGGAGGCAGCCGGGTTGCCCCAAGCCTCCGACTTGGCGTTCAGGTCGCCCAATACGGCGACCTGGCGCGGCGCCGCCCTCCCTATGACTGCGGTGAGGACCTCGAGGAAGTCCTCAAAGTCCGAGAGAGGGCGGTTTGGGGAGAAATACACCCCAACGAGGGCTATGTCCCCCCACGCGGCGGCCACGTATCCCGGTCCCCTCTCTAAGAGCGAGAGGGGAGGGGAGTCCGTAGAAGACCGCGCCACCAACGCCACCAAGCCGTCTCGATCGCCCAGCCAGGTACTGGGGACCGAGTAAGGCTCGGCGACCACCGCCACGTCCACCAACCACTCGGCCATGATCTGCATCAGCAGATCCTGGGCCGCCCCGCAGTGGTTGGTGTTCGCCTGGAGGATGCGATGTTCGACCCTATCCATCAGTCGGACATCGCACCCCCCTCCTCAGCCGCAGCAACCGAGTGCCCATTCTCGGGCACGGCGGTGGTAGCGACAGGCGTGCTCGGCGCCTGCGCTTTTCCCCTCTTAGGGGGAGGATTGCACATCCTCCCCTTCATGACGTGGCCTGCCGGGCGGCCACTGGCGGCACACACAGCGCAATGCGGCGCGGCGGCCTTGCACGCCGCGGATTTGTGGCCCTCCTTGCCGCAGCGGTAGCAGCTCTCTGTCCGGTCCACCGGTGACGGACAGAGGGCTCGGGTGTGCCCGACTCCGAAGCACCTGTAGCACCGCAAGGGCTGTGCCACAAGTGCCCGGACCGCACCCGAGCTGAAGCCGACATTCAGCCGTCCTTTGTCAAGGACGGCTTTGGCAGCGGCGACTGGGCACTCCAGACGAGTGGTGCCCATGCCGCCGCGGCCGGGCCTGATGTCCCGGCCTCGCACCGCTGCGGCGTCGCAGCCCCCGATAGCTGCGACCGCCGCCACCACCTCCTCCTTGGTGACGGTGTCATCGAGGTCTGTCACCTCAATGGCCACCGTCTTAACGGGTCTGGCCACCTTGGCCGCGTCCGCGATGACCTCCTGCAACTTCGTTGCGAAGAGGTCCGCGTTGGCACTGCCCTGTGCCCCCGGGAACTCGAAGATTCGAGCCCCGGCTTGGGTCCGCCGGCAAGAGACCTTGCCGATCCCCAGTTGGGTGGGATCGGCATTAGCACGCGCCCGCAGCAATACGGACGCGTACGTCTCCCCGCGCTCCGCAGCCTCCGCGGTGAGAGTCACCACGACGGCTGCGGTCTTGGGAGGAACGAGGTTCCTCCTGGTGCCGGCGGATTTGGCTGTGGGAGCAGCGCTGGCGGCCTTGACGGGCGGCCCTTTTCCCTTTCCCCTGCCCTTCCCTTTGCTGGTCGTCTGCGACTGCGACTGGGAGGGAGGGGTGGTGGCTGGGACGGCTGGGGTGGAGCTCTTCCCCTTCCCTTTTCCCTTACCAGTCGCCTGCGACTGGCTGGAAGGGGTGGTGGTGACGGGGCCTTTACCCTTGCCCTTCCCCTTCCCAACGACCTTCGTCCACCCCTGCTGGTTAGACGGGGTGGTGGCAGGCAAGAGAGGGTCCTCCTCCCTCTGTGAGCCCGGCCCCAGCTCACCCTTTCTCTTGTCCGCGGCGAGCGGCGGTCGTAGGTTCTTCTCGGGCATGAGGCGATCCTCGATCCCCGCGAAGCAGGCCCTCGTAAAGGCCCTCTCTTCCATCACAACCCTGCGGATGATATCCTCAAGGTTGGAGGACGGGCCCTCTGCCGCTGGTCTCGACTCGGCTTGGCTTGGCCGTGCCGTGGCTTCTGCCAGCTTCTGGTGCAGCTGGCTCACCTCCGCCTGCAGGCGATCGACCCTCGCCTGCAGTTGCCGCGTTTCTTCTGAAGCCTTCCGCTGCACCAACTCCCTAATAATGCCGCGCATGCTCGCGGCCCGGCACTTGAGGGACTTCTGGAACGTGCCCTTTAAATTCGAGGACTTGGAGGCGACCTCCACGATCCCCTCCTCGTCCTCTTCGGCCATCCGCTCCAGCTCGGCCAGTGAGTGGTCCGCGTAAACGACACGGGACGCACCGTACCCGGTCTTGGCCCTGGCGGCTTGCACCTGTTGCTCCTTAGCAACTACCCGCTCCTCCAGTTCTTGCTGGAGCTGCGCCCGCCGAGCCAGGTCCAACTGGCGTTGGGCGTCTGCCAGACCCACGTCGTGGGTATCCGCCGCCATCGTTGCCTTCTTGGCCTTAGCCTTCTTTTTCGGCTCCTTCGCCGAACTCGACGCCGAGGAGCCGTCGGACCCTTCCTTAAGGAAGGCCCGCTTCCGCGATTGCGATCGCCCACCTTGCTCGACCTCCATCGAGCTCGCCACCGATACAACGGACTCGTTGTCGGAGTCCGACAAATCGTCCGCCCCTTCTCCATAGAAGGTCCGGCCTTCCTCCGACGCTGAAGCGTCGCGTTGGCCCTTAGAAGGGCCTTTTGGGTGGCCCTGAGAAGGGCCTTTTGGTTGGCCCTGAGAAGGGCCTTTGGGTTGGCCCTGAGAAGGGCCTTTGGGTTGGCCCTGAGAAGGGCCTTTTTTAATAAAATGCCCGAGGGCGTCCCGCGCAGGCTTAGGCATGGTAGCCTCCGCAGGTGTCGCAGATACCGCAAGTGAAATAATAAAATAGTCTACGACGCACAGCGCACTTTGGCCGTACCCAGTCTGCCACTCCGTTACGGTGGTCAGAACTGGGACGTTTCCAGGGAACACGAACGAGGACGTATGCACTGTGGGGGGTTCCCCCCCCCAACCTAACCTTTTTTTTTTTTTTTTTTTTTTTTTTTGATCTCGCTGGGAGAAAATGCATTACGCATACCCACCCATTGGGGGAATGGGGGGGGTATGTGGGACTCCCCGGAATGAGTCCGGTATACCCACTAAAATAACCCAGCGGCACTCCCGCATCGTCTTTAACTGGAGGAGGACTGGGAAACTGGCAGAGCCTTTACGTCCAGTCCCCCGCCGACGACCGCCCGCCTTTACAGCGGGGCCTTCACGCCCCTCCCTCAGTGGAGGGGCCCGGGAACGACCGCGAGTGCTCGGCCGTTCCCGCCCGACGAGGGTGGTGACTCGTGCAATGCGAGCGAAGGCGCCCCCGCGCCTGTCGCCCGCTAGTCACCACCAGGAGGTGGGAGGAGACGATCGTACAACCGCCTTCTCCCACCCCTTCTTCGCCTGCGGTGCGGCGGCGCGAGAGGATCGTCCTCCCGCGCCCGCTCCGCCGCCTCCTTTTGCGACATCACGACCTCGCAAAAGGAGGCAACCGCCGCCCAGGCCTCCTCACTCCCCAACATGGAGTAGACCACGCCGGGAAGTGAGAGGTCCTGTCCGATCACATCGATCAGGGCACGGCGCAGCCCAGCCCAAGCCGGACACACCTCGAGGGTGTGCTGCGCCGTGTCCTCTGCCGCGCCGCAGTGGTGGCACGCCGGGGTTTCCTCCCTCCGGATCCGGTGCAGGTGCGTTCCGAAACAACCATGTCCGGACAACACCTGCACCAAACGGAACGAGAGGAAACCATGTGGCCGCTCGAGCCAGCCCTGCAAGACTGGCCCGAGCGCGTCCAGCGTCCGGCGTCCAAACGCGGCGGTGGCGAGATCCTCCGCCCAATGGAGGACGATGGCGTCCCTCGCCTCCCGCCGCACGGCCTCCCGCTCTTCCATGGCGGGGCGCTCATCCAGCGCCCTACGCCGCGCCGTCCACTCGTACACTCTGGCGAGCACCCATGCCTCCAACTCCCAGGGAGGGGTGCCCGCCAGAGCGCACGCCGCCGAGAAGCCCACTGAGCGGTAGGCCCTCGCCACCCGCTGTGCAATGGCCCTTTGTGGCCTGCGGATGGCGGTTGCATTCTCCCTCCTCTGGAGGGAGTCCGCCCAGATGGGCGCCCCGTACAGGGCCATGCTGCGTAGGATGCCGGCATACAGTCGCCGGCACCGTCCGCTCGGCCCCCCGAGGTTGGGGAGGAGCCATGAGAGGGCGTCCGCGGCTTTCAGCAGGCGCGTCGACAGCCCGCTAAAGTGCGGGCCGAAGCGCCACCTGCTGTCCAGCACTAGGCCCAGATATTTCATCTGGGCCTTCACCGCTATTCGGACGCCCTCCACGACTATGTGGGCATCTGGAGGGCAGCGCTGCCGAGGCCCGTGGAAGAACACGGCCTCGGTCTTGTTCAGCGCCACCCTCAATCCCAGGCGGCGGATCCTCTCTGCGACCAAGGATCCGCCCGCCGAGGCCAAACAGGCCGCCTCCCCAAAGCTCCTCCCCCGGGCAGTGAGGAGAGTGTCATCCGCGTAGCAGATGACACTCGTGCCCTGGAGGAGGGCTCCCCGCAGGAGCCAATCAAACCCAATGTTCCACAGGGGAGGGCCTAGAACCGACCCCTGTGGAACTCCGCACTCCGCGCCGTAGCGCCTGATCCTGGCCGTCTTGTCCACGAGGAGGACCTCTCGGTCCTCCAGGTAGCTGGCCAGGATCGCCCGCAGATATTGGGGCACTCCGTGGTATCGGAGTGCCTCCAATATCGTCGAGTGGGGAACGGAGTTGAAGGCGTTGGCTATGTCGAATGACACCGCCAACACTCCGCCCCCCGACTCCACCGCCTCCTGCACCTGGCCCCTGAGTAGGGCCAACGCGTCGACCGTCGAACGCCCCCGTCGAAAACCGAACTGGGCGTCCGACAGGTCCGGCCCTACCTCCCGCAAAAGGCTGTTTAGCCGGGTGGCGATGATCCCCTCGAACAATTTACCGACCTCATCGAGCAGAACGATGGGTCGGTATGCCGAGGGGGAGTCCACCGGGCGTCCCTCCTTCCGGAGGAGGCACAACTGCCCCTCCTTCCACTGTTTCGGGAACCTCCCAGCCGTCAGGCACGCGCTGAAGAGGTCCCGAAACCTGTCCTCCATGAGGGACGCCGCGATGGCCACCACCCGTGCGGGGACGCCATCTGGCCCAGGGGCCGTCTTCTTCGCGCGGAGGGACAGAACCCCCGCGCGAAGTTCCTCCGCCGATACTGGAGGGACCTCCTCCTCCGGCGAAGCTACCACCCCCCGTGGGGGGTTCATGGTTGGTGGGGTGAAGTCGGCCCTGCGCGGAAACAGGGACCGGACCACCCCATCCAGCAACGCCGGCTCCAGGGTCTCCGTTAGTGGGGGGCCGAAGGGGCGCAGTTGGTTACGCGCCGCCTTATATGGCCTCCCAAACGGATCCCTATCGAGGCCCTCCAGCATCTCGGCCCTCGCCGAGTCCTTGGCGGCGCACATCGCCGACTTGAAGACCGCCTTTGCCTCTACGTAAGAGGCGTAGAGGCGGTCCTCCCCGGCCTGAGATCGGGTAGTGCGCCGCCGGCTCCGCATAAAGGCCCTTCTGGCCGCCACGCACGCGGCCCGGAGCCCCGCCAGCTCCTCCGTCCACCAATAAACGGCGCGACGGGGAGGCGGACGGCGAGACCGAGGCATGCTGGCGTTGCACACCTCGGTCAGAGAGCCGCGGAGCTGGACCGCTGCGGCGTCCACGTCCAGGACAGGCTCGACAGGGGGCGACAGCCAGTCCTGGAGAAAGGCCGCCTCCTTGGCTGCCTCCCGGTCCAGACGGGTGAGAGCCCACCGCGGGAAGGGAGATTGGCCAGAGCGGGCCGTCCCCCCCCGGGGGCCGGTGGAGATGTCGAACCGCACATATCGGTGGTCCGACAAAGTCTCCACCGTCTCCACCCGCCAGTTCACGACGCGGGCGGCCAGGGCAGGGGTGGCAAACGACACGTCTACCACCGACCCTCCCCGTCGCCGCACACACGTGTGGACCGCCCCCCTGTTGAGGAGGGACACACCGCATGAGGCCGCCCAGAATTCTGCGGCGCGTCCCCGGACGTTGCAGGAGGCAGCCGGGTTGCCCCAAGCCTCCGACTTGGCGTTCAGGTCGCCCAATACGGCGACCTGGCGCGGCGCCGCCCTCCCTATGACTGCGGTGAGGACCTCGAGGAAGTCCTCAAAGTCCGAGAGAGGGCGGTTTGGGGAGAAATACACCCCAACGAGGGCTATGTCCCCCCACGCGGCGGCCACGTATCCCGGTCCCCTCTCTAAGAGCGAGAGGGGAGGGGAGTCCGTAGAAGACCGCGCCACCAACGCCACCAAGCCGTCTCGATCGCCCAGCCAGGTACTGGGGACCGAGTAAGGCTCGGCGACCACCGCCACGTCCACCAACCACTCGGCCATGATCTGCATCAGCAGATCCTGGGCCGCCCCGCAGTGGTTGGTGTTCGCCTGGAGGATGCGATGTTCGACCCTATCCATCAGTCGGACATCGCACCCCCCTCCTCAGCCGCAGCAACCGAGTGCCCATTCTCGGGCACGGCGGTGGTAGCGACAGGCGTGCTCGGCGCCTGCGCTTTTCCCCTCTTAGGGGGAGGATTGCACATCCTCCCCTTCATGACGTGGCCTGCCGGGCGGCCACTGGCGGCACACACAGCGCAATGCGGCGCGGCGGCCTTGCACGCCGCGGATTTGTGGCCCTCCTTGCCGCAGCGGTAGCAGCTCTCTGTCCGGTCCACCGGTGACGGACAGAGGGCTCGGGTGTGCCCGACTCCGAAGCACCCGTAGCACCGCAAGGGCTGTGCCACAAGTGCCCGGACCGCACCCGAGCTGAAGCCGACATTCAGCCGTCCTTTGTCAAGGACGGCTTTGGCAGCGGCGACTGGGCACTCCAGACGAATGGTGCCCATGCCGCCGCGGCCGGGCCTGATGTCCCGGCCTCGCACCGCTGCGGCGTCGCAGCCCCCGATAGCTGCGACCGCCGCCACCACCTCCTCCTTGGTGACGGTGTCATCGAGGTCTGTCACCTCAATGGCCACCGTCTTAACGGGTCTGGCCACCTTGGCCGCGTCCGCGATGACCTCCTGCAACTTCGTTGCGAAGAGGTCCGCGTTGGCACTGCCCTGTGCCCCCGGGAACTCGAAGATTCGAGCCCCGGCTTGGGTCCGCCGGCAAGAGACCTTGCCGATCCCCAGTTGGGTGGGATCGGCATTAGCACGCGCCCGCAGCAATACGGACGCGTACGTCTCCCCGCGCTCCGCAGCCTCCGCGGTGAGAGTCACCACGACGGCTGCGGTCTTGGGAGGAACGAGGTTCCTCCTGGTGCCGGCGGATTTGGCTGTGGGAGCAGCGCTGGCGGCCTTGACGGGCGGCCCTTTTCCCTTTCCCCTGCCCTTCCCTTTGCTGGTCGTCTGCGACTGCGACTGGGAGGGAGGGGTGGTGGCTGGGACGGCTGGGGTGGAGCTCTTCCCCTTCCCTTTTCCCTTACCAGTCGCCTGCGACTGGCTGGAAGGGGTGGTGGTGACGGGGCCTTTACCCTTGCCCTTCCCCTTCCCAACGACCTTCGTCCACCCCTGCTGGTTAGACGGGGTGGTGGCAGGCAAGAGAGGGTCCTCCTCCCTCTGTGAGCCCGGCCCCAGCTCACCCTTTCTCTTGTCCGCGGCGAGCGGCGGTCGTAGGTTCTTCTCGGGCATGAGGCGATCCTCGATCCCCGCGAAGCAGGCCCTCGTAAAGGCCCTCTCTTCCATCACAACCCTGCGGATGATATCCTCAAGGTTGGAGGACGGGCCCTCTGCCGCTGGTCTCGACTCGGCTTGGCTTGGCCGTGCCGTGGCTTCTGCCAGCTTCTGGTGCAGCTGGCTCACCTCCGCCTGCAGGCGATCGACCCTCGCCTGCAGTTGCCGCGTTTCTTCTGAAGCCTTCCGCTGCACCAACTCCCTAATAATGCCGCGCATGCTCGCGGCCCGGCACTTGAGGGACTTCTGGAACGTGCCCTTTAAATTCGAGGACTTGGAGGCGACCTCCACGATCCCCTCCTCGTCCTCTTCGGCCATCCGCTCCAGCTCGGCCAGTGAGTGGTCCGCGTAAACGACACGGGACGCACCGTACCCGGTCTTGGCCCTGGCGGCTTGCACCTGTTGCTCCTTAGCAACTACCCGCTCCTCCAGTTCTTGCTGGAGCTGCGCCCGCCGAGCCAGGTCCAACTGGCGTTGGGCGTCTGCCAGACCCACGTCGTGGGTATCCGCCGCCATCGTTGCCTTCTTGGCCTTAGCCTTCTTTTTCGGCTCCTTCGCCGAACTCGACGCCGAGGAGCCGTCGGACCCTTCCTTAAGGAAGGCCCGCTTCCGCGATTGCGATCGCCCACCTTGCTCGACCTCCATCGAGCTCGCCACCGATACAACGGACTCGTTGTCGGAGTCCGACAAATCGTCCGCCCCTTCTCCATAGAAGGTCCGGCCTTCCTCCGACGCTGAAGCGTCGCGTTGGCCCTTAGAAGGGCCTTTTGGGTGGCCCTGAGAAGGGCCTTTTGGTTGGCCCTGAGAAGGGCCTTTGGGTTGGCCCTGAGAAGGGCCTTTGGGTTGGCCCTGAGAAGGGCCTTTTTTAATAAAATGCCCGAGGGCGTCCCGCGCAGGCTTAGGCATGGTAGCCTCCGCAGGTGTCGCAGATACCGCAAGTGAAATAATAAAATAGTCTACGACGCACAGCGCACTTTGGCCGTACCCAGTCTGCCACTCCGTTACGGTGGTCAGAACTGGGACGTTTCCAGGGAACACGAACGAGGACGTATGCACTGTGGGGGGTTCCCCCCCCCAACCTAACCTTTTTTTTTTTTTTTTGGTCACCCAGGAAAATTCCTAACGAATACGCAGCGGCCCGGGGGAACCGCTGTGTTATGTGGGGTTCGCACCCACTAAAAACCTGGAGTGGTCCTCCTCTCGCCTACGGGGCTGCGGGACCCACGAGGCTTACAACCGCATGCCCCGCTAGCGTTGCTCTCGATAGAGCCCTTCTCTCCGGGGCGGGGCAGAGTCCCCTGGTGTTACAAGAGACCCTGCCCCGCCCCATTCCTCCTCCTGTCTCCTCCTGGCACTGAGGCACCGGACCACCGGATGTCTCAGTGCACGGGACCTATGTGTGGACGGCGGATCCCCCGATCCTCCGCCCACGGTCCCCGGCGTCACGGCGGCATCCGGCCCGCAAAGGCCGCACGCCGCCTGCCGAGTCTGCGGCGGCGTATCGGGGCCGAGTCGACGTCGTCTTCCCGGTCCCGCTCCGCCGCCTCCTTCCGCGACATAACGTCGTCGCTGAAGGTCGCGACCGCCTGCCACGACTCGTCGCTGTCGACCATCTCCCTGAGGACGGCCGGCAGCGACAGGTCATTCCCGACTGTCGCGGACAAGGCGGCGCGAGGGACCGCCCAAGCTGGGCACTCCTCGCGCGTGTGTTGCGCCGTGTCCGCGACTCCCGCCGCACAATGGTGGCACTCCACCGAGGGTTCCCTTCCCGCCACCCGGCACAGGTACCGGCCGAAACAACCATGACCGGTGATCATCTGCGTCAGGTGGAAGGAGAGAACCCCATGACGCCGTTCGAGCCACTCGTGAAGAATGGGGCGAACGGCGGCGACCAACTCTCGGCTCGTGTCCGCACTCTCAAGACGAACCGCCCACCTCCGCAGGAGAGTGTCGCGCGCCTCCTCCTTCCAGCGATGAATCTCCCGCGGATGGGGGCGGTCACCACCCGCAATCGCCTCTTTGGTTCGCCAGTACGCCGCGGCGAGTACCTCGGCGTCGAGGTCCCACGGCGGCGTACCGGCGAGCACACACGCGCCGACGCAAGACACGGTGCGGTACGCCCGGGCCACCCTGAGCGCCATGGCGCGCTGCGGTCTGCGCAGCGCTGCCAAGTTTCGGCTATTCAGGGCTCCCGCCCATATCGGCGCCCCGTAGAGCGCCATGGAGCGCACCACACCGGTGTAGAGGCGTCGGCAAACACTACCTGGCCCCCCAACGTTTGGGAGGATCCGCCCCAACGCCCCAGCGGTGCCCAACAACTTCGGGGCCAACCGCCGGAAGTGCTCTTCGAACTTCCATCGGCCGTCGAGCACAAGCCCCAGGTACTTCATGTTAGTACCGACGGCGATGGAAGTTCCTCCCACTATGATTGAGGCCGCCGGCGGCGGCCCGTTTCCGGGCCCGTGGAACAGGAGAGCCTCCGATTTCTCCAGGGCCACCTCGAGCCCCAGGGCGCGGATCCTCCCCACCACCTGGGCCACACCCGCCGTGGCGAGGCGCGACGCCTCCCTGTAGGTGCTGCCGCGGGCCAGCACGAGGGTATCGTCGGCGTAACATATAACACCGACCCCCCGCAAGGTGGCACCGCGCAGCACCCAGTCGTAGCCGATGTTCCACAGGGGCGGGCCCAGTACCGACCCCTGTGGAACACCGCACGACATCACCCTCCTCCCCTCGCCGGCCCTCGTCGGGTAAACGACGGCCCTGCCGGCGAAGTAATCAGCGATGACCCGCTGCAGGTACTGCGGCACCCCGTGGTACCGCAGCGCCGCTCTGACGGTCTCCCAGGGCAGCGTGTTGAAAGCGTTGCGGATGTCCAATGACACCGCAAGCATCACGCCGCCCTGGCAGACCGCCCCCTCGGCGAGGTCCCGCACCCGCGCGACGGCATCCAGGGTCGACCGACCCCGGCGGAAACCGAACTGCGCGTCGTCCAGATCCGGATCCATGCACTCGGCCAGGCGAGCCGCGAGCACTCGCTCGAAGAGCTTGCTCACCTCGCCGAGCAGCACGATCGGACGGTAGGACGACGGCAGTCCGGCCGGGCGCCCGACCTTCGGCAGCAACACGAGCTTGCCCGTCTTCCAGGGTCGAGGGAATCGACCCTGCGCCACGCACGCGGTGAACAGGGACCTCACCCTCTCACCTATCTCTTCTAGCGCGACCGCCAGAGCCGTCCCCGGAACGCCGTCCGGGCCGGGGGCGGTCCTCTTCATTTTGAGTCTCAGGACGGCCGCCCCGAATTCCGCCTCCGATACCGGCGGTGCGGGGACGTCGTCCTCTGCAGGTCGCGCATCGCCTTGTCGGGCCATCGCCGGAGGTACCCACTCCTCTCGATGGGGGAAGAGGGTGCCCACCACATCTCCTAGGAGATCCTCGTCCACGCTGGACGTGACTGGGGGGGCCCAGGGTCGCATCTTTTTGCGGACCACTTTGTACGGCCTGCCCCACGGGTCGCCGTCGAGGGTCCGCAGCCACTCCTCCCACGCCGCCTCCTTGGCCCGCGCGATTGCCACTTGAAGCGACTCGCGCAGTGCCCTGTAGGCGGCGTAGGAGGCGGTCTCCTCCTGGGCGTCCCGGATCCGCCTACGCCTGCACCGGGTGTATCGGCGGCGAGCCCTGCCGCAGTCGACTCGCATGCGGCGCAGCCCGTCGTTCCACCAATACACCCGATGCCGAGGAGGGAGGGGTCTCGCCCTGGGCATCGCCGCGTCGCAGATGCGACCCAGCGAGGCCCCTAGGCGCCCCGCCTCCTCGTCCACGTCCTGGCCGATGTCGTTCCCGGACACCCAGTCCTCAATGATTGCGGCCTCTCTGGCGACCTCCCTGTCGAGCCGCCCCAGCACCCAGCGCGGACCGCCCCCAACACTGGGGGACCGGGCCGAGCCTTGGGAGCCGGTGGGGAGCGCGGAGACATCGAATCGGATGTACCTGTGGTCCGACAGCGTCTCCACGCCCACCACCACCCTCCAACCCTGGACACGGCGCGCCAGAGCAGTCGATGCCAACGTTATGTCGACTATCGACCCACCCTGTCGCCGCACGCACGTGTCCTCTGTCCCCGTGTTGAGGACGGCCAGCCCCATGGAGACCGCCCACTCCTCCAGGCACTCACCCCGCGCGTCCGTCGCCGGGGATCCCCACGCCGTAGATTTGGCGTTGAAATCCCCAGCGACTAGCACGGGGCTAGGGGCGACCTGCCCAACCAGAGCTCCCACCTCCACGAGCATCTGCTCGAAGTCGGCGAGAACCCGGCTAGGCGGACAGTACACCCCTATGATTGTGACGCCGCCCACGGCGGCCAGCACGTAACCCCTGCCCCTCGACACACGATCAATGGGCGGGGCGCCAGCGGCAGCCGGGGCGGCGATGGCCACCAAACCCTCCCGGTCCCCGACCCAGTCATCCCGGGTGGGGACGTAATAGGGCTCGGCGACCACGGCTACTTTGATTCCCCACTCTGCCAGGGTCTGGGCCAAAAGATCCTGGGCCCCAGCAGAGTGGTTAATGTTCGCCTGCAAAACGGGTAGTGCCGTCATTTATGGCGCGGTCTCCATCGTCCCCTCCGCTGTTATTGTTGGGCAATGGGTAGGCCCACCGCCCTTTGGCTTTGTCTTGCCCTTGGCATCGGTCTGCCTCCCGTCCCTCACGCAGCCCAATCCGCCGAGAGGGTGCCCCGCCGGTTTGCCCGTGGCTGCGCAGGTGGCACAGTTGGGCTCGGCCCGGCACTCACGCGCCCGGTGGCCCGGCTTTCCGCAGCGGAAGCAGAGACCGCTGCGGTCCACTTCCGACCCACACTTGCTGGCGACGTGGCCCAGGTTGAGGCACTTGAAGCACCTCAAGGGCCTCGCCGCCAGCAGGGACACTTTTGCCGTGATCCAGCCCACTTTTAGGCGGTCGGCGCCGACCACGGTCTTGGCAGCGGCCACCGGGCAGCCGAGCCACATCGCGCCCCGGTCGCTGATGACACCGGGCTTGATGTCATCGGCATGGCACCCTCCCTGCGCAGCGAAAGCAGCCACCACCTCTGCGGCGGTGACGGAGTCGTCCAGCCCCGTCACCAGAACGTCTACCCTTTTAGTGGGGCGCGAAACTTTCACCACGTCTGCACTGAGGACGTCTTTGAGTTTTTTGGCCAGATCGTCGGCCTTTTCAGCGCCCCCATCTCCGAAGATTTCGAGGATGCGGGCGCCGGTGACGGTCGTCCTGCAGCGCATCTCGTCTATGCCCAGACTCGCGAAATCTATGCGAGCCCGGGCCTCCCGCATGACGGTGGTGTAAGTCGCGCCACGCTCTGTCGCGCCCGGCTGCAGCGTGAGCGTTATCGCAGCCGTTTTCGGTGCACGCAGCTTCGCCACCGTCGCCGCCTTTTTGGTCTGGGGGCTTGACTGCTTCCCAGAGCCGCGTGCACCCCGAGCTGCGACCACGCTCCACTGCTCCGTCAACGGGGGCGGTGGGGGGGCGTCCCGCACTGGGGTTGGGTCCCTAACAGGGGCCGGGGCCGTCGTCTTGCCCTTGCCTTTGCCCTTGCCCGCGCCCTTGCCCTTGCCCTTAGTCTTTTGGGGCTGGGCTGCGGGTGCAGGCAGAGGCGCCAGGGGTGTTGGGGCATTCTCCGGGGACAACGATCGAGTCGGAGGCCCAGGGGCCCGCCCGGGCCCAGGAGCCGAGGCCCCCGAACCCGATGGTAGCGGCCGCGACATCGCCACTGCCGCGGCACCATCGTCCGCCATTTTCTTGTCGGCCGCCAACGGCGGCCGCAACCCGGGCTCAGGTAGGAGGCGACACTCGATGCCCTCGAGCCGTGCATTCAGCATATTGCTGAACTGCACGACGCTGGCCCGAGAGATCTCCTCCATCATCCCCCGGATCGCATCTGGTGCAACCGCCGCCGGCCGGCTATTGGCCTCTGCCAGCTGAGCTGAAAGCCGTCGATTTTCGGCCTCCAGCTGAGCCACCTCCTCTGATGTAGTGCGGGCCCTTATGCCCACCGCGGCCTCCTTGATGACGGTGGCCGCATCCTTGAGCGTCTTCACGCTTGTCCCTTTTAAGTTTTTGGACGTGGTGGCCACCGTCTCCACGATCTTAGCAGCCTCCAACAGCAGCTGGTTCAGTGCCGTTAGAGACTGCTCCGTGTCCTCCTCCGGTGTTGGCGGGTTGAGGCCGCGGCGGCAGGCATGCCTGGACTCCTTGAGGGTCTTGGCCAATTCCGCCACGTTCTCCTCGGCCTCCAGCCTGAGGGTTTCTTCTCTTGCCGCGTTTAAGCGGGCTTTGGCCGCGGCTAGGCCTACGTACTCGCCCGTGGTGGGCGGTCGGCCTCTCCCTCTCTTAGACTTGTGCGCCGCCCCCTTGGGCGGCGACACCGTCTCCTCCTCCTGCTCTCCAATTGGCCTTTTGAGCCACTTTCGAGCCTCTTCATTGCCGCTCCCGGAGTCGACCGTCATCAGACTGGCGTCCGAGTCGGACTCCTCCGAGAGACGCGTTATGGAGACGCGAAGCTCTTTTTCCTGCGTCTCTGTCGCCTGCTCCTTCTCCCTCTTCTCCTTCTTCTCCTCCTTCTCCTCCTTTTGTGTGTGTTTGTTTTTTAAAGATTTCATTGTTGTTCCCACGAGTATGGGCCGATATAAAGTACACTTCTGGGTGACGCCCATTCCATAAGTGTGGCTCGCGTGTGCTACTGTGAAGGTCGCCAGGTATCCACAGGTTTTTACGACTTCGCTGTCGGGTTTATTATGCTAGGGTTTTCCTTCCCGCGGGCCGGCCAATTAAGGCAAGCCCTCCGCTCCACTGAGACCGCCTACCCCATGCGCCATCGATGGGGGTCGTTGGTAGGTAACCGTGGGCTCCGGAATTCAAGGAAGCTGGCGTTGGCTCCCTTGTTTGGTGGTTACCTGTTTTCAGGCAACCACCCTCCCTCTCATCCTCTTCCTAACTAACTTAACCTAACCTAGCCTACCTACCCCACCCCTATTTCGCATCTGGAGTGTCCTCTGCTAGTCAGAGGAACACCCAGAGCGAACCCTACCCCTGTCAGATTATTCGCCACCGCCAACAAGAACCCACGAATGGGAAGTTATTGACGGTGCCCAGAGTGCACCAGCCCAGCGGGTTGCTCTTCCCCCCGGACGTATCCGAAAGAGAACAGCAACCAACTAGGCCAACGTGGAGGTTACCTGACCCGCACCCCAACCTTTTTTTTTTTTTTTTTTTTTTTTTTTTTTTTTTTTTTTTTTTTTTTTTTTGATCTCGCTGGGAAAAAATGCATTACGCATACCCACCCATTGGGGGAATGGGGGGGGTATGTGGGACTCCCCGGAATGAGTCCGGTATACCCACTAAAATAACCCAGCGGCACTCCCGCATCGTCTTTAATTGGAGGAGGACTGGGAAACTGGCAGAGCCTTTACGTCCAGTCCCCCGCCGACGACCGCCCGCCTTTACAGCGGGGCCTTCACGCCCCTCCCTCAGTGGAGGGGCCCGGGAACGACCGCGAGTGCTCGGCCGTTCCCGCCCGACGAGGGTGGTGACTCGTGCAATGCGAGCGAAGGCGCCCCCGCGCCTGTCGCCCGCTAGTCACCACCAGGAGGTGGGAGGAGACGATCGTACAACCGCCTTCTCCCACCCCTTCTTCGCCTGCGGTGCGGCGGCGCGAGAGGATCGTCCTCCCGCGCCCGCTCCGCCGCCTCCTTTTGCGACATCACGACCTCGCAAAAGGAGGCAACCGCCGCCCAGGCCTCCTCACTCCCCAGCATGGAGTAGACCACGCTGGGAAGTGAGAGGTCCCGCCCGATCACATCTGTCAGGGCACGGCGCAGCTCAGCCCAAGCTGGGCACACCTCCAAGGTGTGCTGCGCCGTGTCCTCCACCGCACCGCAGTGGTGGCACGCTGGGGTTTCCTCCCTCCGGATCCGGTGCAGGTGCGTTCCGAAACAACCATGTCCGGACAACACCTGCACCAGACGGAACGAGAGGAAACCATGTGGCCGCTCGAGCCAGCCCTGCAAGACCGGCCCGAGCGCGTCCAGCGTCCGGCGTCCAAAGGCGGCGGCGGCGAGGTCCTCCGCCCAATGGAGGACGATGGCGTCCCTCGCCTCCCGCCGCACGGCCTCCCGCTCTTCTGCGGCGGGGCGCTCTCCCTGCGCCCTACGCCGCGCCGTCCACTCGTACACTCTGGCGAGCACCCATGCCTCCAACTCCCAGGGAGGGGTGCCCGCCAGAGCGCACGCCGCCGAGAAGCCCACTGAGCGGTAGGCCCTCGCCACCCGCTGTGCAATGGCCCTTTGTGGCCTGCGGATGGCGGTTGCATTCTCCCTCCTCTGGAGGGAGTCCGCCCAGATGGGCGCCCCGTACAGGGCCATGCTGCGTAAGATGCCGGCATACAGTCGCCGGCACCGTCCGCTCGGCCCCCCGAGGTTGGGGAGGAGCCATGAGAGGGCGTCCGCGGCTTTCAGCAGGCGCGTCGACAGCCCGCTAAAGTGCGGGCCGAAGCGCCACCTGCTGTCCAGCACTAGGCCCAGATATTTCATCTGGGCCTTCACCGCTATTCGGACGCCCTCCACAACTATGTGGGCATCTGGAGGGCAGCGCTGCCGAGGCCCGTGGAAGAACACGGCCTCGGTCTTGTTCAGCGCCACCCTCAATCCCAGGCGGCGGATCCTCTCTGCGACCAAGGATCCGCCCGCCGAGGCCAAACAGGCCGCCTCCCCAAAGCTCCTCCCCCGGGCAGTGAGGAGAGTGTCATCCGCGTAGCAGATGACACTCGTGCCCTGGAGGAGGGCTCCCCGCAGGAGCCAATCAAACCCAATGTTCCACAGGGGAGGGCCTAGAACCGACCCCTGTGGAACTCCGCACTCCGCGCCGTAGCGCCTGATCCTGGCCGTCTTGTCCACGAGGAGGACCTCTCGGTCCTCCAGGTAGCTGGCCAGGATCGCCCGCAGATATTGGGGCACTCCGTGGTATCGGAGTGCCTCCAATATCGTCGAGTGGGGAACGGAGTTGAAGGCGTTGGCTATGTCAAATGACACCGCCAACACTCCGCCCCCCGACTCCACCGCCTCCTGCACCTGGCCCCTGAGTAGGGCCAACGCGTCAACCGTCGAACGCCCCCGTCGAAAACCGAACTGGGCGTCCGACAGGTCCGGCCCTACCTCCCGCAACTGGCTATTTAGCCGGGTGGCGATGATCCCCTCGAACAATTTACCGACCTCATCGAGCAGAACGATGGGTCGGTATGCCGAGGGGGAGTCCACCGGGCGTCCCTCCTTCCGGAGGAGGCACAACTGCCCCTCCTTCCACTGTTTCGGGAACCTCCCAGCCGTCAGGCACGCGCTGAAGAGGTCCCGAAACCTGTCCTCCATGAGGGACGCCGCGATGGCCACCACCCGTGCGGGGACGCCATCTGGCCCAGGGGCCGTCTTCTTCGCGCGGAGGGACAGAACCCCCGCGCGAAGTTCCTCCGCCGATACTGGAGGGACCTCTTCCTCCGGCGAAGCTACCACCCCCCGTGGGGGGTTCATGGTTGGTGGGGTGAAGTCGGCCCTGCGCGGAAACAGGGACCGGACCACCCCATCCAGCAACGCCGGCTCCAGGGTCTCCGTTAGTGGGGGGCCGAAGGGGCGCAGTTGGTTACGCGCCGCCTTATATGGCCTCCCAAACGGATCCCTATCGAGGCCCTCCAGCATCTCGGCCCTCGCCGAGTCCTTGGCGGCGCACATCGCCGACTTGAAGACCGCCTTTGCCTCTACGTAAGAGGCGTAGAGGCGGTCCTCCCCGGCCTGAGATCGGGTAGTGCGCCGCCGGCTCCGCATAAAGGCCCTTCTGGCCGCCACGCACGCGGCCCGGAGCCCCGCCAGCTCCTCCGTCCACCAATAAACGGCGCGACGGGGAGGCGGACGGCGAGACCAAGGCATGCTGGCGTTGCACACCTCGGTCAGAGAGCCGCGGAGCTGGACCGCTGCGGCGTCCACGTCCAGGACAGGCTCGACAGGGGGCGACAGCCAGTCCTGGAGAAAGGCCGCCTCCTTGGCTGCCTCCCGGTCCAGACGGGTGAGAGCCCACCGCGGGAAGGGAGATTGGCCAGAGCGGGCCGTCCCCCCCCGGGGGCCGGTGGAGATGTCGAACCGCACATATCGGTGGTCCGACAAAGTCTCCACCGTCTCCACCCGCCAGTTCACGACGCGGGCGGCTAGGGCAGGGGTGGCAAACGACACGTCTACCACCGACCCTCCCCGTTGCCGCACACACGTGTGGACCGCCCCCCTGTTGAGGAGGGACACACCGCACGAGGCCGCCCAAAATTCTGCGGCGCGTCCCCGGACGTTGCAGGAGGCAGCCGGGTTGCCCCAAGCCTCCGACTTGGCATTCAGGTCGCCCAATACGGCGACCTGGCGCGGCGCCGCCCTCCCTACGACTGCGGTGAGGACCTCGAGGAAGTCCTCAAAGTCCGAGAGAGGGCGGTTTGGGGAGAAATAGACCCCAACGAGGGCTATGTCCCCCCACGCGGCGGCCACGTATCCCGGTCCCCTCTCTAAGAGCGAGAGGGGAGGGGAGTCCGTAGAAGACCGCGCCACCAACGCCACCAAGCCGTCTCGATCGCCCAGCCAGGTACTGGGGACCGAGTAAGGCTCGGCGATCACCGCCACGTCCACCAACCACTCGGCCATGATCTGCATCAGCAGATCCTGGGCCGCCCCGCAGTGGTTGGTGTTCGCCTGGAGGATGCGATGTTCGACCCTATCCATCAATCGGACATCGCACCCCCCTCCTCAGCCGCAGCAACCGAATGCCCATTCTCGGGCACGGCGGTGGTAGCGGCAGGCGTGCTCGGCGCCTGCGCTTTTCCCCTCTTAGGGGGAGGATTGCACATCCTCCCCTTCATGACGTGGCCTGCCGGGCGGCCACTGGCGGCACACACAGCGCAGTGCGGCGTGGCGGCCTTGCACGACGCGGACTTGTGGCCCTCCTTGCCGCAGCGGTAACAGCTCTCTGTCCGGTCCACCGTCGACGGACAGAGGGCTCGGGTGTGCCCGACTCCGAAGCACCTGTAGCACCGCAAGGGCTGTGCCACAAGTGCCCGGACCGCACCCGAGCTGAAGCCGACATTCAGCCGTCCTTTGTCAAGGACGGCTTTGGCAGCGGCGACTGGGCACTCCAGACGAATGGTGCCCATGCCGCCGCGGCCGGGCCTGATGTCCCGGCCTCGCACCGCTGCGGCGTCGCAGCCACCAATTGCTGCGACCGCCGCCACCACCTCCTCCTTGGTGACCGTGTCGTCGAGGTCGGTCACTTCTAAGGCCGCCGTCTTTACGGGCCTGGCCACCTTGGCCGCGTCCGCTATGACCTCTTGCAACTTCGTTGCGAAGAGGTCCGCGTGTGCACTGCCCTCTGCCCCCGGGAACTCGAATATTCGAGCCCCGGCTTGGGTCCGCCGGCAAGAGACCTTGCCGATCCCCAGTTGGGTGGGATCGGCGTTGGCACGCGCCCGCAACAGTACGGACGCGTACGTCTCTCCACGTTCCGCAGCCTCCGCGGTGAGCGTCACCACGACGGCTGCGGTCTTAGGAGGAACGAGGTTCCTCCTTGTGCCGGCGGTTTTGGCTGTGGGAGCAGCGCTGGCGGCCTTGGGGGGCGGCCCTTTCCCCTTTCCCTTCCCCTTCCCTTTGCCGGTCGCCTGCGACTGGCTGGGAAGGGTGGTGGTGGCGGGAACGGCAGGGACGGCCGCTGCCGCCCCTTTGCCCTTGCCCTTCCCTTTACCTTTGCCTGTCGTCTGTGACTGGCTAGGTGGGGTAGTGGTGGCGGGGACGGCCGGGACGATAGCTGCCGCCCCTTTGCCCTTGCCCTTCCCCTTCCCGCCGACGACCCTCGTCCAGCCCTGCTGGTTGGACGGGGTGGTGGCGGGTAAAAGAGGGTCCTCCTCCCTCTGTGAGGTGGGCCCCGGCTCCTCGCGCCTCTTGTCCGCCGCAAGCGGCGGTCGGAGGTTTTTCTCCGGCAGGAGCCGGTCCTCTATGCCTGCTAGGCAGGCCCTTGTGAAGGCCCTCTCTTCCATCACAACCCTGCGGATGATATCCTCAAGGTTGGAGGACGGGCCCTCTGCCGCTGGTCTCGGCTCGGCTTGGCTTGACCGTGCCGTGGCTTCTGCCAGCTTGTGGTGTAGCTGGCTCACCTCCGCCTGCAGGCGATCGACCCTCGCCTGCAGTTGCCGCGTTTCTTCTGTAGCCTTCCGCTGCACCAACTCCCTAACAATGCCGCGCATGCTCGCGGCCCGGCACTTGAGGGACTTCTGGAACGTGCCTTTTAAATTCGAGGACTTGGAGGCGACCTCCACGATTCCCTCCTCGTCCTCTTCGGCCATCCGCTCCAGCTCGGCCAGTGAGTGGTCCGCGTAAACGACACGGGACGCACCGTACCCAGTCTTGGCCCTGGCGGCTTGCACCTGTTGCTCCTTTGCAACCACCCGCTCCTCCAGCTCCTGCTGGAGCTGCGTCCGCCGAGCCACATCCAACAAGCGTTGGGCGTCTGCGAGACCCACGTCGTGGGTGTCGGCTGCCGTTGTTGGCTTTTTGGCCTTCACCTTTTTCTTCGGCTCCTTCGCCGAGCCCGACGCCGAAGAGCCATCGGATCCTTCCTTTAGGAAGGCCCGCTTCCTAGACAGCGATCCTGATCGAGAATCCTCGATCACCATCGAGCTAGTGTCCGACGCAACGGACTCGCTGTCAGAGTCCAACAGCTCGTCCGCCTTTCCTCCATAGAAGGCTCGACCTTCTCCTGACGCTGAAGCGTCACGGTGGCCCTGAGAAGGGCCTTTTGGGTGGCCCTGAGAAGGGCCTTTTGGTTGGCCCTGAGAAGGGCCTTTGGGTTGGCCCTGAGAAGGGCCTTTTTTAATAAAATGCCCGAGGGCGTCCCGCGCAGGCTTAGGCATGGTAGCCTCCGCAGGTGTCGCAGATACCGCAAGTGAATTAATAAAATAGTCTACGACGCACAGCGCACTTTGGCCGTACCCAGTCTGCCACTCCGTTACGGTGGTCAGAACTGGGACGTTTCCAGGGAACACGAACGAGGACGTATGCACTGTGGGGGGTTCCCCTCCACCCGCACCCCAACCTAACCTAACCTTTTTTTTTTTTTTTTTTGATCTCCCAGGAAAATTCCTCACGAATGCACAGTGGCCTCGGGGTGACCACTGCGATATGTGGGGTTTGCACCCACTAAAAACCTGGAGTGTCCTTCCTCTCGCCTACGGGGCTGCGGGACCCACTTGGCACACAACCGCGTGCCCCGCTAGCGTTGCTCCGCTCCGGAGCCCTTCTCTCTGCGGGGCGGGGCTGAATCCCTTAGTTGAGATCCAGCCCCGCCCCGTTCCACCTCCATTTATGACCTCCTAGCACCGAGGCACCCCGGACACACAGGGCGTCTCGGTGCGGGACCTTTGTGCGGACGACGGACCCCGATCCGTCACCCGCGATCCCCGGCGTTACGGCGGCATTTGTCCCGCAAAGACCAGACGCCGCCTTCCGCGTCTACGGCGGCGCATCGGGGCCGAGTCGACGTCGTCTTCCCGGTCCCGCTCCGCCGCCTCCTTCTGCGACATCACTACGTCGCAGAAGGTCGCTACCGCCTGCCATGATTCGTCGCTGTCGACCATCTCCCTGAGGACGGCCGGCAGCGACAGGTCATTCCCGACTGTCGCGGACAAGGCGGCACGAGGGACCGCCCAAGCTGGGCACTCCTCGCGCGTATGCTGCGCCGTGTCCGCGACTCCCGCCGCACAATGGTGGCACTCCACCGAGGGTTCTCTTCCTGCCACCCGGCACAGGTATCTTCCAAAGCAGCCATGCCCGGTGATCATCTGTGTCAGGTGGAAGGAGAGAGCTCCATGCCGCCGCTCGAGCCACTCGTGAAGAATGGGCCGAACGGCGGTCACCAACTCTCGACTCACGATCGAACCCTCCAAACGGGCCGCCCACCTCCGCAGGAGAGTCTCGCGTCCCTCCTCTCGCCAGCGTTGGATCTCTCGCGGATGTGGACGGCCACCACCCGCAACCACCTCTTTTATTCGCCAGTACACCGCGGCGAGTACCTCGGCATCGAGGTCCCACGGCGGCGTACCGGCGAGCACGCACGCGCCGACGTACGACACGGTGCGGTACGCCCGAGCCACCCTGAGCGCCATGGCGCGCTGCGGTCTCCGCAGCGCTGCCACGTTGTGGTTGCTCATGGCACCTGCCCATATTGGCGCCCCGTAGAGCGCCATGGAGCGCACCACACCCGTGTACAGGCGTCGGCAAGCTCCACCAGGCCCCCCAACGTTTGGGAGGATCCGTCCCAAGGCACCAGCGGTGGCCAACAACTTTGGGGCCAGCCGCCGGAAGTGCTCCTCGAACCTCCATCGGCCGTCGAGCACGAGCCCTAGGTACTTCATAGTAGTACCGACGGCGATGGAGGTCCCTCCCACAATAATAGAGGCCTCCGGCGGCGGCCTGTTTTTGGGCCCATGAAACAAGAGGGCCTCGGATTTTTCCAAGGCCACCTCGAGCCCCAAGGCACGGATCCTCCCCACGACCTGAGCCACACCCGCAGTGGCGAGCAGGGATGCCTCTCTGTAGGTGCGCCCGCGGGCCAGCACGAGGGTGTCGTCGGCGTAACAAATCACGCTGACCCCCCGCAAGGTGGCCCCGCGCAGCACCCAGTCGTAGCCGATGTTCCACAAGGGCGGGCCCAGAACCGACCCCTGTGGAACACCGCACGACATTTCCCTCCTCCCCTCGCCGGCCCTCGTCGGGAAAACGACGGCTCTGCCGGCGAAGTAGTCGGCGATGACCCTCTGGAGGTAATGCGGCACGCCGTGGTACCGCATCGCCGCTTTGATCGTTTCCCAGGGCAGCGTGTTGAAGGCGTTGCGGATGTCCAATGACACCGCAAGCATCACGCCGCCCCGGGAGACCGCCTCCTCGGCGAGGTCCCTCACCCGCGCAACCGCATCCAGGGTCGACCGACCGCGGCGGAAACCGAACTGCGCGTCGTCCAGATCCGGATCCATGCACTCGGCCAGGCGAGCAGCGAGCACACGCTCGAAGAGCTTACTCACCTCGTCGAGCAGCACGATCGGACGGTAGGACGACGGCAGTCCGGCCGGGCGCCCTGCCTTCGGCAGCAATACGAGTTTGCCCGTCTTCCACTGCCGCGGGAATCGACCCTGCACCACACATGCGGTGAAGAGGGACCTCACCCTCTCACTCATTTCCTCCAGCGCGACCGCCACGGCCGCCCCCGGAACGCCGTCCGGGCCCGGGGCGGTCCTCTTCATCTTGAGTCTGAGGACGGCCGCCCCGAATTCGGCCTCCGACACCGGCGGTGCGGGGACATCGCCCTCTGCAGGTCGCGCATCAGTTTGTCGGGCCATCGCCGGGGGCAACCACTCGTCTCGTTGCGGGAAGAGGGTGCCCACCACCTCCTCGAGAAGATCCCCGTCTACACTAGAAGTGACGGGGGGTGCCCAGGGCCGTAACTTTTTCCTTACTACCTTGTATGGCCTCCCCCAGGGGTCGCCATCGAGGGTCCGCAGCCATTCCTCCCATGCCGCCTCCTTGGCCCGCGCGATAGCCACCTGAAAGGTTTCGCGCAGAGCCCTGTAAGCGGCATAGGAGGCACTCTCCTCCTGGGCGTCACGGGTCCGCCGCCTCCTGCACCGAGTGTATCGGCGGCGAGCCCGGCCGCAATCGATGCGCATGCGGCGGAGCTCGTCGCTCCACCAATACACCCGGCACCGAGGAGGGAGGGGTCTCGCCCTGGGCATCGCCGCGTCGCATATGCGGCCCAGCGAGGCCCCAAGGCGCCTCGCCTCCTCGTCCACGTCCTGGCCAATGTCGGGCCCGGATATCCAGTCCTCGATAATGGCGGCCTCTCTGGCGACCTCCCTGTCGAGCCGCCCCAGCACCCAGCGCGGACCGCCCCCAACGACGGGGGTCTGGGCCGAGCCTTGCGGGCCGGCGGGGAGCGCGGAGACATCGAATCGGATATAACGATGGTCCGACAGTGTCTCCACGCCCACCACCACCCTCCAATCCCGGACACGGCGCGCCAGGGCAGGCGATGCCAACGTTATGTCGACTATCGACCCACCCTGTTGCCGCACGCACGTGTCCTCCGACCCCGTGTTGAGGACGACCAAGCCAACGGAGACCGCCCACTCCTCCAGACACTCACCCCGCGCATCCGTCACCGGGGATCCCCACGCCACAGATTTGGCGTTGAAATCCCCAGCGACTAGCACGGGGTTAGGGGCGACCTGCCCAACCAGAGCCCCCACCTCCCCGAGCATTTGCTCAAAGTCGGCGAGAGCCCGGTTAGGCGAGAAATACACCCCTATAATTGTGAGGCCGCCCACGGCAGCCAGTACGTAGCCCCTACCCCTCGACACATTGCCAATGGGCGGGGCGCCGGCGGCAGCCGGGGCGGCGATGGCCACCAAACCCTCGCGATCCCCGACCCAGTCATCCCGGGTGGGGACGAAGTAGGGCTCGGCGACCACGGCTACTTTGATTCCCCACTCTGCCAGGGACTGGGTCAAGAGATCCTGGGCCCTGGCAGAGTGGTTAATATTCGCCTGCAAGATGGGGAGTCCGGGCATTTATGAGACGGTCTCCGTCGGCTCCTCCGCTGTAGGGCTACTGGCAGGCTCACCGCTGCCCTTAGCCTTAATCACTTTCGTTTTGCCCAAACAGCCCACTCCGCCGAGAGGGTGCCCCGCCGGTTTACCTGCTGCTGCGCAGGTGGCGCAGTTTGGCTCGGCCCGGCACTCGCGTGCCCGGTGGCCCGGCTTTCCGCAACGGAAACAGAATCCGCTGCGGTCTACCTCCGATCTACACTTGCTGGCGACGTGGCCCAGGTTGAGGCACTTGAAGCACCTTAGGGGCCGCGCCTCCAGCAAAGTGGCTCTTGCCGTAATCCAGCCCACGTTGAGTCGGCCGGCGCCGACCACTGTCTTGGCGGCGGCCACCGGGCAACCGAGCCACATCGTAGCCCGTTCAGTTATGACACCGGGCTTCAGGTCGTCTTCATGGCAGCCAGCCTGGGCAGCGAAAGCGGCCACTACCTCGGCGGCGGTGACGGAGTCGTCCAGCCCCGACACCAGGACATCCACTCTTTTTGTGGGACGAGAGACCCGGACTACGTCTGCGCTGAGGACCTCTCGCAGCTTTGAAGCGAGGGAGTCGGCCTTCTCAGCGCCCCCATCCCCGAAGATTTCGAGGATGCGGGCGCCGGTGACCGTAGTCCTGCAGCGCATTTCCTCAATGCCGAGACTCGACTTGTCTATACGGGTCCGAGCCTCCCGCAAAACGGTGCCGTAGCTGGCGCCACGCTCCGCCGCGCCCGGCTGCAGTGTTAGTGTCACCGCAGCCGTTTTTGGTTCACGCAACTTCGCCACCGCCGCCGCCTTTTTATTCTGGGTACCCTGCGCACCCGTCTGCCGCCCTGAGCTTTTTGCACCCCTAGCTGCCACCAAGTTCCATTGCTCCGTCAATGGGGGCGGTGGGGGGGCATCCTTAACTGGGCTGGAGTCCCTAACAGGAGCCTGGGCCGTCTTTTTGCCCTTGCCTTTGCCCTTTCCCTTGCCCTTAGACTTTTGGGGCTGGGCAGCGGTCGCAGGCAGAGGCGCTGGGGGTGTTGGGTCCTTCTCTGGGGCATGAGCTGCCTCTGTCGCAGCGTCTTCCTTCGCCTTTCTCTTGTCAGCCGCCAGCGGCGGCCGCAGCCTCGGATCCGGAAGGAGGCGACACTCGAGCCCTTCGAGTCGTGCATTCAGCATATTGCCGAATTGCACGACGCTGGCCCGAGCTATCTCCTCCATCATTTCCCTGGTGGCGTCGGGTGCAACCGCCGCCGGCCGGCTCTTTGCCTCTGCCAATTGTGCCGTAAGCCGCTGGTTTTCGCTTGTTAGGTGCGCCACCTCCTCGGACACTGTGCGGGCCCTTATGCCCACCGCGGCCTCCTTGATAATAGAGGCCGCATCCTTTAGTGTCTTGATACTGGTCCCCTTCAGCTTCTTGGACGTGGCGGCCACCTTCTCCACGAGCTTCGCAGCCTCTAGCAGCAGCAGGTTTAATGCCGCCAGAGACTGCTCCTTGTCCTCCTCGGGTGTTGGCGGATTTAGGCCTCTGCGACAGGCGTGCCTAGATTTCTCTAGGATTTTGGCCATGCCGGCAATTTCCTCCTCGGCCTCTAACTGGAGCTCTTCTTCCTTTGCCTTGTTAAGGCGCTGCTTGGCCGCGGCTAGGCCCACGTACTCGCCCGTGGTGGGCGGTCGGCCTCTCCCTCTCTTTGTTTTGTGTGCCGCCCCTTTGGGTGGCGACGCCATCTCCTGTTCATCCTGTTCTTCCACTGGTCTTTTTCGCCAGCGGCGAGCCTCCTCGTTTCCACTCCCAGAGTCGACCGTCATAAGACTAGTGTCCGAGTCAGTGTCCGATAGTTGCGGCAGGGAGACGCGAAGTTGTCTTCGGGCCACCGTCGCTTGCTCCGTCTTTGTAGTTTTCGATTTAGCCATTGCTGACTCCGATAGATGCAACACGGAGTCATCTTCTGTCTTCTGACTCTCCGTCGTCTGTTCCTTCTCTCTCTCGTTCTCGTTTTTCTCCTTCCTTTCTTCATCTTTTTGTTTGATAAATTCTGTTTGCATATTTGTTCCCACGATTATGGGACGATATAAAAAAAACACTGCCGGGTGACGCCCATTCCGTTAAACAGTGTAGCTATATACTGTAGAGGTCGCCTGGTATCTACAGGTTTTTACGACTTTGCTGTCGGGTTTTATAGGGTTTTCCTTCCCGCGGGCCGGCCAATTAAGGCAAGCCCTCCGGTCCACAGCACGTCCCGTACCCCATACCGCCAACGATGGGGGTCTTTGGGAGTATGCCGTGGGCTCCGGGATTCAAGGAGAGCTGGCTAGACTCCCCTGTTTGGTGGTTCCCTGTCCTGAGAACCACCCTCCCCTCCTCGTCCTAACCTAACCTATCCTACCTAACCTAACCTAGCCTACCTACCCCACCCCTATGTCGCATCTGGAGTGTCCTCTGCTAGTCAGAGGAACACCCAGAGCGAACCCTACCCCTGTCAGATTATTCGCCACCGCCAACAAGAACCCACGAATGGGAAGTTATTGACGGTGCCCAGAGTGCACCAGCCCAGCGGGTTGCTCTTCCCCCCGGACGTATCCGAAAGAGACCAGCAACCAACCAGGCCAACGTGGAGGTTACCTGACCCGCACCCCAACCTTTTTTTTTTTTTTTTTGATCACCCAGGAAAATTCCTAACGAATACGCAGCGGCCCGGGGGAACCGCTGGGTTATGTGGGGTTCGCACCCACTAAAAACCTGGAGTGGTCCTCCTCTCGCCTACGGGGCTGCGGGACCCACGAGGCTTACAACCGCATGCCCCGCTAGCGTTGCTCTCAATAGAGCCCTTCTCTCCGGGGCGGGGCAGAGTCCCCTGGTGTTACAAGAGACCCTGCCCCGCCCCATTCCTCCTCCTGTCTCCTCCTGGCACTGAGGCACCGGACCACCGGATGTCTCAGTGCACGGGACCTATGTGTGGACGGCGGATCCCCCGATCCTCCGCCCACGGTCCCCGGCGTCACGGCGGCATCCGGCCCGCAAAGGCCGCACGCCGCCTGCCGCGTCTGCGGCGGCGCATCGGGGCCGAGTCGACGTCGTCTTCCCGGTCCCGCTCCGCCGCCTCCTTCTGCGACATCACTACGTCGCAGAAGGTCGCGACCGCCTGCCACGACTCGTCGCTGTCGACCATCTCCCTGAGGACGGCCGGCAGCGACAGGTCGTTTCCTACCGTCGCGGACAGGGCGGCGCGAGGGTCCTCCCAAGCAGGGCACTCCTCACGCGTGTGTTGCGCCGTGTCCGCGACTCCCGCCGCACAATGGTGGCACTCCACCGAGGGTTCCCTTCCCGCCACCCGGCACAGGTACCGGCCGAAACAACCATGACCGGTGATCATCTGCGTCAGGTGGAAGGAGAGAACCCCATGACGCCGTTCGAGCCACTCACGAAGATTTCGAGGATGCGGGCGCCGGTGACCGTGGTCCTGCAGCGCATCTCTTCGATACCCAGACTGGTCTTGTCGATTCGAGTCCGGGCCTCCCGCAGGACGGTGGCGTAGCTCGCACCGCGCTCCGCCGCACCCGGCTGCAGTGTCAACGTCACCGCAGCCGTTTTTGGCTCGCGTAGCTTCGCCACCGCCGCAGCCTTCTTGTCTTGGGAGCTCTTATTTTGGGAGCTCTGGGTGCGCACCTGCTGCTTCCCAGAGCTCTTACCTCCCCGAGCAGCGACCACATTCCACTGCTCCGTCAGTGGAGGTGGTGGGGGAGCGTCCCGCACAGGGCTAGGGTCCCTTACTGGGGCCTGGGCCGTCTGCCCGCCCTTGCCTCTGCCCTTGCCCTTGCCCTTGCCCTTGCCCTTGCCCTTACTCACTTGGGACTGGGCTGCGGGCGCAGACAGAGGCGCCGGGGGGGGTGTTGGGGCCCTCTCCAGAGCGGGGGCCCCTGCTCCCGACTCGGGAGACATTGGCGGCTGCGACGCTGCCGCCTTCCTCTTATCAGCCGCCAGCGGCGGCCTCAGTCTCGGGTCCGGTAGGAGACGACACTCGAGCCCCTCGAGTCGCGCATTCAGCATTTCGCCGAACTGCGCGACACTGGCCCGAGTCATCGCCTCCACCATCTCGCGAACCGCGTCTGCGTCTGGCGCCACCGCCGCCGCCGGCCGGCTGTTGGCCTCCGCCAACTGGGCCGTAAGCCGCCGGTTCTCTGCCTCCAGCAGCGCCACCTCCTCTGGGACCGTGCGGGCCCTGATGCCCACCGCGGCCTCCCTGATGATGGAGGCCGCGTCCTTCAGGGTCTTTTGGCTGGTCCCCTTTAAATTTTTGGATTTGGAGGCCACCGTCTCCACAACCTTGGCGGCCTCCAACACCAAAAGATTCAGCGCCGCCAGCGACTGGGCCGTGTTCTCGCCCGGCGTTGGCGGATTGAGGCCGCTGCGGCAGGCGTGCCTGGACTCTCGCAGTGTTTTGGCTAAGCCCTCCACGCAGTCCTCGACCTCAAGCCGGAGCTCCTCCTCCTTTGCCGCGTTCAGGCGTTCCCGAGCCGCGGCAAGGCCCACGTATTCGCCCGTAGTGGGCGGCCGGCCTCGCCCGCGCTTCGATCTATGGGCCACCCCTTTGAGCGGCGACGCGGCTTCCTCCTGCCCTATGGGCCTCTTCCGCCAACGGCGAGTCTCTTTTTCACTTTCGGACCCAACCGTCATCAGGCTCTCCTCCGAGTCACCGGCTGAGTCCCCAGAGGACTCCGAGAGACGCGTCACAAGGACGCGGAGCTCCCGTCGAGCCTTCGAGCCTCCTCGGCCCTTGTTGCCGTCATCTGTGGCGGCAAGCGGATCTTGGTCGTCGATCGTAGGTTTCTCCGTCGTTTTCCTTTCTTCAAGCGTTTGGTCCTCGTGTCGATCAGTCGTCGTCGTTTTCCATTGTGCAAGCGTAAAGTCGTCATGTAGATCAGTCATCGTCGGTATCCGTTGTGCTAGCGTGTGTTCGTCGTTTTGGTCCGAAGACCTAGAAATAGGACAGTTGTTGCCCCCCCCAGAATACGAGGGGCAGCCCGCCGAAGCGGGGTGGGATTCCCCGACCGCTGAGCAGTCGGGACCCACCTGGGGAGTTATTTTCGCAATTGTCTTTTTCATATTGGTTTTTTCCTTTACTCCTCTCTACGTCCGCCCTAACCTACCTACCTAACCTAGCCTACCTACCCCACCCCTATGTCGCATCTGGAGTGTCCTCTGCTAATCAGAAGAACACCCAGAGCGACAACCCCCCCTGTCAGGTATTCGCCACCGCCAACAAGAACCCACGAATGGGAAGTTATTGACGGTGCCCGGGGCGCACCAGCCCGGCGGGTTGCTCTTCCCCCCGGACGTATCCGAAAGAGACCAGCAACCAACTAGGCCAACGTGGAGGTTACCTGACCCGCACCCCACCCGCACCCCAACCTTTTTTTTTTTTTTTTTGATCACCCAGGAAAATTCCTAACGAATACGCAGCGGCCCGGGGGAACCGCTGTGTTATGTGGGGTTCGCACCCACTAAAAACCTGGAGTGGTCCTCCTCTCGCCTACGGGGCTGCGGGACCCACGAGGCTTACAACCGCATGCCCCGCTAGCGTTGCTCTCGATAGAGCCCTACTCTCCGGGGCGGGGCAGAGTCCCCTGGTGTTACAAGAGACCCTGCCCCGCCCCATTCCTCCTCCTGTCTCCTCCTGGCACTGAGGCACCGGACCACCGGATGTCTCAGTGCACGGGACCTATGTGTGGACGGCGGATCCCCCGATCCTCCGCCCACGATCCCCGGCGTCACGGCGGCATCCGGCCCGCAAAGGCCGCACGCCGCCTGCCGCGTCTGCGGCGGCGCATCGGGGCCGAGTCGACGTCGTCTTCCCGGTCCCGCTCCGCCGCCTCCTTCTGCGACATCACTACGTCGCAGAAGGTCGCGACCGCCTGCCACGACTCGTCGCTGTCGACCATCTCCCGTAGGAGGGCCGGCAGCGACAGGTCGTTTCCTACCGTCGCGGACAGGACGGCGCGAGGGTCCTCCCAAGCAGGGCACTCCTCACGCGTGTGTTGCGCCGTGTCCGCGACTCCCGCCGCACAATGGTGGCACTCCACCGAGGGTTCCCTTCCCGCCACCCGGCACAGGTACCGGCCGAAACAACCATGACCGGTGATCATCTGCGTCAGGTGGAAGGAGAGAACCCCATGACGCCGTTCGAGCCACTCGTAAAGAATGGGGCGAACGGCGGCGACCAACTCTCGGCTCGTGTCCGCACTCTCAAGACGAACCGCCCACCTCCGCAGGAGAGTGTCGCGCGCCTCCTCCTTCCAGCGACGAATCTCCCGCGGATGGGGGCGGTCACCACCCGCAATCGCCTCTTTGGTTCGCCAGTACGCCGCGGCGAGTACCTCGGCGTCGAGGTCCCACGGCGGCGTACCGGCGAGCACACACGCGCCGACGCAAGACACGGTGCGGTACGCCCGGGCCACCCTGAGCGCCATGGCGCGCTGCGGTCTGCGCAGCGCTGCCAAGTTTCGGCTATTCAGGGCTCCCGCCCATATCGGCGCCCCGTAGAGCGCCATGGAGCGCACCACACCGGTGTAGAGGCGTCGGCAAACACTACCTGGCCCCCCAACGTTTGGGAGGATCCGCCCCAACGCCCCAGCGGTGCCCAACAACTTCGGGGCCAACCGCCGGAAGTGCTCTTCGAACTTCCATCGGCCGTCGAGCACAAGCCCCAGGTACTTCATGTTAGTACCGACGGCGATGGAAGTTCCTCCCACTATGATTGAGGCCGCCGGCGGCGGCCCGTTTCCGGGCCCGTGGAACAGGAGAGCCTCCGATTTCTCCAGGGCCACCTCGAGCCCCAGGGCGCGGATCCTCCCCACCACCTGGGCCACACCCGCCGTGGCGAGGCGCGACGCCTCCCTGTAGGTGCTGCCGCGGGCCAGCACGAGGGTATCGTCGGCGTAACATATAACACCGACCCCCCGCAAGGTGGCACCGCGCAGCACCCAGTCGTAGCCGATGTTCCACAGGGGCGGGCCCAGTACCGACCCCTGTGGAACACCGCACGACATCACCCTCCTCCCCTCGCCGGCCCTCGTCGGGTAAACGACGGCCCTGCCGGCGAAGTAATCAGCGATGACCCGCTGCAGGTACTGCGGCACCCCATGGTACCGCAGCGCCGCTCTGACGGTCTCCCAGGGCAGCGTGTTGAAAGCGTTGCGGATGTCCAATGACACCGCAAGCATCACGCCGCCCCGGCAGACCGCCCCCTCGGCGAGGTCCCGCACCCGCGCGACGGCATCCAGGGTCGACCGACCCCGGCGGAAACCGAACTGCGCGTCGTCCAGATCCGGATCCATGCACTCGGCCAGGCGAGCCGCGAGCACTCGCTCGAAGAGCTTGCTCACCTCGCCGAGCAGCACGATCGGACGGTAGGACGACGGCAGTCCGGCCGGGCGCCCGACCTTCGGCAGCAACACGAGCTTGCCCGTCTTCCAGGGTCGAGGGAATCGACCCTGCGCCACGCACGCGGTGAACAGGGACCTCACCCTCTCACCTATCTCTTCTAGCGCGACCGCCAGAGCCGTCCCCGGAACGCCGTCCGGGCCGGGGGCGGTCCTCTTCATTTTGAGTCTCAGGACGGCCGCCCCGAATTCCGCCTCCGATACCGGCGGTGCGGGGACGTCGTCCTCTGCAGGTCGCGCATCGCCTTGTCGGGCCATCGCCGGAGGTACCCACTCCTCTCGATGGGGGAAGAGGGTGCCCACCACATCTCCTAGGAGATCCTCGTCCACGCTGGACGTGACTGGGGGGGCCCAGGGTCGCATCTTTTTGCGGACCACTTTGTACGGCCTGCCCCACGGGTCGCCGTCGAGGGTCCGCAGCCACTCCTCCCACGCCGCCTCCTTGGCCCGCGCGATTGCCACTTGAAGCGACTCGCGCAGTGCCCTGTAGGCGGCGTAGGAGACGGTCTCCTCCTGGGCGTCCCGGATCCGCCTACGCCTGCACCGGGTGTATCGGCGGCGAGCCCTGCCGCAGTCGACTCGCATGCGGCGCAGCTCGTCGTTCCACCAATACACCCGATGCCGAGGAGGGAGGGGTCTCGCCCTGGGCATCGCCGCGTCGCAGATGCGACCCAGCGAGGCCCCTAGGCGCCCCGCCTCCTCGTCCACGTCCTGGCCGATGATGTCGGACCCGGACACCCAGTCTTCGACTATGGCCGCCTCTCTGGCGACCTCTTTATCGAGCCGCCCCAGCACCCAGCGCGGACCGGACCCCCCAACAACAACAGGGGGTCGGACCGGGCCCTGCGGTCCGGTGGCGAGCGCGGAGACGTCGAACCGGATATACCGATGGTCGGACAGTGTCTCCGCGTCCACCACCACCCTCCAGTCCCGGACACGGCGCGCCAGGGCGGTCGACGCCAACGTTATGTCGACTATCGAACCGCCCCGTTGCCGCACGCACGTGTCCTCCGACCCCGTGTTGAGGACGGCCAGGCCCATGGAGACCGCCCACTCCTCCAGACACTCACCCCGCGCATCCGTCGCCGGGGATCCCCACGCCACGGATTTGGCGTTGAAATCCCCAGCGACTAGCACGGGGCTAGGGGCGACCCGCCCAACCAGAGCCCCCACCTCCCCGAGCATCTGCTCAAAGTCGGCGAGACTCCGGCTGGGCGGGTAGTACACCCCTATGACTGCAACGCCGCCCACGGCTGCCAGGACGTAGCCCCGACCCCTCGTCACGTTGTCGATGGGCGGGGCGCCGACGGCAGCCGGGGCGACGATGGCCACCAAACCCTCGCGGTCCCCGACCCAGTCGTCCCTGTCGGGAACGAAGTAGGGCTCGGCGACCACGGCCACTTTGATCCCCCACTCTACCAGGGTCTGGGACAAAAGATCCTGGGCCCTGGCAGAGTGGTTGATGTTTGCCTGCAGTACGGGGAGTTGTAGAGACATTACACTGCGGTCTCCATGGGCCCCTCCGCTGTTTGGCCAAGGGTAGGCTCTTTGCTCTTACCCTTGGCCTTTTTCTTTTTCCCCCTGTTTGGCGCCGCTTTCTTTTGCTTGTTGGCGCCCTGGCAGCCCGCTCCGCCGAGCGGGTGCCCCGCGGGTTTGCCTGTCGCTGCGCAGGTGACGCAGTGCGGCTCGGCCTTACACTCGCGCGCCCGGTGGCCCGGCTCTCCGCAGCGGAAGCAAAGGCCGCTGCGGTCCACCTCCGACCCGCACCTGCTGGCGACGTGGCCCAGATTGAGGCACCTGAAGCACCTCAGGGGCCTCGCCGCCAGCAGGGCGACTCTGGCCGTGATCCAGCCTACCCTTAGGCTGCCGGCGCCGACCACGGTCTTGGCGGCGGCCACCGGGCAGCCGAGCCACATCGCGGCCCGGTCGCCGATGACTCCGGGCCTCACGTCGCTGGCGTGGCATCCGCCCTGCGCAGCAAAAGCCTCCACCACCTCTGCGGCGGTGACGGAGTCGTCGAGCCCCGACACCATCACGTCCACCCTTTTTGTGGGGCGGGAGACCCTGACGTCCTCTGCGCTGAGGACCTCCCTGAGCTAACGAGCCAGGGAGTCGGCCTTCTCGGCGCCCCCATCCCCGAAGATTTCGAGGATGCGGGCGCCGGTGACCGTGGTCCTGCAGCGCATCTCTTCGATACCCAGACTGGTTTTGTCGACTCGAGTCCGGGCCTCCCGCAGGATGGTGGCGTAGCTCGCACCGCGCTCCGCCGCACCCGGCTGCAGTGTCAACGTCACCGCAGCCGTTTTTGGCTCGCGTAGCTTCGCCACCGCCGCAGCCTTCTTATCTTGGGAGCTCTTATTTTGGGAGCTCTGGGTGCGCACCTGCTGCTTCCCAGAGCTCTTACCTCCCCGAGCAGCGACCACATTCCACTGCTCCGTCAGTGGTGGTGGTGGGGGAGCGTCCCGCACAGGGCTAGGGTCCCTTACTGGGGCCTGGGCCGTCTGCCCGCCCTTGCCTCTGCCCTTGCCCTTGCCCTTGCCCTTGCCCTTACTCACTTGGGACTGGGCTGCGGGCGCAGACAGAGGCGCCGGGGGGGGTGTTGGTGCCCTCTCCGGAGCGGGGGCCCCTGCTCCCGACTCGGGAGACATTGGCGGCTGCGACGCTGCCGCCTTCCTCCTATCAGCCGCCAGCGGCGGCCTCAGTCTCGGGTCCGGTAGGAGACGACACTCGAGCCCCTCGAGTCGCGCATTCAGCATTTCGCCGAACTGCGCGACGCTGGCCCGAGTCATCGCCTCCACCATCTCTCGAACCGCGTCTGGCGCCACCGCCGCCGCCGGCCGGCTGTTGGCTTCCGCCAACTGGGCCGTAAGCCGCCGGTTCTCTGCCTCCAGCAGCGCCACCTCCTCTGGGACCGTGCGGGCCCTGATGCCCACCGCGGCCTCCCTGATGATGGAGGCCGCGTCCTTCAGGGTCTTTTGGCTGGTGCCCTTCAAATTTTTGGACTTGGAGGCCACCGTCTCCACAACCTTGGCGGCCTCCAACACCAAAAGATTCAGCGCCGCCAGCGACTGCGCCGTGTCCTCGCCCGGCGATGGCGGATTGAGGCCGCTGCGGCAGGCGTGCCTGGACTCTCGCAGTGTTTTGGCTAAGCCCTCCACGCAGTCCTCGACCTCAAGCCGGAGCTCCTCTTCTTTTGCCGCGTTCAGGCGTTCCCGGGCCGCGGCAAGGCCCACGTATTCGCCCGTGGTGGGCGGCCGGCCTCGCCCGCGCTTCGATCTATGAGCCACCCCTTTGAGCGGCGACGCGGCTTCCTCCTGCCCTATGGGCCTCTTCCGCCAACGGCGAGTCTCTTTTTCACTTTCGGACCCAACCGTCATCAGGCTCTCCTCCGAGTCACCGGCTGAGTCCCCAGAGGACTCCGAGAGACGCGTCACAAGGACGCGGAGCTCTCGTCGAGCCTTCGAGCCTCCTCGGCCCTTGTTGCCGTCATCTGTGGCGGCAAGCGGATCTTGGTCGTCAATCGTAGGTTTCTCCGTCGTTTTCCTTTCTTCGTGCGTTTGGTCCTCGTGTCGATCAGTCGTCGTCGTTTTCCATTGTGCAAGCGTAAAGTCGTCATGTAGATCAGTCATCGTCGGTGTCCGTTGTGCTAGCGTGTGTTCGTCGTTTTGGTCCGAAGACCTAGAAATAGGACAGTTGTTGCCCCCCCCAGAATACGAGGGGCAGCCCGCCGAAGCGGGGTGGGATTCCCCGACCGCTGAGCAGTCGGGACCCACCTGGGGAGTTATTTTCGCAATTGTCTTTTTCATGGTTTTTCCTTTTACTCCTCTCTACGTCCGCCCTAACCTACCTACCTAACCTAACCTAACCTAGCCTACCTACCCCACCCCTATGTCGCATCTGGAGTGTCCTCTGCTAGTCAGAAGAACACCCAGAGCGAACCCTACCCCTGTCAGATTATTCGCCACCGCCAACAAGAACCCACGAATGGGAAGTTATTGACGGTGCCCAGAGTGCACCAGCCGAGCGGGTTGCTCTTCCCCCCGGACGTATCCGAAAGAGACCAGCAACCAACTAGGCCAACGTGGAGGTTACCTGACCCGCACCCCAACCTTTTTTTTTTTTTTTGATCACCCAGGAAAATTCCTGACGAATACGCAGCGGCCCGGGGGAACCGCTGTGTTATGTGGGGTTCGCACCCACTAAAAACCTGGAGTGGTCCTCCTCTCGCCTACGGGGCTGCGGGACCCACGAGGCTTACAACCGCATGCCCCGCTAGCGTTGCTCTCGATAGAGCCCTTCTCTCCGGGGCGGGGCAGAGTCCCCTGGTGTTACAAGAGACCCTGCCCCGCCCCATTCCTCCTCCTGTCTCCTCCTGGCACTGAGGCACCGGACCACCGGATGTCTCAGTGCACGGGACCTATGTGTGGACGGCGGATCCCCCGATCCTCCGCCCACGGTCCCCGGCGTCACGGCGGCATCCGGCCCGCAAAGGCCGCACGCCGCCTGCCGAGTCTGCGGCGGCGTATCGGGGCCGAGTCGACGTCGTCTTCCCGGTCCCGCTCCGCCGCCTCCTTCCGCGACATAACGTCGTCGCTGAAGGTCGCGACCGCCTGCCACGACTCGTCGCTGTCGACCATCTCCCTGAGGACGGCCGGCAGCGACAGGTCATTCCCGACTGTCGCGGACAAGGCGGCGCGAGGGACCGCCCAAGCTGGGCACTCCTCGCGCGTGTGTTGCGCCGTGTCCGCGACTCCCGCCGCACAATGGTGGCACTCCACCGAGGGTTCCCTTCCCGCCACCCGGCACAGGTACCGGCCGAAACAACCATGACCGGTGATCATCTGCGTCAGGTGGAAGGAGAGAACCCCATGACGCCGTTCGAGCCACTCGTGAAGAATGGGGCGAACGGCGGCGACCAACTCTCGGCTCGTGTCCGCACTCTCAAGACGAGCCGCCCACCTCCGCAGGAGAGTGTCGCGCGCCTCCTCCTTCCAGCGACGAATCTCCCGCGGATGGGGGCGGTCACCACCCGCAATCGCCTCTTTGGTTCGCCAGTACGCCGCGGCGAGTACCTCGGCGTCGAGGTCCCACGGCGGCGTACCGGCGAGCACACACGCGCCGACGCAAGACACGGTGCGGTACGCCCGGGCCACCCTGAGCGCCATGGCGCGCTGCGGTCTGCGCAGCGCTGCCAAGTTTCGGCTATTCAGGGCTCCCGCCCATATCGGCGCCCCGTAGAGCGCCATGGAGCGCACCACACCGGTGTAGAGGCGTCGGCAAACACTACCTGGCCCCCCAACGTTTGGGAGGATCCGCCCCAACGCCCCAGCGGTGCCCAACAACTTCGGGGCCAACCGCCGGAAGTGCTCTTCGAACTTCCATCGGCCGTCGAGCACAAGCCCCAGGTACTTCATGTTAGTACCGACGGCGATGGAAGTTCCTCCCACTATGATTGAGGCCGCCGGCGGCGGCCCGTTTCCGGGCCCGTGGAACAGGAGAGCCTCCGATTTCTCCAGGGCCACCTCGAGCCCCAGGGCGCGGATCCTCCCCACCACCTGGGCCACACCCGCCGTGGCGAGGCGCGACGCCTCCCTGTAGGTGCTGCCGCGGGCCAGCACGAGGGTATCGTCGGCGTAACATATAACACCGACCCCCCGCAAGGTGGCACCGCGCAGCACCCAGTCGTAGCCGATGTTCCACAGGGGCGGGCCCAGTACCGACCCCTGTGGAACACCGCACGACATCACCCTCCTCCCCTCGCCGGCCCTCGTCGGGTAAACGACGGCCCTGCCGGCGAAGTAATCAGCGATGACCCGCTGCAGGTACTGCGGCACCCCGTGGTACCGCAGCGCCGCTCTGACGGTCTCCCAGGGCAGCGTGTTGAAAGCGTTGCGGATGTCCAATGACACCGCAAGCATCACGCCGCCCTGGCAGACCGCCCCCTCGGCGAGGTCCCGCACCCGCGCGACGGCATCCAGGGTCGACCGACCCCGGCGGAAACCGAACTGCGCGTCGTCCAGATCCGGATCCATGCACTCGGCCAGGCGAGCCGCGAGCACTCGCTCGAAGAGCTTGCTCACCTCGCCGAGCAGCACGATCGGACGGTAGGACGACGGCAGTCCGGCCGGGCGCCCGACCTTCGGCAGCAACACGAGCTTGCCCGTCTTCCAGGGTCGAGGGAATCGACCCTGCGCCACGCACGCGGTGAACAGGGACCTCACCCTCTCACCTATCTCTTCTAGCGCGACCGCCAGAGCCGTCCCCGGAACGCCGTCCGGGCCGGGGGCGGTCCTCTTCATTTTGAGTCTCAGGACGGCCGCCCCGAATTCCGCCTCCGATACCGGCGGTGCGGGGACGTCGTCCTCTGCAGGTCGCGCATCGCCTTGTCGGGCCATCGCCGGAGGTACCCACTCCTCTCGATGGGGGAAGAGGGTGCCCACCACATCTCCTAGGAGATCCTCGTCCACGCTGGACGTGACTGGGGGGGCCCAGGGTCGCATCTTTTTGCGGACCACTTTGTACGGCCTGCCCCACGGGTCGCCGTCGAGAGTCCGCAGCCACTCCTCCCACGCCGCCCCCTTGGCCCGCGCGATTGCCACTTGAAGCGACTCGCGCAGTGCCCTGTAGGCGGCGTAGGAGGCGGTCTCCTCCTGGGCGTCCCGGATCCGCCTACGCCTGCACCGGGTGTATCGGCGGCGAGCCCTGCCGCAGTCGACTCGCATGCGGCGCAGCTCGTCGTTCCACCAATACACCCGATGCCGAGGAGGGAGGGGTCTCGCCCTGGGCATCGCCGCGTCGCAGATGCGACCCAGCGAGGCCCCTAGGCGCCCCGCCTCCTCGTCCACGTCCTGGCCGATGATGTCGGACCCGGACACCCAGTCTTCGACTATGGCCGCCTCTCTGGCGACCTCTTTATCGAGCCGCCCCAGCACCCAGCGCGGACCGGACCCCCCAACAACAACAGGGGGTCGGACCGGGCCCCGCGGTCCGGTGGCGAGCGCGGAGACGTCGAACCGGATATACCGATGGTCGGACAGTGTCTCCGCGTCCACCACCACCCTCCAGTCCCGGACACGGCGCGCCAGGGCGGTCGACGCCAACGTTATGTCGACTATCGAACCGCCCCGTTGCCGCACGCACGTGTCCTCCGACCCCGTGTTGAGGACGGCGGCGCGTCCCCGGACGTTACACGAGGCAGCCGGGTTGCCCCAAGCCTCCGACTTGGCGTTCAGGTCGCCCATAACGGCGACCTGGCGCGGCGCCGCCCTCCCTACGACTGCGGTGAGGACCTCGAGGAAGTCCTCAAAGTCCGAGAGAGGGCGGTTTGGGGAGAAATAGACCCCAACGAGGGCTATGTCCCCCCACGCGGCGGCCACGTATCCCGGTCCCCTCTCTAAGAGCGAGAGGGGAGGGGAGTCCGTAGAAGACCGCGCCACCAACGCCACCAAGCCGTCTCGATCGCCCAGCCAGGTACTGGGGACCGAGTAAGGCTCGGCGACCACCGCCACGTCCACCAACCACTCGGCCATGATCTGCATCAGCAGATCCTGGGCCGCCGCGCAGTGGTTGGTGTTCGCCTGGAGGATGCGATGTTCGACTCTATCCATCAATCGGACATCGCACCCCCCTCTTCAGCCGCAGCAGCCGAATGCCCAGCCTCGGGCACGGCGGTGGTAGCGGCAGGCTTGCTCGGGGCCTGCGCTTTTCCCCTCTTAGGGGGAGGATTGCACATCCTCCCCTTCATGATGTGGCCTGCCGGGCGGCCACTGGCGGCACACACAGCGCAATGCGGCGCGGCGGCCTTGCACGCCGCGGATTTGTGGCCCTCCTTGCCGCAGCGGTAGCAGCTCTCTGTCCGGTCCACCGGTGACGGACAGAGGGCTCGGGTGTGCCCGACTCCGAAGCACCTGTAGCACCGCAAGGGCTGTGCCACAAGTGCCCGGACTGCACCCGAGCTGAAGCCGACGTTAAGCCGTCCTTTGTCAAGGACGGCTTTGGCAGCGGCGACTGGGCACTCCAGACGAATGGTGCCCATGCCGCCGCGGCCGGGCCTGATGTCCCGGCCTCGCACCGCTGCGGCGTCGCAGCCACCAATTGCTGCGACCGCCGCCACCACCTCCTCCTTGGTGACCGTGTCGTCGAGGTCGGTCACCTCTAAGGCCGCCGTCTTTACGGGCCTGGCCACCTTGGCCGCGTCCGCTATGACCTCTTGCAACTTCGTTGCGAAGAGGTCCGCGTGTGCACTGCCCTCTGCCCCCGGGAACTCGAATATTCGAGCCCCGGCTTGGGTCCGCCGGCAAGAGACCTTGCCGATCCCCAGTTGGGTAGGATCGGCGTTAGCACGCGCCCGCAACAGTACGGACGCGTACGTCTCTCCACGTTCCGCAGCCTCCGTGGTGAGCGTCACCACGACGGCTGCGGTCTTAGGAGGAACCAGGTTCCTCCTTGTGCCGGCGGTTTTGGCTGTGGGAGCAGCGCTGGCGGCCTTGGAGGGCGGCCCTTTCCCCTTTCCCTTCCCCTTCCCTTTGCCGGTCGCCTGCGACTGGCTGGGAAGGGTGGTGGTGGCGGGAACGGCAGGGGCGGCCGCTGCCGCCCCTTTGCCCTTGCCCTTCCCTTTTCCTTTGCCTGTCGTCTTCGACTGGCTAAGTGGGGTGGTGGTGGCGGGGACGGCTGGAACGACAGCTGCCGCCCTCTTGCCCTTGCCTTTCCCCTTCCCGCTGACGACCCTCGTCCACCCCTGCTGGTTGGACGGGGTGGTGGCAGGCAATAGGGTGTCCTCCTCCCTCTGTGAGGTCGAGGTCGAGCCCGGCTCCTCTCGCCTCTTGTCTGCCGCAAGAGGCAGCCGGTAGCTTTTTTCGGGCAGTAGCCGGTCCTCTATTCCTGCTAGGCAGGCTCTCACGAAGGCCCGCTCCTCCACCATTACCTTGCGGATGGTGTCCTCAAGGTCGAAGGAGGAGGGGCCCTCTGCCGCAGGTCTCGGCTCGGCCTGGGTTGGCAGGGCCGTGGCTTCAGCCAGCTTCTGGTGGAGCTGGCTGACCTCTGTCTGCAGGCGATCGATCCTCGCCTGTAGTTGCCGCGACTCGTCGGTCGCCTGCCTCTGCACCAGCTCCGCGATGATGCTTCGCATGCTGGCGGCCCGGCATTTCAGGGACTTCTGAAATGTCCCCTTCAAATTGGAGGACTTTGAGGCGACCAACACTATCTCCTCCTCGTCCTCCACCGCCATCCGTTCCAGTTCGGCCAGGGAGTGGTCCGCGTACACAACGCGGGACGCTCCGTACCCGGACCTGGCCCGGGCAACGCGTGCCTGTTGCTCCTTCGCAACCACGCGCTCCTCCAACTCCTGCTGGAGCTGCGTCCGCCGAGCCAGGTCTAGCTGGCGTTGGGCATCCGCGAGTCCCACGTCGTGGGTGTCCGGCTTTTTGGCCTTAGCCTTCTTCTTCGGCTCCTTTGCCGAACCCGACGCTGAGGAGCCATCCGACCCTTCCTTCAAGAAGGCCCGCTTCCTAGATCGCGGTCGTGATCGAGAAACCTCGATCACCATCGAGCTAGTGTCCGACGCTACGGACTCGCTGTCAGAGTCCAACAGCTCGTCCGCCCTTCCTCCATAGAAGGCTCGCCCTTCTTCTGACGCTGAAGCGTCACGGTGGCCCTGAGAAGGGCCTTTTGGATGGCCCTGAGAAGGGCCTTTGGGTTGGCCCTGAGAAGGGCCTTTTGTTTGGCCCTGAGAAGGGCCTTTGTTTTGGCCCTGAGAAGGGCCTTTTTTGATAAAATGCCCGAGGGCATCCCGCGCAGGTTTCGGCATGCTAGCCTCCGCAGGGATCGCAGTTTCCGCAAAAAATGATAGCTACGATCGCACAGTGCACTTTGGCCGTACCCAGTCTGCCACTCCGTTACGGTGGTCAGAACTGGGACGTTTCCGGGGAACACGACGAGGACGTAAGCACTGTGGGGTGGTTCCCCAACCTAACCTTTTTTTTTTTTTTTTTTTTTGATCTCGCTGGCAAAAAATGCATTACGCATACCCACCCATTGGGGGAATGGGGGGTTATGTGGGACTCCCCGGAAATAATCCGGTATACCCACTAAAATAACCCAGCGGCACTCCCGCATCGTCTTGAATTGGAGGAGGACTGGGAAACTGGCAGAGCCCTTACGTCCAGTCCCCCGCCGACGACCGCCCGCCTTTACAGCGGGGCCTTCACGCCCCTCCCTCAGTGGAGGGGCCCGGGAACGACCGCGAGTGCTCGGCCGTTCCCGCCCGACGGGGGTGGTGACATGTGCAATGCGAGCGAAGGCGCCCCCGCGCCTGTCGCCCGCTAGTCACCACCAGGAGGTGGGAGGAGACGATCGTACAACCGCCTTCTCCCACCCCTTCTTCGCCTGCGGTGCGGCGGCGCGAGAGGATCGTCCTCCCGCGCCCGCTCCGCCGCCTCCTTCTGCGACATCACGACCTCGCAAAAGGAGGCAACCGCCGCCCAGGCCTCCTCACTCCCCAACATGGAGCTGAGCACGCTGGGAAGTGAGAGGTCCTGCCCGACCACATCGATCAAGGCACGGCGCAGCTCAGCCCATGCTGGGCACACCTCGAAGGTGTGCTGCGCCGTGTCCTCCGCCGCGCCGCAGTGGTGGCACGCTGGGGTTTCCTCCCTCCGGATCCGGTGCAGGTGCGTTCCGAAACAACCATGTCCGGACAACACCTGCACCAAACGGAATGAGAGGAAACCGTGAGGCCGCTCGAGCCAGCCCCGCAGGACTGGACCGAGCGCGTCCAGCGTCCGACGGCCAAAGGCGGCGGTGGCGAGGTCCTCCGTCCAATGGAGGATGATTGCGTCCCTCGCCTCCCGCCGCACGGCCTCCCGCTCCTCCGTGGCGGGGCGCTCACCGAGCGCCTTTCGCCGCGCCGTCCATTCGTACACTCTGGCGAGCACCCATGCCTCCAACTCCCAGGGAGGGGTGCCGGCCAGAGCGCACGCCGCAGAAAAGCCCACTGAGCGGTAGGCCCTCGCCACCCGCTGTGCAATGGCCCTTTGCGGCCTGCGGATGGCGGTTGCATTCTCCCTCCTCTGGAGGGAGTCCGCCCAGATGGGTGCCCCATACAGGGCCATGCTACGCAGGATGCCGGCATAAAGGCGCCGGCACCGTGCACTCGGCCCCCCGAGGTTGGGGAGGAGCCATGAGAGGGCGTCCGCGGCTTTCAGCAGGCGCGTCGACAGCCCGCTAAAGTGCGGGCCGAAGCGCCACCTGCTGTCCAGCACTAGGCCCAGATATTTCATCTGGGCCTTCACCGCTATTCGGACGCCCTCCACGACGATGTGGGCATCTGGAGGGCAGCGCTGCCGAGGCCCGTGGAAGAACACGGCCTCGGTCTTGTTCAGCGCCACCCTCAATCCCAGGCGGCGGATCCTCTCTGCAACCAAGGATCCGCCCGCCGAGGCCAAACAGGCCGCCTCCCCAAGGCTCCTCCCCCGGGCAGTGAGGAGAGTGTCATCTGCGTAACAGATGACACTCGTGCCCTGGAGGAGGGCTCCTCGCAGGAGCCAGTCAAAACCGATGTTCCACAGGGGAGGGCCTAGAACCGACCCCTGCGGAACACCGGACTCCGCGCCATAACGTCTAATCCTGGCCGTCTTGTCCACGAGAAGGACCTCTCGGTCCTCCAAGTAGCTGGCCAGGATCACCCGCAGATATTGGGGCACTCCGTGGTATCGGAGTGCCTCCAATATGGTGGAGTGGGGCACGGAGTTGAAGGCGTTGGCGATGTCGAATGACACCGCCAACACTCCGCCCCCCGACTCCACCGCCTCCTGCACCTGGACCTTCAGCAGGGCCAAGGCGTCGACCGTCGAACGCCCCCGTCGAAATCCGAACTGGGCGTCCGACAGGTCCGGCCCTACCTCCCGCAACTGGCTATTTAGCCGGGTGGCGATGATCCCCTCGAACAATTTACCGACCTCATCGAGCAGAACGATGGGCCGGTATGCCGAGGGGGAGTCCACCGGGCGTCCCTCTTTCCGGAGGAGGCACAATTGCCCCTCCTTCCACAGTTTCGGGAACCTCCCAGCCGTAAGACACGCGCTGAAGAGGTCCCGAAACCTTTCCTCCATGAGGGACGCTGCGATGGCCACCACCCGTGCGGGGACGCCATCCGGTCCAGGAGCCGTCTTCTTCGCGCGGAGGCTCAGGATCCCCGTGCGAAGTTCCTCCACCGATACCGGAGGGACCTCCTCCTCCGGCGCTGCCACCACCCCCCCTGGGGGGTTCATCGTTGGTGGGGTGAAGTCGGCCCTGCGCGGAAACAGGGACCGGACCACCCCATCCAGCAACGCCGGCTCCAGGGTCTCCGTCACTGGGGGACCAAAGGGGCGCAGTTGGTTCCGCGCCGCCTTATATGGCCTCCCATACGGATCCCTGTCGAGGCCCTCCAGCATCTCGGCCCTCGCCGAGTCCTTGGCGGCGCACATCGCCGACTTGAGGACCGTCTTTGCCTCCAGGTAAGAGGCGTAGAGGCGGTCCCCCCCGGCCTGTAATCGGTGGGTGCGCCGCCGACTCCGCGTGTAGGCCCGTCTGGCCGCCACGCAGGCGGCCCGGAGCCCCGCCAGCTCCTCCGTCCACCAATATACGGCGCGACGTGGAGGCGGACGGCGTGACCGAGGCATGCTGGAGTTGCATACCTCGGTCAGGGACCCTCGGAGCTGGACCGCTGCGGCGTCAACGTCCAGGGCCTCCACAGGGGGCGAGAGCCAGTCCTGGAGGAACGCCGCCTCCTGAGCTGCCTCCCGGTCCAGGCGGGTGAGAGCCCACCGCGGGAAGGGAGATTGGCCCGAGCGAGCCATTCCCCCCCGCGAGCCCTGGGTGGAGATGTCGAACCGCACGTAGCGGTGGTCCGACATGGTCTCCACCATCTCCACCCGCCAGTTCACAACGCGGGCGGCTAGCACGGGGGTGGCAAACGAGACGTCAACCACTGACCCTCCCCGCTGCCGCACACACGTGTGAACATTCCCCCTGTTTAGGAGGGAGACGCCGCACGAAGCCGCCCAAAATTCGGCGGCGCGTCCCCGGACGTTGCAACAGGCGGCTGGGTTGCCCCAGGCCGCCGACTTTGCATTCAGGTCGCCTAACACGGCGACCTGGCGTGGTGCCGCCCTCCCGACGACTGCCGTAAGGACCTCGAGAAAACTCTCGAAGTCCCTTAGAGGGCGGTTTGGGGAGAAATAGACCCCCACCAGGGCTATGTCTCCCCACGCGGCGGCCACGTATCCCGGTCCCCTCTCTAAAAGCGAGAGGGGAGGGGAGTCCGTGGCAGGCCGCGACACCAACGCCACCAAGCCGTCCCGATCACCCAGCCAATGGCCAGGTATCGAGTACGGCTCGGCGACCACCGCCACGTCCACCAACCACTCGGCCACGGTCTGCATCAGCAGATCCTGAGCCGCTCTGCAGTGGTTGGTGTTCGCCTGAAGGATGCGATGTTCGACTCTATGCATTAATCGGACATCGCACCCCCCTCCTCAACAGCCGCCGTGGCCCCAGCGTCTGGGACGGCGGTGGCGGCGACAGGCCGGGTCGGCGCCTGCGCTTTGCCCCTCTTGAGGGGAGGACTGCAATTCCTCCCCTTCATAATGTGGCCCGCAGGGCGGCCACTGGCGGCACACACCGCGCAGTGCGGCGTGGCGGCCTTGCAGGAGGCGGCTTTGTGCCCCTCCTTGCCGCAGCGGTAGCAGCTGTCCGTCCTGTCTATGCTGGACGGACAGAGGGCCCGGGTGTGACCGATGCCGAAGCACCTGAAGCACCGCAGAGGCTGGACTTCAAGTGCCCGGACTGCACCCGAGCTGAAGCCGACAGCTAGCCGTCCTTTATCGAGGACGGCTTTGGCAACGGCGACTGGGCACTCCAGGCGAATGGTGCCCATGCCGCCGCGGCCGGGTCTGATGCCCCGGCCTTGGACCGCTGCGACATCGCAGCCCCCTATGGCTGCGACCGCCGCCACCACCTCCTCCTTGGTGACCGAGTCGTCTAGATCGGTCACCTCTATGGCCGCGGACTTCACCGGCCTGGCCACCTTGGCCGCGTCCGCGATGACCTCCTGCAGCTTAGCTGCAAAGAGGTCCGCGTTCTTGCCGCCCTCCACCCCCGGGAACTCGAATATCCGAGCCCCAGCCTGTGTCCGGCGGCATGAGACCTTGCCAATCCCCAATTTGGTGGGATCGGCATTGGTACGCGCCCGCATCATGACGGACGCGTAGGTCTCACCGCGCTCCGCAGCCTCCGCGGTGAGCGTCACCACGACGGCTGCGGACTTGGGAGGAACGAGTTTCCTCTTGGCGCCGGCTGGGGGGGAACTTTTCCCCTTCCCCTTTCCCTTTCCAGTCGACTGCGACTGGCTGGGAGGGGTGGTGGCAGGGACGGCTGGGGGGGAGCTTTTCCCCTTCCCCTTCCCCTTGCCCTTGGCACTCGATTGCGACTGGCTCGGAGGGGCGGTGGCGGGGACGGCAGGTACGACCGCTGCTGTCTTTTTGCCCTTGCCCTTCCCCTTGCTGACCACCTTCGTCCAGCCCTGCTGGTTGGTCGGGGTGGTGGAAGGCAGGAGGGGGTCCTCCTCCCTCTGTGAGGTCGGCCCCGGCTCACCCCTCCTCTTGTCCCCCGCTAGAGGCAGCCGGTAGCTTTTCTCCGGCAGGAGCCGGTCCTCTATGCCCGCTATGCAGGCCCTCGTGAAGGCCCTCTCCTCCATTATAACCTTGCGGATGATATCCTCAAGGTTGGAGGAGGCAGGGCCCTCTGCCGCAGGTCTCGGCTCAGCCATGATTGGCCGGGCCGTGGCCTCAGCCATGGTCGGCCGGGCCGTTGCATCAGCCAGCTTCTGGTGCAGCTGACTGACCTCAGTCTGCAGGCGATCGATCCTCGCCTGCAGTTGCCTTGTCTCGTCGGTCGCCGTGCGCTGCACCAGCTCCGCTATAATAGACCGCATGCTGGCGGCCCTGCATTTAAGGGACTTCTGAAAAGTCCCTTTCAGGTTGGAGGACTTGGAGGCGACCACCACTATCTCCTCCTCGTCCTCCACCGCCATCCGTTCCAGCTCGGCCAGGGAATGGTCCGAGTAGACGACCCGGGACGCGCCGTACCCAGAGCTGGCCCGGGATACGCGCGCTCGCTGCTCCTTGGCAGCTACGCGCTCCTCTAGCTCCTGTTGGAGCTGCGTACGCCGAGCCAGATCCAGCTGGCGTTGGGCATCCGCTAGACCCACTACGTGGATGTCCGGTTCTGTCACCGGCTTTTTGGCCTTAGCCTTCTTTTTTCGGCTCCTTCGCCGAACTCGACGCAGAGGAGCCGTCGGACCCTTCCTTGAGGAAGGCCCGTTTCCGCGATTGCGATCGCACACCTTGCTCGACTTCCATCGAGCTGGCCACCGACACAACAGACTCGTTGTCGGAGTCCGACAGGTCATCCGCCCCTTCTCCGTAGAAGGTCCGCCCTTCCTCCGACGCTGAAGCGTCGCGTTGGCCCTTAGAAGGGCCTTTTGGGTGGCCCTGAGAAGGGCCTTTTGGTTGGCCCTGAGAAGGGCCTTTGGGTTGGCCCTGAGAAGGGCCTTTTTTAAACCGCCCGCAGGCGTCCCGCGAGGGTTTAGGCATAGCCTCCGCAATGATCGCTGAATCCGCAATAAAATAAAATAAAAAGCAACGATCGCACAGTGCACTTTGGCCGTACCCAGTCTGCCACTCCGTTACGGTGGTCAGAACTGGGACGTTTCCAGGGGATACGACGTGGACGTAAGCACTGTGAGGGGATCCCCCTACCCCCCCCCCAACCTAACCTAACCTTTTTTTTTTTTTTTTTTTTTTTTTTTGATCTCGCTGGGAAAAAATGCATTACGCATACCCACCCATTGGGGGAATGGGGGGTTATGTGGGACTCCCCGGAAATAATCCGGTATACCCACTAAAATAACCCAGCGGCACTCCCGCATCGTCTTGAATTGGAGGAGGACTGGGAAACTGGCAGAGCCCTTACGTCCAGTCCCCCGCCGACGACCGCCCGCCTTTACAGCGGGGCCTTCACGCCCCTCCCTCAGTGGAGGGGCCCGGGAACGACCGCGAGTGCTCGGCCGTTCCCGCCCGACGGGGGTGGTGACATGTGCAATGCGAGCGAAGGCGCCCCCGCGCCTGTCGCCCGCTAGTCACCACCAGGAGGTGGGAGGAGACGATCGTACAACCGCCTTCTCCCACCCCTTCTTCGCCTGCGGTGCGGCGGCGCGAGAGGATCGTCCTCCCGCGCCCGCTCCGCCGCCTCCTTCTGCGACATCACGACCTCGCAAAAGGAGGCAACCGCCGCCCAGGCCTCCTCACTCCCCAACATGGAGCTGAGCACGCTGGGAAGTGAGAGGTCCTGCCCGACCACATCGATCAAGGCACGGCGCAGCTCAGCCCATGCTGGGCACACCTCGAAGGTGTGCTGCGCCGTGTCCTCCGCCGCGCCGCAGTGGTGGCACGCTGGGGTTTCCTCCCTCCGGATCCGGTGCAGGTGCGTTCCGAAACAACCATGTCCGGACAACACCTGCACCAAACGGAATGAGAGGAAACCGTGAGGCCGCTCGAGCCAGCCCCGCAGGACTGGACCGAGCGCGTCCAGCGTCCGACGGCCAAAGGCGGCGGTGGCGAGGTCCTCCGTCCAATGGAGGATGATTGCGTCCCTCGCCTCCCGCCGCACGGCCTCCCGCTCCTCCGTGGCGGGGCGCTCACCGAGCGCCTTTCGCCGCGCCGTCCATTCGTACACTCTGGCGAGCACCCATGCCTCCAACTCCCAGGGAGGGGTGCCGGCCAGAGCGCACGCCGCAGAAAAGCCCACTGAGCGGTAGGCCCTCGCCACCCGCTGTGCAATGGCCCTTTGCGGCCTGCGGATGGCGGTTGCATTCTCCCTCCTCTGGAGGGAGTCCGCCCAGATGGGTGCCCCATACAGGGCCATGCTACGCAGGATGCCGGCATAAAGGCGCCGGCACCGTGCACTCGGCCCCCCGAGGTTGGGGAGGAGCCATGAGAGGGCGTCCGCGGCTTTCAGCAGGCGCGTCGACAGCCCGCTAAAGTGCGGGCCGAAGCGCCACCTGCTGTCCAGCACTAGGCCCAGATATTTCATCTGGGCCTTCACCGCTATTCGGACGCCCTCCACGACGATGTGGGCATCTGGAGGGCAGCGCTGCCGAGGCCCGTGGAAGAACACGGCCTCGGTCTTGTTCAGCGCCACCCTCAATCCCAGGCGGCGGATCCTCTCTGCAACCAAGGATCCGCCCGCCGAGGCCAAACAGGCCGCCTCCCCAAGGCTCCTCCCCCGGGCAGTGAGGAGAGTGTCATCTGCGTAACAGATGACACTCGTGCCCTGGAGGAGGGCTCCTCGCAGGAGCCAGTCAAAACCGATGTTCCACAGGGGAGGGCCTAGAACCGACCCCTGCGGAACACCGGACTCCGCGCCATAACGTCTAATCCTGGCCGTCTTTTCCACGAGAAGGACCTCTCGGTCCTCCAAGTAGCTGGCCAGGATCACCCGCAGATATTGGGGCACTCCGTGGTATCGGAGTGCCTCCAATATGGTGGAGTGGGGCACGGAGTTGAAGGCGTTGGCGATGTCGAATGACACCGCCAACACTCCGCCCCCCGACTCCACCGCCTCCTGCACCTGGACCTTCAGCAGGGCCAAGGCGTCGACCGTCGAACGCCCCCGTCGAAATCCGAACTGGGCGTCCGACAGGTCCGGCCCTACCTCCCGCAACTGGCTATTTAGCCGGGTGGCGATGATCCCCTCGAACAATTTACCGACCTCATCGAGCAGAACGATGGGCCGGTATGCCGAGGGGGAGTCCACCGGGCGTCCCTCTTTCCGGAGGAGGCACAATTGCCCCTCCTTCCACAGTTTCGGGAACCTCCCAGCCGTAAGACACGCGCTGAAGAGGTCCCGAAACCTTTCCTCCATGAGGGACGCTGCGATGGCCACCACCCGTGCGGGGACGCCATCCGGTCCAGGAGCCGTCTTCTTCGCGCGGAGGCTCAGGATCCCCGTGCGAAGTTCCTCCACCGATACCGGAGGGACCTCCTCCTCCGGCGCTGCCACCACCCCCCCTGGGGGGTTCATCGTTGGTGGGGTGAAGTCGGCCCTGCGCGGAAACAGGGACCGGACCACCCCATCCAGCAACGCCGGCTCCAGGGTCTCCGTCACTGGGGGACCAAAGGGGCGCAGTTGGTTAACCTAACCTAACCTTTTTTTTTTTTTTTTTTTTTTGATCTCGCTGGGAAAAAATGCATTACGCATACCCACCCATTGGGGGAATGGGGGGGGTATGTGGGACTCCCCGGAATGAATCCGGTATACCCACTAAAATAACCCAGCGGCACTCCCGCATCGTCTTGAATTGGAGGAGGACTGGGAAACTGGCAGAGCCTTTACGTCCAGTCCCCCGCCGACGACCGCCCGCCTTTACAGCGGGGCCTTCACGCCCCTCCCTCAGTGGAGGGGCCCGGGAACGACCGCGAGTGCTCGGCCGTTCCCGCCCGACGAGGGTGGTGACTCGTGCAATGCGAGCGAAGGCGCCCCCGCGCCTGTCGCCCGCTAGTCACCACCAGGAGGTGGGAGGAGACGATCGTACAACCGCCTTCTCCCACCCCTTCTTCGCCTGCGGTGCGGCGGCGCGAGAGGATCGTCCTCCCGCGCCCGCTCCGCCGCCTCCTTTTGCGACATCACGACCTCGCAAAAGGAGGCAACCGCCGCCCAGGCCTCCTCACTCCCCAACATGGAGTAGACCACGCTGGGAAGTGAGAGGTCCTGTCCGATCACATCGATCAGGGCACGGCGCAGCCCAGCCCAAGCCGGACACACCTCGAGGGTGTGCTGCGCCGTGTCCTCTGCCGCGCCGCAGTGGTGGCACGCCGGGGTTTCCTCCCTCCGGATCCGGTGCAGGTGCGTTCCGAAACAACCATGTCCGGACAACACCTGCACCAAACGGAACGAGAGGAAACCATGTGGCCGCTCGAGCCAGCCCTGCAAGACTGGCCCGAGCGCGTCCAGCGTCCGGCGTCCAAACGCGGCGGTGGCGAGATCCTCCGCCCAATGGAGGACGATGGCGTCCCTCGCCTCCCGCCGCACGGCCTCCCGCTCTTCCATGGCGGGGCGCTCATCCAGCGCCCTACGCCGCGCCGTCCACTCGTACACTCTGGCGAGCACCCATGCCTCCAACTCCCAGGGAGGGGTGCCCGCCAGAGCGCACGCCGCCGAGAAGCCCACTGAGCGGTAGGCCCTCGCCACCCGCTGTGCAATGGCCCTTTGTGGCCTGCGGATGGCGGTTGCATTCTCCCTCCTCTGGAGGGAGTCCGCCCAGATGGGCGCCCCGTACAGGGCCATGCTGCGTAGGATGCCGGCATACAGTCGCCGGCACCGTCCGCTCGGCCCCCCGAGGTTGGGGAGGAGCCATGAGAGGGCGTCCGCGGCTTTCAGCAGGCGCGTCGACAGCCCGCTAAAGTGCGGGCCGAAGCGCCACCTGCTGTCCAGCACTAGGCCCAGATATTTCATCTGGGCCTTCACCGCTATTCGGACGCCCTCCACGACTATGTGGGCATCTGGAGGGCAGCGCTGCCGAGGCCCGTGGAAGAACACGGCCTCGGTCTTGTTCAGCGCCACCCTCAATCCCAGGCGGCGGATCCTCTCTGCGACCAAGGATCCGCCCGCCGAGGCCAAACAGGCCGCCTCCCCAAAGCTCCTCCCCCGGGCAGTGAGGAGAGTGTCATCCGCGTAGCAGATGACACTCGTGCCCTGGAGGAGGGCTCCCCGCAGGAGCCAATCAAACCCAATGTTCCACAGGGGAGGGCCTAGAACCGACCCCTGTGGAACACCGCACTCCGCGCCGTAGCGCCTGATCCTGGCCGTCTTGTCCACGAGGAGGACCTCTCGGTCCTCCAGGTAGCTGGCCAGGATCGCCCGCAGATATTGGGGCACTCCGTGGTATCGGAGTGCCTCCAATATCGTCGAGTGGGGAACGGAGTTGAAGGCGTTGGCTATGTCGAATGACACCGCCAACACTCCGCCCCCCGACTCCACCGCCTCCCTCACCTGGCCCCTGAGTAGGGCCAACGCGTCGACCGTCGAACGCCCCCGTCGAAAACCGAACTGGGCGTCCGACAGGTCCGGCCCTACCTCCCGCAAAAGGCTGTTTAGCCGGGTGGCGATGATCCCCTCGAACAATTTACCGACCTCATCGAGCAGAACGATGGGTCGGTATGCCGAGGGGGAGTCCACCGGGCGTCCCTCCTTCCGGAGGAGGCACAACTGCCCCTCCTTCCACTGTTTCGGGAACCTCCCAGCCGTCAGGCACGCGCTGAAGAGGTCCCGAAACCTGTCCTCCATGAGGGACGCCGCGATGGCCACCACCCGTGCGGGGACGCCATCTGGCCCAGGGGCCGTCTTCTTCGCGCGGAGGGACAGAACCCCCGCGCGAAGTTCCTCCGCCGATACTGGAGGGACCTCCTCCTCCGGCGAAGCTACCACCCCCCGTGGGGGGTTCATGGTTGGTGGGGTGAAGTCGGCCCTGCGCGGAAACAGGGCTCCAGGGTCTCCGTTAGTGGGGGGCCGAAGGGGCGCAGTTGGTTACGCGCCGCCTTATATGGCCTCCCAAACGGATCCCTATCGAGGCCCTCCAGCATCTCGGCCCTCGCCGAGTCCTTGGCGGCGCACATCGCCGACTTGAAGACCGCCTTTGCCTCTACGTAAGAGGCGTAGAGGCGGTCCTCCCCGGCCTGAGATCGGGTAGTGCGCCGCCGGCTCCGCATAAAGGCCCTTCTGGCCGCCACGCACGCGGCCCGGAGCCCCGCCAGCTCCTCCGTCCACCAATAAACGGCGCGACGGGGAGGCGGACGGCGAGACCGAGGCATGCTGGCGTTGCACACCTCGGTCAGAGAGCCGCGGAGCTGGACCGCTGCGGCGTCCACGTCCAGGACAGGCTCGACAGGGGGCGACAGCCAGTCCTGGAGAAAGGCCGCCTCCTTGGCTGCCTCCCGGTCCAGACGGGTGAGAGCCCACCGCGGGAAGGGAGATTGGCCAGAGCGGGCCGTCCCCCCCCGGGGGCCGGTGGAGATGTCGAACCGCACATATCGGTGGTCCGACAAAGTCTCCACCGTCTCCACCCGCCAGTTCACGACGCGGGCGGCTAGGGCAGGGGTGGCAAACGACACGTCTACCACCGACCCTCCCCGTTGCCGCACACACGTGTGGACCGCCCCCCTGTTGAGGAGGGACACACCGCACGAGGCCGCCCAAAATTCTGCGGCGCGTCCCCGGACGTTGCAGGAGGCAGCCGGGTTGCCCCAAGCCTCCGACTTGGCATTCAGGTCGCCCAATACGGCGACCTGGCGCGGCGCCGCCCTCCCTACGACTGCGGTGAGGACCTCGAGGAAGTCCTCAAAGTCCGAGAGAGGGCGGTTTGGGGAGAAATAGACCCCAACGAGGGCTATGTCCCCCCACGCGGCGGCCACGTATCCCGGTCCCCTCTCTAAGAGCGAGAGGGGAGGGGAGTCCGTAGAAGACCGCGCCACCAACGCCACCAAGCCGTCTCGATCGCCCAGCCAGGTACTGGGGACCGAGTAAGGCTCGGCGACCACCGCCACGTCCACCAACCACTCGGCCATGATCTGCATCAGCAGATCCTGGGCCGCCCCGCAGTGGTTGGTGTTCGCCTGGAGGATGCGATGTTCGACCCTATCCATCAATCGGACATCGCACCCCCCTCCTCAGCCGCAGCAACCGAATGCCCATTCTCGGGCACGGCGGTGGTAGCGGCAGGCGTGCTCGGCGCCTGCGCTTTTCCCCTCTTAGGGGGAGGATTGCACATCCTCCCCTTCATGACGTGGCCTGCCGGGCGGCCACTGGCGGCACACACAGCGCAGTGCGGCGTGGCGGCCTTGCACGACGCGGACTTGTGGCCCTCCTTGCCGCAGCGGTAACAGCTCTCTGTCCGGTCCACCGTCGACGGACAGAGGGCTCGGGTGTGCCCGACTCCGAAGCACCTGTAGCACCGCAAGGGCTGTGCCACAAGTGCCCGGACCGCACCCGAGCTGAAGCCGACATTCAGCCGTCCTTTGTCAAGGACGGCTTTGGCAGCGGCGACTGGGCACTCCAGACGAATGGTGCCCATGCCGCCGCGGCCGGGCCTGATGTCCCGGCCTCGCACCGCTGCGGCGTCGCAGCCACCAATTGCTGCGACCGCCGCCACCACCTCCTCCTTGGTGACCGTGTCGTCGAGGTCGGTCACTTCTAAGGCCGCCGTCTTTACGGGCCTGGCCACCTTGGCCGCGTCCGCTATGACCTCTTGCAACTTCGTTGCGAAGAGGTCCGCGTGTGCACTGCCCTCTGCCCCCGGGAACTCGAATATTCGAGCCCCGGCTTGGGTCCGCCGGCAAGAGACCTTGCCGATCCCCAGTTGGGTGGGATCGGCGTTGGCACGCGCCCGCAACAGTACGGACGCGTACGTCTCTCCACGTTCCGCAGCCTCCGCGGTGAGCGTCACCACGACGGCTGCGGTCTTAGGAGGAACGAGGTTCCTCCTTGTGCCGGCGGTTTTGGCTGTGGGAGCAGCGCTGGCGGCCTTGGGGGGCGGCCCTTTCCCCTTTCCCTTCCCCTTCCCTTTGCCGGTCGCCTGCGACTGGCCGGGAAGGGTGGTGGTGGCGGGAACGGCAGGGACGGCCGCTGCCGCCCCTTTGCCCTTGCCCTTCCCTTTACCTTTGCCTGTCGTCTGTGACTGGCTAGGTGGGGTAGTGGTGGCGGGGACGGCCGGGACGACAGCTGCCGCCCCTTTGCCCTTGCCCTTCCCCTTCCCGCCGACGACCCTCGTCCAGCCCTGCTGGTTGGACGGGGTGGTGGCGGGTAAAAGAGGGTCCTCCTCCCTCTGTGAGGTGGGCCCCGGCTCCTCGCGCCTCTTGTCCGCCGCAAGCGGCGGTCGGAGGTTTTTCTCCGGCAGGAGCCGGTCCTCTATGCCTGCTAGGCAGGCCCTTGTGAAGGCCCTCTCTTCCATCACAACCCTGCGGATGATATCTTCAAGGTTGGAGGACGGGCCCTCTGCCGCTGGTCTCGGCTCGGCTTGGCTTGACCGTGCCGTGGCTTCTGCCAGCTTGTGGTGTAGCTGGCTCACCTCCGCCTGCAGGCGATCGACCCTCGCCTGCAGTTGCCGCGTTTCTTCTGTGGCCTTCCGCTGCACCAACTCCCTAACAATGCCGCGCATGCTCGCGGCCCGGCACTTGAGGGACTTCTGGAACGTGCCTTTTAAATTCGAGGACTTGGAGGCGACCTCCACGATTCCCTCCTCGTCCTCTTCGGCCATCCGCTCCAGCTCGGCCAGTGAGTGGTCCGCGTAAACGACACGGGACGCACCGTACCCAGTCTTGGCCCTGGCGGCTTGCACCTGTTGCTCCTTTGCAACCACCCGCTCCTCCAGCTCCTGCTGGAGCTGCGTCCGCCGAGCCACATCCAACAAGCGTTGGGCGTCTGCGAGACCCACGTCGTGGGTGTCGGCTGCCGTTGTTGGCTTTTTGGCCTTCACCTTTTTCTTCGGCTCCTTCGCCGAGCCCGACGCCGAAGAGCCATCGGATCCTTCCTTTAGGAAGGCCCGCTTCCTAGACAGCGATCGTGATCGAGAATCCTCGATCACCATCGAGCTAGTGTCCGACGCAACGGACTCGCTGTCAGAGTCCAACAGCTCGTCCGCCTTTCCTCCATAGAAGGCTCGACCTTCTCCTGACGGAACTCGAATATTCGAGCCCCGGCTTGGGTCCGCCGGCAAGAGACCTTGCCGATCCCCAGTTGGGTGGGATCGGCGTTGGCACGCGCCCGCAACAGTACGGACGCGTACGTCTCTCCACGTTCCGCAGCCTCCGCGGTGAGCGTCACCACGACGGCTGCGGTCTTAGGAGGAACGAGGTTCCTCCTTGTGCCGGCGGTTTTGGCTGTGGGAGCAGCGCTGGCGGCCTTGGGGGGCGGCCCTTTCCCCTTTCCCTTCCCCTTCCCTTTGCCGGTCGCCTGCGACTGGCCGGGAAGGGTGGTGGTGGCGGGAACGGCAGGGACGGCCGCTGCCGCCCCTTTGCCCTTGCCCTTCCCTTTACCTTTGCCTGTCGTCTGTGACTGGCTAGGTGGGGTAGTGGTGGCGGGGACGGCCGGGACGACAGCTGCCGCCCCTTTGCCCTTGCCCTTCCCCTTCCCGCCGACGACCCTCGTCCAGCCCTGCTGGTTGGACGGGGTGGTGGCGGGTAAAAGAGGGTCCTCCTCCCTCTGTGAGGTGGGCCCCGGCTCCTCGCGCCTCTTGTCCGCCGCAAGCGGCGGTCGGAGGTTTTTCTCCGGCAGGAGCCGGTCCTCTATGCCTGCTAGGCAGGCCCTTGTGAAGGCCCTCTCTTCCATCACAACCCTGCGGATGATATCTTCAAGGTTGGAGGACGGGCCCTCTGCCGCTGGTCTCGGCTCGGCTTGGCTTGACCGTGCCGTGGCTTCTGCCAGCTTGTGGTGTAGCTGGCTCACCTCCGCCTGCAGGCGATCGACCCTCGCCTGCAGTTGCCGCGTTTCTTCTGTGGCCTTCCGCTGCACCAACTCCCTAACAATGCCGCGCATGCTCGCGGCCCGGCACTTGAGGGACTTCTGGAACGTGCCTTTTAAATTCGAGGACTTGGAGGCGACCTCCACGATTCCCTCCTCGTCCTCTTCGGCCATCCGCTCCAGCTCGGCCAGTGAGTGGTCCGCGTAAACGACACGGGACGCACCGTACCCAGTCTTGGCCCTGGCGGCTTGCACCTGTTGCTCCTTTGCAACCACCCGCTCCTCCAGCTCCTGCTGGAGCTGCGTCCGCCGAGCCACATCCAACAAGCGTTGGGCGTTTGCGAGACCCACGTCGTGGGTGTCGGCTGCCGTTGTTGGCTTTTTGGCCTCATGGCTCCATAGAAGGCTCGACCTTCTCCTGACGCTGAAGCGTCACGGTGGCCCTGAGAAGGGCCTTTTGGGTGGCCCTGAGAAGGGCCTTTTGGTTGGCCCTGAGAAGGGCCTTTGGGTTGGCCCTGAGAAGGGCCTTTTTTAATAAAATGCCCGAGGGCGTCCCGCGCAGGCTTAGGCATGGTAGCCTCCGCAGGTGTCGCAGATACCGCAAGTGAATTAATAAAATAGTCTACGACGCACAGCGCACTTTGGCCGTACCCAGTCTGCCACTCCGTTACGGTGGTCAGAACTGGGACGTTTCCAGGGAACACGAACGAGGACGTATGCACTGTGGGGGGTTCCCCAACCTAACCTTTTTTTTTTTTTTTTTTTGATCTCGCTGGGAAAAAATGCATTACGCATACCCACCCATTGGGGGAATGGGGGGGGGTATGTGGGACTCCCCGGAATGAGTCCGGTATACCCACTAAAATAACCCAGCGGCACTCCCGCATCGTCTTTAATTGGAGGAGGACTGGGAAACTGGCAGAGCCTTTACGTCCAGTCCCCCGCCGACGACCGCCCGCCTTTACAGCGGGGCCTTCACGCCCCTCCCTCAGTGGAGGGGCCCGGGAACGACCGCGAGTGCTCGGCCGTTCCCGCCCGACGAGGGTGGTGACTCGTGCAATGCGAGCGAAGGCGCCCCCGCGCCTGTCGCCCGCTAGTCACCACCAGGAGGTGGGAGGAGACGATCGTACAACCGCCTTCTCCCACCCCTTCTTCGCCTGCGGTGCGGCGGCGCGAGAGGATCGTCCTCCCGCGCCCGCTCCGCCGCCTCCTTCTGCGACATCACGACCTCGCAAAAGGAGGCAACCGCCGCCCAGGCCTCCTCACTCCCCAGCATGGAGTAGACCACGCTGGGAAGTGAGAGGTCCTGCCCGATCACATCGGTCAGGGCACGGCGCAGCTCAGCCCAAGCCGGGCACACCTCCAAGGTGTGCTGCGCCGTGTCCTCCACCGCACCGCAGTGGTGGCACGCTGGGGTTTCCTCCCTCCGGATCCGGTGCAGGTGCGTTCCGAAACAACCATGTCCGGACAACACCTGCACCAGACGGAACGAGAGGAAACCATGTGGCCGCTCGAGCCAGCCCTGCAAGACTGGCCCGAGCGCGTCCAGCGTCCGGCGTCCAAAGGCGGCGGTGGCGAGGTCCTCCGCCCAATGGAGGACGATGGCGTCCCTCGCCTCCCGCCGCACGGCCTCCCGCTCTTCCATAGCGGGGCGCTCGCCCAGCGCCCTACGCCGCACCTTCCACTCGTACACTCTGGCGAGCACCCATGCCTCCAACTCCCAGGGAGGAGTGCCGGCCAGAGCGCACGCCGCCGAGAAACCCACCGAGCGGTAGGCCCTCGCCACCCGCTGTGCAATGGCCCTTTGTGGCCTGCGGATGGCGGTTGCATTCTCCCTCCTCTGGAGGGAGTCCGCCCAGATGGGTGCCCCGTACAGGGCCATGCTCCGAAGGATGCCGGCATAAAGGCGCCGGCACCGTGCACTCGGCCCCCCGAGGTTGGGGAGGAGCCATGAGAGGGCGTCCGCGGCTTTCAGCAGGCGCGTCGACAGCCCGCTAAAGTGCGGGCCGAAGCGCCACCTGCTGTCCAGCACTAGGCCCAGATATTTCATCTGGGCCTTCACCGCTATTCGGACGCCCTCCACGACGATGTGGGCATCTGGAGGGCAGCGCTGCCGAGGCCCGTGGAAGAACACGGCCTCGGTCTTGTTCAGCGCCACCCTCAATCCCAGGCGGCGGATCCTCTCTGCGACCAAGGATCCGCCCGCCGAGGCCAAACAGGCCGCCTCCCCAAAGCTCCTCCCCCGGGCAGTGAGGAGAGTGTCATCTGCGTAACAGATGACACTCGTGCCCTGGAGGAGGGCTCCTCGCAGGAGCCAGTCAAAACCGATGTTCCACAGGGGAGGGCCTAGAACCGACCCCTGCGGAACACCGGACTCCGCGCCGTAGCGCCTGATCCTGGCCGTCTTGTCCACGAGGAGGACCTCTCGGTCCTCCAGGTAGCTGGCCAGGATCGCCCGCAGATATTGGGGCACTCCGTGGTACCGGAGTGCCTCCAATATGGTCGAGTGGGGCACGGAGTTGAAGGCATTGGCAATGTCAAACGACACCGCCAACACTCCGTCCCCCGCCTCGAACGCCTCCTGCACCTGGCCCCTGAGTAGGGCCAACGCGTCGACCGTCGAACGCCCCCGTCGAAAACCGAACTGGGCGTCCGACAGGTCTGGCCCTACCTCCCGCAAAAGGCTGTTTAGCCGGGTGGCGATGATCCCCTCGAACAATTTACCGACCTCATCGAGCAGAACGATGGGTCGGTAAGCCGAGGGGGAGTCCACCGGGCGTCCCTCCTTCCGGAGGAGGCATAACTGCCCCTCCTTCCACTGTTTCGGGAACCTCCCAGCCGTCAGGCACGCGCTGAAGAGGTCCCGAAACCTGTCCTCCATGAGGGACGCCGCGATGGCCACCACCCGTGCGGGGACGCCATCTGGCCCAGGGGCCGTCTTCTTCGCGCGGAGGGACAGAACCCCCGCGCGAAGTTCCTCCGCCGATACTGGAGGGACCTCCTCCTCCGGCGAAGCTACCACCCCCCGTGGGGGGTTCATGGTTGGTGGGGTGAAGTCGGCCCTGCGCGGAAACAGGGACCGGACCACCCCATCCAGCAACGCCGGCTCCAGGGTCTCCGTTAGTGGGGGGCCAAAGGGGCGCAGTTGGTTGCGCGCCGCCTTATATGGCCGCCCAAACGGATCCCTATCGAGGCCCTCCAGCATCTCGGCCCTTGCCGAGTCCTTGGCGGCGCACATCGCCGACTTGAGAACCGCCTTTGCCTCCACGTAAGAGGCGTAGAGGCGGTCCTCCCCGGCCTGAGATCGGGTAGTGCGCCGCCGGCTCCGCATATAGGCCCTTCTGGCCGCCACGCACGCGGCTCGGAGCCCCGCCAGCTCCTCCGTCCACCAATAAACGGCGCGACGGGGAGGCGGACGGCGAGACCGAGGCATGCTGGCGTTGCACACCTCGGTCAGAGAGCCGCGGAGCTGGACCGCTGCGGCGTCCACGTCCAGGACAGGCTCGACAGGGGGCGAGAGCCAGTCCTGGAGAAAGGCCGCCTCCTTGGCTGCCTCCCGGTCCAGGCGGGTGAGAGCCCACCGCGGGAAGGGAGATTGGCCAGAGCGGGCCGTCCCCCCCCCGGGGGCCGGTGGAGATGTCGAACCGCACATATCGGTGGTCCGACAAAGTCTCCACCGTCTCCACCCGCCAGTTCACGACGCGGGCGGCTAGGGCAGGGGTGGCGAATGAGACGTCTACCACCGACCCACCCCGTTGCCGCACACACGTGTGGACCGCCCCCCTGTTGAGGAGGGACACGCCGCACGAGGCCGCCCAAAATTCGGCGGCGCGTCCCCGGACGTTACACGAGGCAGCCGGGTTGCCCCAAGCCTCCGACTTGGCGTTCAGGTCGCCCATAACGGCGACCTGGCGCGGCGCCGCCCTCCCTACGACTGCGGTGAGGACCTCGAGGAAGTCCTCAAAGTCCGAGAGAGGGCGGTTTGGGGAGAAATAGACCCCAACGAGGGCTATGTCCCCCCACGCGGCGGCCACGTATCCCGGTCCCCTCTCTAAGAGCGAGAGGGGAGGGGAGTCCGTAGAAGACCGCGCCACCAACGCCACCAAGCCGTCTCGATCGCCCAGCCAGGTACTGGGGACCGAGTAAGGCTCGGCGACCACCGCCACGTCCACCAACCACTCGGCCATGATCTGCATCAGCAGATCCTGGGCCGCCGCGCAGTGGTTGGTGTTCGCCTGGAGGATGCGATGTTCGACTCTATCCATCAATCGGACATCGCACCCCCCTCTTCAGCCGCAGCAGCCGAATGCCCAGCCTCGGGCACGGCGGTGGTAGCGGCAGGCTTGCTCGGGGCCTGCGCTTTTCCCCTCTTAGGGGGAGGATTGCACATCCTCCCCTTCATGATGTGGCCTGCCGGGCGGCCACTGGCGGCACACACAGCGCAATGCGGCGCGGCGGCCTTGCACGCCGCGGATTTGTGGCCCTCCTTGCCGCAGCGGTAGCAGCTCTCTGTCCGGTCCACCGGTGACGGACAGAGGGCTCGGGTGTGCCCGACTCCGAAGCACCTGTAGCACCGCAAGGGCTGTGCCACAAGTGCCCGGACTGCACCCGAGCTGAAGCCGACGTTAAGCCGTCCTTTGTCAAGGACGGCTTTGGCAGCGGCGACTGGGCACTCCAGACGAATGGTGCCCATGCCGCCGCGGCCGGGCCTGATGTCCCGGCCTCGCACCGCTGCGGCGTCGCAGCCACCAATTGCTGCGACCGCCGCCACCACCTCCTCCTTGGTGACCGTGTCGTCGAGGTCGGTCACCTCTAAGGCCGCCGTCTTTACGGGCCTGGCCACCTTGGCCGCGTCCGCTATGACCTCTTGCAACTTCGTTGCGAAGAGGTCCGCGTGTGCACTGCGGCACTCCCGCATCGTCTTTAATTGGAGGAGGACTGGGAAACTGGCAGAGCCTTTACGTCCAGTCCCCCGCCGACGACCGCCCGCCTTTACAGCGGGGCCTTCACGCCCCTCCCTCAGTGGAGGGGCCCGGGAACGACCGCGAGTGCTCGGCCGTTCCCGCCCGACGAGGGTGGTGACTCGTGCAATGCGAGCGAAGGCGCCCCCGCGCCTGTCGCCCGCTAGTCACCACCAGGAGGTGGGAGGAGACGATCGTACAACCGCCTTCTCCCACCCCTTCTTCGCCTGCGGTGCGGCGGCGCGAGAGGATCGTCCTCCCGCGCCCGCTCCGCCGCCTCCTTCTGCGACATCACGACCTCGCAAAAGGAGGCAACCGCCGCCCAGGCCTCCTCACTCCCCAGCATGGAGTAGACCACGCTGGGAAGTGAGAGGTCCTGCCCGATCACATCGGTCAGGGCACGGCGCAGCTCAGCCCAAGCCGGGCACACCTCCAAGGTGTGCTGCGCCGTGTCCTCCACCGCACCGCAGTGGTGGCACGCTGGGGTTTCCTCCCTCCGGATCCGGTGCAGGTGCGTTCCGAAACAACCATGTCCGGACAACACCTGCACCAGACGGAACGAGAGGAAACCATGTGGCCGCTCGAGCCAGCCCTGCAAGACTGGCCCGAGCGCGTCCAGCGTCCGGCGTCCAAAGGCGGCGGTGGCGAGGTCCTCCGCCCAATGGAGGACGATGGCGTCCCTCGCCTCCCGCCGCACGGCCTCCCGCTCTTCCATAGCGGGGCGCTCGCCCAGCGCCCTACGCCGCACCTTCCACTCGTACACTCTGGCGAGCACCCATGCCTCCAACTCCCAGGGAGGAGTGCCGGCCAGAGCGCACGCCGCCGAGAAACCCACCGAGCGGTAGGCCCTCGCCACCCGCTGTGCAATGGCCCTTTGTGGCCTGCGGATGGCGGTTGCATTCTCCCTCCTCTGGAGGGAGTCCGCCCAGATGGGTGCCCCGTACAGGGCCATGCTCCGAAGGATGCCGGCATAAAGGCGCCGGCACCGTGCACTCGGCCCCCCGAGGTTGGGGAGGAGCCATGAGAGGGCGTCCGCGGCTTTCAGCAGGCGCGTCGACAGCCCGCTAAAGTGCGGGCCGAAGCGCCACCTGCTGTCCAGCACTAGGCCCAGATATTTCATCTGGGCCTTCACCGCTATTCGGACGCCCTCCACGACGATGTGGGCATCTGGAGGGCAGCGCTGCCGAGGCCCGTGGAAGAACACGGCCTCGGTCTTGTTCAGCGCCACCCTCAATCCCAGGCGGCGGATCCTCTCTGCGACCAAGGATCCGCCCGCCGAGGCCAAACAGGCCGCCTCCCCAAAGCTCCTCCCCCGGGCAGTGAGGAGAGTGTCATCTGCGTAACAGATGACACTCGTGCCCTGGAGGAGGGCTCCTCGCAGGAGCCAGTCAAAACCGATGTTCCACAGGGGAGGGCCTAGAACCGACCCCTGCGGAACACCGGACTCCGCGCCGTAGCGCCTGATCCTGGCCGTCTTGTCCACGAGGAGGACCTCTCGGTCCTCCAGGTAGCTGGCCAGGATCGCCCGCAGATATTGGGGCACTCCGTGGTACCGGAGTGCCTCCAATATGGTCGAGTGGGGCACGGAGTTGAAGGCATTGGCAATGTCAAACGACACCGCCAACACTCCGTCCCCCGCCTCGAACGCCTCCTGCACCTGGCCCCTGAGTAGGGCCAACGCGTCGACCGTCGAACGCCCCCGTCGAAAACCGAACTGGGCGTCCGACAGGTCTGGCCCTACCTCCCGCAAAAGGCTGTTTAGCCGGGTGGCGATGATCCCCTCGAACAATTTACCGACCTCATCGAGCAGAACGATGGGTCGGTAAGCCGAGGGGGAGTCCACCGGGCGTCCCTCCTTCCGGAGGAGGCATAACTGCCCCTCCTTCCACTGTTTCGGGAACCTCCCAGCCGTCAGGCACGCGCTGAAGAGGTCCCGAAACCTGTCCTCCATGAGGGACGCCGCGATGGCCACCACCCGTGCGGGGACGCCATCTGGCCCAGGGGCCGTCTTCTTCGCGCGGAGGGACAGAACCCCCGCGCGAAGTTCCTCCGCCGATACTGGAGGGACCTCCTCCTCCGGCGAAGCTACCACCCCCCGTGGGGGGTTCATGGTTGGTGGGGTGAAGTCGGCCCTGCGCGGAAACAGGGACCGGACCACCCCATCCAGCAACGCCGGCTCCAGGGTCTCCGTTAGTGGGGGGCCAAAGGGGCGCAGTTGGTTGCGCGCCGCCTTATATGGCCGCCCAAACGGATCCCTATCGAGGCCCTCCAGCATCTCGGCCCTTGCCGAGTCCTTGGCGGCGCACATCGCCGACTTGAGAACCGCCTTTGCCTCCACGTAAGAGGCGTAGAGGCGGTCCTCCCCGGCCTGAGATCGGGTAGTGCGCCGCCGGCTCCGCATATAGGCCCTTCTGGCCGCCACGCACGCGGCTCGGAGCCCCGCCAGCTCCTCCGTCCACCAATAAACGGCGCGACGGGGAGGCGGACGGCGAGACCGAGGCATGCTGGCGTTGCACACCTCGGTCAGAGAGCCGCGGAGCTGGACCGCTGCGGCGTCCACGTCCAGGACAGGCTCGACAGGGGGCGAGAGCCAGTCCTGGAGAAAGGCCGCCTCCTTGGCTGCCTCCCGGTCCAGGCGGGTGAGAGCCCACCGCGGGAAGGGAGATTGGCCAGAGCGGGCCGTCCCCCCCCCGGGGGCCGGTGGAGATGTCGAACCGCACATATCGGTGGTCCGACAAAGTCTCCACCGTCTCCACCCGCCAGTTCACGACGCGGGCGGCTAGGGCAGGGGTGGCGAATGAGACGTCTACCACCGACCCACCCCGTTGCCGCACACACGTGTGGACCGCCCCCCTGTTGAGGAGGGACACGCCGCACGAGGCCGCCCAAAATTCGGCGGCGCGTCCCCGGACGTTACACGAGGCAGCCGGGTTGCCCCAAGCCTCCGACTTGGCGTTCAGGTCGCCCATAACGGCGACCTGGCGCGGCGCCGCCCTCCCTACGACTGCGGTGAGGACCTCGAGGAAGTCCTCAAAGTCCGAGAGAGGGCGGTTTGGGGAGAAATAGACCCCAACGAGGGCTATGTCCCCCCACGCGGCGGCCACGTATCCCGGTCCCCTCTCTAAGAGCGAGAGGGGAGGGGAGTCCGTAGAAGACCGCGCCACCAACGCCACCAAGCCGTCTCGATCGCCCAGCCAGGTACTGGGGACCGAGTAAGGCTCGGCGACCACCGCCACGTCCACCAACCACTCGGCCATGATCTGCATCAGCAGATCCTGGGCCGCCGCGCAGTGGTTGGTGTTCGCCTGGAGGATGCGATGTTCGACTCTATCCATCAATCGGACATCGCACCCCCCTCTTCAGCCGCAGCAGCCGAATGCCCAGCCTCGGGCACGGCGGTGGTAGCGGCAGGCTTGCTCGGGGCCTGCGCTTTTCCCCTCTTAGGGGGAGGATTGCACATCCTCCCCTTCATGATGTGGCCTGCCGGGCGGCCACTGGCGGCACACACAGCGCAATGCGGCGCGGCGGCCTTGCACGCCGCGGATTTGTGGCCCTCCTTGCCGCAGCGGTAGCAGCTCTCTGTCCGGTCCACCGGTGACGGACAGAGGGCTCGGGTGTGCCCGACTCCGAAGCACCTGTAGCACCGCAAGGGCTGTGCCACAAGTGCCCGGACTGCACCCGAGCTGAAGCCGACGTTAAGCCGTCCTTTGTCAAGGACGGCTTTGGCAGCGGCGACTGGGCACTCCAGACGAATGGTGCCCATGCCGCCGCGGCCGGGCCTGATGTCCCGGCCTCGCACCGCTGCGGCGTCGCAGCCACCAATTGCTGCGACCGCCGCCACCACCTCCTCCTTGGTGACCGTGTCGTCGAGGTCGGTCACCTCTAAGGCCGCCGTCTTTACGGGCCTGGCCACCTTGGCCGCGTCCGCTATGACCTCTTGCAACTTCGTTGCGAAGAGGTCCGCGTGTGCACTGCCCTCTGCCCCCGGGAACTCGAAGATTCGAGCCCCGGCTTGGGTCCGCCGGCAAGAGACCTTGCCGATCCCCAGTTGGTTGGGATCGGCATTGGCACGCGCCCGCAACAATACGGACGCGTATGTCTCGCCGCGCTCCGCAGCCTCCGCGGTGAGTGTCACCACGACGGCTGCGGTCTTTGGAGGAACGAGTTTCCTCCTCGTGCCGGTGGTTTTCGCTGTGGGAGCAGCGCTGGCGGCTTTGGGGGGTGGCCCTTTCGCCTTTCCCTTCCCTTTGCCGGTCGTCTGCAACTGGCCGGGAAGGGTGGAGGTGGCGGGAACGGCAGGGGCGGCCCCCGCCGCCCCTTTGCCCTTGCCCTTCCCTTTTCCCTTGCCTGTCGTCTTCGACTGGCTGGGTGGGGTGGTGGTGGCGGGGACGGCTGGGACGACAGCTGCCGCCCCCTTGCCCTTGCCCTTCCCCTTCCCGCTGACGACCCTCGTCCACCCCTGCTGGTTGGACGGGGTGGTGGCGGGCAGAAGTGGGTCCTCCTCCCTCTGTGAGTTCGGCACCGGCCCACCCTTCCTCTTGTCCGAGGCAAGCGGCAGCCGGTAGCTTTTCTCCGGGAGGAGCCGGTCCTCTATGCCCGCTATGCAGGCCCTTGTGAAGGCCCTCTCCTCCATCACAACCTTGCGGATGATATCCTCGAGGTTGGAGGTGGAGGGGCCCTCTACCGCAGGCCTCTGCTCGGCTTGGGTTGGCGGAGCCGTGGCTTCAGCCAGCTTCTGGTGTAGCTGGCTGACCTCCTGCTGCAGGCGATCGATCCTCGCCTGCAACTGCCGAGTCTCGTCGGTCGCCTGCCTCTGCACCAGCTCTGATATAATGCTGCGCATGCTCGCGGCCCGGCATTTGAGGGACTTCTGGAAAGTCCCTTTTAAATTTGAGGACTTAGAGGCGACCACCACTATCTCCTCCTCGTCCTCCGCCGCCATTCGCTCCAGCTCGGCCAGGGAGTGGTCCGAGTAGAGAACTCGGGACGCGCCGTAGCCTGAGCTGGCCCGGGCGACGCGCGCCCGTTGCTCCTTGGCGACCACCCTCTCCTCCAACTCCTGCTGGAGTTGCGTCCGCCGAGCCACGTCCAACTGGCGTTGGGCGTCTGCCAGACCCACGTCGTGGGTGTCCGCTGCCGTCTTCGTCGGCTTTTTGGCCTTAGCCTTCCTGGCAGGCTCCTTCGCCGAACTCGAGGAGCCATCGGACCCTTCCTTCAAGAAGGCCCGCTTCCGCGATTGAGATTGCCCACTTTGCTCGACCTCCATCGAGCTGGCCACCGATACAACGGACTCGTTGTCGGAGTCCGACAAGTCGTCCGCCCCTTCTCCATAGAAGGTCCGGTCTTCGTCCGACGCTGAAGCGTCGCGTTGGCCCTTAGAAGGGCCTTTTGGTTGGCCCTGAGAAGGGCCTTTTGGTTGGCCCTGAGAAGGGCCTTTGGGTTGGCCCTGAGAAGGGCCTTTTGGTTGGCCCTGAGAAGGGCCTTTGGTTTGGCCCTGAGAAGGGCCTTTTTTGATAAAATGCCCGAGGGCGTCCCGCGCAGGTTTTGGCATGGTAGCCTCCGCAGGTGTCGCAGATACCGCAATGAATAAAATAAAAGTCTACGACGCACAGTGCACTTTGGCCGTACCCAGTCTGCCACTCCGTTACGGTGGTCAGAACTGGGACGTTTCCGGGGAACACGACGAGGACGTAAGCACTGTGGGGGGTTCCCCACTGTGGGGGGTTCCCCTCCCCAACCTAACCTTTTTTTTTTTTTTTTTGATCTCGCTGGGAAAAAATGCATTACGCATACCCACCCATTGGGGGAATGGGGGGGGTATGTGGGACTCCCCGGAATGAATCCGGTATACCCACTAAAATAACCCAGCGGCACTCCCGCATCGTCTTTAATTGGAGGAGGACTGGGAAACTGGCAGAGCCTTTACGTCCAGTCCCCCGCCGACGACCGCCCGCCTTTACAGCGGGGCCTTCACGCCCCTCCCTCAGTGGAGGGGCCCGGGAACGACCGCGAGTGCTCGGCCGTTCCCGACCGACGAGGGTGGTGACTCGTGCAATGCGAGCGAAGGCGCCCCCGCGCCTGTCGCCCGCTAATCACCACCAGGAGGTGGGAGGAGACGATCGTACAACCGCCTTCTCCCACCCCTTCTTCGTCTGCGGTGCGGCGGCGCGAGAGGATCGTCCTCCCGCGCCCGCTCCGCCGCCTCCTTTTGCGACATCACGACCTCGCAAAAGGAGGCAACCGCCGCCCAGGCCTCCTCACTCCCCAGCATGGAGTAGACCACGCTGGGAAGTGAGAGGTCCCGCCCGATCACATCTGTCAGGGCACGGCGCAGCTCAGCCCAAGCTGGGCACACCTCCAAGGTGTGCTGCGCCGTGTCCTCCGCCACGCCGCAGTCATGGCACGCCGGGGTTTCCTCCCTCCGGATCCGGTGCAGGTGCGTTCCGAAACAACCATGTCCGGACAACACCTGCACCAAACGGAACGAGAGGAAACCATGTGGCCGCTCGAGCCAGCCCTGCAGGACTGGCCCGAGCGCGTCCAGCGTCCGGCGTCCAAAGGCGGCGGTGGCGAGGTCCTCCGCCCAATGGAGGACGATGGCGTCCCTCGCCTCCCGCCGCACGGCCTCCCGCTCCTCCATGGCGGGGCGCTCACCCAGCGCCCTACGCCGCGCCGTCCACTCGTACACTCTGGCGAGCACCCATGCCTCCAACTCCCAGGGAGGGGTGCCCGCCAGAGCGCACGCCGCCGAGAAACCCACTGAGCGGTAGGCCCTCGCCACCCGCTGTGCAATGGCCCTTTGCGGCCTGCGGATGGCGGTTGCATTCTCCCTCCTCTGGAGGGAGTCCGCCCAGATGGGTGCCCCATACAGGGCCATGCTCTTAAGAATGCCGGCATACAATCGCCGGCATCGCTCCTTGGGCCCCCCGAGGTTGGGGAGGAGCCATGAGAGGGCGTCCGCGGCTTTCAGCAGGCGCGTCGACAGCCCGCTAAAGTGCGGGCCGAAGCGCCACCTGCTGTCCAGCACTAGGCCCAGATATTTCATCTGGGCCTTCACCTCAATTCGGACGCCCTCCACGACTATGTGGGCATCTGGAGGGCAGCGCTGCCGAGGCCCGTGGAAGAACACGGCCTCGGTCTTGTTCAGCGCCACCCTCAATCCCAGGCGGCGGATCCTCTCCGCGACCAAGGATCCGCCCGCCGAGGCCAAACAGGCCGCCTCCCCAAAGCTCCTCCCCCGGGCAGTGAGGAGAGTGTCATCCGCGTAGCAGATGACACTCGTGCCCTGGAGGAGGGCTCCCCGCAGGAGCCAATCGAACCCAATGTTCCACAGGGGAGGGCCTAGAACCGACCCCTGTGGAACACCGCACTCCGCGCCGTAGCGCCTGATCCTGGCCGTCTTGTCCACGAGGAGGACCTCTCGGTCCTCCAGGTAGCTGGCCAGGATCGCCCGCAGATATTGGGGCACTCCGTGGTATCGGAGTGCCTCCAATATCGTCGAGTGGGGAACGGAGTTGAAGGCGTTGGCTATGTCGAATGACACCGCCAACACTCCGCCCCCCGACTCCACCGCCTCCTGCACCTGGCCCCTGAGTAGGGCCAACGCGTCGACCGTCGAACGCCCCCGTCGAAAACCGAACTGGGCGTCCGACAGGTCCGGCCCTACCTCCCGCAAAAGGCTGTTTAGCCGGGTGGCGATGATCCCCTCGAACAATTTACCGACCTCATCGAGCAGAACGATGGGTCGGTATGCCGAGGGGGAGTCCACCGGGCGTCCCTCCTTCCGGAGGAGGCACAGCTGCCCCTCCTTCCACTGTTTCGGGAACCTCCCAGCCGTCAGGCACGCGCTGAAGAGGTCCCGAAACCTGTCCTCCATGAGGGACGCCGCGATGGCTACCACCCGTGCGGGGACGCCATCTGGCCCAGGGGCCGTCTTCTTCGCGCGGAGGGACAGAACCCCCGCGCGAAGTTCCTCCGCCGATACTGGAGGGACCTCCTCCTCCGGCGAAGCTACCACCCCCCGTGGGGGGTTCATGGTTGGCGGGGTGAAGTCGGCCCTGCGTGGAAACAGGGACCGGACCACCCCATCCAGCAACGCCGGCTCCAGGGTCTCCGTTAGTGGGGGGCCGAAGGGGCGCAGTTGGTTACGCGCCGCCTTATATGGCCTCCCAAACGGATCCCTATCGAGGCCCTCCAGCATCTCGGCCCTCGCCGAGTCCTTGGCGGCGCACATCGCCGACTTGAAGACCGCCTTTGCCTCTACGTAAGAGGCGTAGAGGCGGTCCCCCCCGGCCTGAGATCGGGTAGTGCGCCGCCGGCTCCGCATAAAGGCCCTTCTGGCCGCCACGCACGCGGCCCGGAGCCCCGCCAGCTCCTCCGTCCACCAATAAACGGCGCGACGGGGAGGCGGACGGCGAGACCGAGGCATGCTGGCGTTGCACACCTCGGTCAGAGAGCCGCGGAGCTGGACCGCTGCGGCGTCCACGTCCAGGACAGGCTCGACAGGGGGCGACAGCCAGTCCTGGAGAAAGGCCGCCTCCTTGGCTGCCTCCCGGTCCAGACGGGTGAGAGCCCACCGCGGGAAGGGAGATTGGCCAGAGCGGGCCGTCCCCCCCCGGGGGCCGGTGGAGATGTCGAACCGCACATATCGGTGGTCCGACAAAGTCTCCACCGTCTCCACCCGCCAGTTCACGACGCGGGCGGCCAGGGCAGGGGTGGCAAACGACACGTCTACCACCGACCCTCCCCGTCGCCGCACACACGTGTGGACCGCCCCCCTGTTGAGGAGGGACACACCGCATGAGGCCGCCCAGAATTCTGCGGCGCGTCCCCGGACGTTGCAGGAGGCAGCCGGGTTGCCCCAAGCCTCCGACTTGGCGTTCAGGTCGCCCAATACGGCGACCTGGCGCGGCGCCGCCCTCCCTATGACTGCGGTGAGGACCTCGAGGAAGTCCTCAAAGTCCGAGAGAGGGCGGTTTGGGGAGAAATACACCCCAACGAGGGCTATGTCCCCCCACGCGGCGGCCACGTATCCCGGTCCCCTCTCTAAGAGCGAGAGGGGAGGGGAGTCCGTAGAAGACCGCGCCACCAACGCCACCAAGCCGTCTCGATCGCCCAGCCAGGTACTGGGGACCGAGTAAGGCTCGGCGACCACCGCCACGTCCACCAACCACTCGGCCATGATCTGCATCAGCAGATCCTGGGCCGCCCCGCAGTGGTTGGTGTTCGCCTGGAGGATGCGATGTTCGACCCTATCCATCAGTCGGACATCGCACCCCCCTCCTCAGCCGCAGCAACCGAGTGCCCATTCTCGGGCACGGCGGTGGTAGCGACAGGCGTGCTCGGCGCCTGCGCTTTTCCCCTCTTAGGGGGAGGATTGCACATCCTCCCCTTCATGACGTGGCCTGCCGGGCGGCCACTGGCGGCACACACAGCGCAATGCGGCGCGGCGGCCTTGCACGCCGCGGATTTGTGGCCCTCCTTGCCGCAGCGGTAGCAGCTCTCTGTCCGGTCCACCGGTGACGGACAGAGGGCTCGGGTGTGCCCGACTCCGAAGCACCTGTAGCACCGCAAGGGCTGTGCCACAAGTGCCCGGACCGCACCCGAGCTGAAGCCGACATTCAGCCGTCCTTTGTCAAGGACGGCTTTGGCAGCGGCGACTGGGCACTCCAGACGAGTGGTGCCCATGCCGCCGCGGCCGGGCCTGATGTCCCGGCCTCGCACCGCTGCGGCGTCGCAGCCCCCGATAGCTGCGACCGCCGCCACCACCTCCTCCTTGGTGACGGTGTCATCGAGGTCTGTCACCTCAATGGCCACCGTCTTAACGGGTCTGGCCACCTTGGCCGCGTCCGCGATGACCTCCTGCAACTTCGTTGCGAAGAGGTCCGCGTTGGCACTGCCCTGTGCCCCCGGGAACTCGAAGATTCGAGCCCCGGCTTGGGTCCGCCGGCAAGAGACCTTGCCGATCCCCAGTTGGGTGGGATCGGCATTAGCACGCGCCCGCAGCAATACGGACGCGTACGTCTCCCCGCGCTCCGCAGCCTCCGCGGTGAGAGTCACCACGACGGCTGCGGTCTTGGGAGGAACGAGGTTCCTCCTGGTGCCGGCGGATTTGGCTGTGGGAGCAGCGCTGGCGGCCTTGACGGGCGGCCCTTTTCCCTTTCCCCTGCCCTTCCCTTTGCTGGTCGTCTGCGACTGCGACTGGGAGGGAGGGGTGGTGGCTGGGACGGCTGGGGTGGAGCTCTTCCCCTTCCCTTTTCCCTTACCAGTCGCCTGCGACTGGCTGGAAGGGGTGGTGGTGACGGGGCCTTTACCCTTGCCCTTCCCCTTCCCAACGACCTTCGTCCACCCCTGCTGGTTAGACGGGGTGGTGGCAGGCAAGAGAGGGTCCTCCTCCCTCTGTGAGCCCGGCCCCAGCTCACCCTTTCTCTTGTCCGCGGCGAGCGGCGGTCGTAGGTTCTTCTCGGGCATGAGGCGATCCTCGATCCCCGCGAAGCAGGCCCTCGTAAAGGCCCTCTCTTCCATCACAACCCTGCGGATGATATCCTCAAGGTTGGAGGACGGGCCCTCTGCCGCTGGTCTCGACTCGGCTTGGCTTGGCCGTGCCGTGGCTTCTGCCAGCTTCTGGTGCAGCTGGCTCACCTCCGCCTGCAGGCGATCGACCCTCGCCTGCAGTTGCCGCGTTTCTTCTGAAGCCTTCCGCTGCACCAACTCCCTAATAATGCCGCGCATGCTCGCGGCCCGGCACTTGAGGGACTTCTGGAACGTGCCCTTTAAATTCGAGGACTTGGAGGCGACCTCCACGATCCCCTCCTCGTCCTCTTCGGCCATCCGCTCCAGCTCGGCCAGTGAGTGGTCCGCGTAAACGACACGGGACGCACCGTACCCGGTCTTGGCCCTGGCGGCTTGCACCTGTTGCTCCTTAGCAACTACCCGCTCCTCCAGTTCTTGCTGGAGCTGCGCCCGCCGAGCCAGGTCCAACTGGCGTTGGGCGTCTGCCAGACCCACGTCGTGGGTATCCGCCGCCATCGTTGCCTTCTTGGCCTTAGCCTTCTTTTTCGGCTCCTTCGCCGAACTCGACGCCGAGGAGCCGTCGGACCCTTCCTTAAGGAAGGCCCGCTTCCGCGATTGCGATCGCCCACCTTGCTCGACCTCCATCGAGCTCGCCACCGATACAACGGACTCGTTGTCGGAGTCCGACAAATCGTCCGCCCCTTCTCCATAGAAGGTCCGGCCTTCCTCCGACGCTGAAGCGTCGCGTTGGCCCTTAGAAGGGCCTTTTGGGTGGCCCTGAGAAGGGCCTTTTGGTTGGCCCTGAGAAGGGCCTTTGGGTTGGCCCTGAGAAGGGCCTTTGGGTTGGCCCTGAGAAGGGCCTTTTTTAATAAAATGCCCGAGGGCGTCCCGCGCAGGCTTAGGCATGGTAGCCTCCGCAGGTGTCGCAGATACCGCAAGTGAAATAATAAAATAGTCTACGACGCACAGCGCACTTTGGCCGTACCCAGTCTGCCACTCCGTTACGGTGGTCAGAACTGGGACGTTTCCAGGGAACACGAACGAGGACGTATGCACTGTGGGGGGTTCCCCCCCCCAACCTAACCTTTTTTTTTTTTTTTTTTTTTTTTTTTTTTTTTGATCTCGCTGGGAAAAAATGCATTACGCATACCCACCCATTGGGGGAATGGGGGGGGTATGTGGGACTCCCCGGAATGAATCCGGTATACCCACTAAAATAACCCAGCGGCACTCCCGCATCGTCTTGAATTGGAGGAGGACTGGGAAACTGGCAGAGCCTTTACGTCCAGTCCCCCGCCGACGACCGCCCGCCTTTACAGCGGGGCCTTCACGCCCCTCCCTCAGTGGAGGGGCCCGGGAACGACCGCGAGTGCTCGGCCGTTCCCGCCCGACGAGGGTGGTGACTCGTGCAATGCGAGCGAAGGCGCCCCCGCGCCTGTCGCCCGCTAGTCACCACCAGGAGGTGGGAGGAGACGATCGTACAACCGCCTTCTCCCACCCCTTCTTCGCCTGCGGTGCGGCGGCGCGAGAGGATCGTCCTCCCGCGCCCGCTCCGCCGCCTCCTTTTGCGACATCACGACCTCGCAAAAGGAGGCAACCGCCGCCCAGGCCTCCTCACTCCCCAGCATGGAGTTGACCACACCGGGAAGTGAGAGGTCCTGCCCGACCACATCAGTCAAGGCACGGCGCAGCTCAGCCCAAGCTGGGCACACCTCCAAGGTGTGCTGCGCCGTGTCCTCCGCCGCGCCGCAGTCATGGCACGCCGGGGTTTCCTCCCTCCGGGTCCGGTGCAGGTGCGTTCCGAAACAACCATGTCCGGACAACACCTGCACCAAACGGAACGAGAGGAAACCATGTGGCCGCTCGAGCCAGCCCTGCAGGACTGGCCCGAGCGCGTCCAGCGTCCGGCGTCCAAACGCGGCGGTGGCGAGATCCTCCGCCCAATGGAGGACGATGGCGTCCCTCGCCTCCCGCCGCACGGCCTCCCGCTCTTCCATGGCGGGGCGCTCACCCAGCGCCCTACGCCGCGCCGTCCACTCGTACACTCTGGCGAGCACCCATGCCTCCAACTCCCAGGGAGGGGTGCCGGCCAGAGCGCACGCCGCCGAAAAGCCCACTGAGCGGTAGGCCCTCGCCACCCGCTGTGCAATGGCCCTTTGCGGCCTGCGGATGGCGGTTGCATTCTCCCTCCTCTGGAGGGAGTCCGCCCAGATGGGTGCCCCATACAGGGCCATACTACGCAGGATGCCGGCATAAAGGCGCCGGCACCGTGCACTCGGCCCCCCGAGGTTGGGGAGGAGCCATGAGAGGGCGTCCGCGGCTTTCAGCAGGCGCGTCGACAGCCCGCTAAAATGCAGGCCGAAGCGCCACCTGCTGTCCAGCACTAGGCCCAGATATTTCATCTGGGCCTTCACCGCTATTCGGACGCCCTCCACGACGATGTGGGCATCTGGAGGGCAGCGCTGCCGAGGCCCGTGGAAGAACACGGCCTCGGTCTTGTTCAGCGCCACCCTCAATCCCAGGCGGCGGATCCTCTCTGCGACCAAGGATCCGCCCGCCGAGGCCAAACAGGCCGCCTCCCCAAAGCTCCTCCCCCGGGCAGTGAGGAGAGTGTCATCCGCGTAGCAGATGACACTCGTGCCCTGGAGGAGGGCTCCCCGCAGGAGCCAATCAAACCCAATGTTCCACAGGGGAGGGCCTAGAACCGACCCCTGTGGAACTCCGCACTCCGCGCCGTAGCGCCTGATCCTGGCCGTCTTGTCCACGAGGAGGACCTCTCGGTCCTCCAAGTAGCTGGCCAGGATCGCCCGCAGATATTGGGGCACTCCGTGGTATCGGAGTGCCTCCAATATCGTCGAGTGGGGAACGGAGTTGAAGGCGTTGGCTATGTCGAATGACACCGCCAACACTCCGCCCCCCGACTCCACCGCCTCCTGCACCTGGCCCCTGAGTAGGGCCAACGCGTCGACCGTCGAACGCCCCCGTCGAAAACCGAACTGGGCGTCCGACAGGTCCGGCCCTACCTCCCGCAAAAGGCTGTTTAGCCGGGTGGCGATGATCCCCTCGAACAATTTACCGACCTCATCGAGCAGAACGATGGGTCGGTATGCCGAGGGGGAGTCCACCGGGCGTCCCTCCTTCCGGAGGAGGCACAACTGCCCCTCCTTCCACTGTTTCGGGAACCTCCCAGACGTCAGGCACGCGCTGAAGAGGTCCCGAAACCTGTCCTCCATGAGGGACGCCGCGATGGCCACCACCCGTGCGGGGACGCCATCTGGCCCAGGGGCCGTCTTCTTCGCGCGGAGGGACAGAACCCCCGCGCGAAGTTCCTCCGCCGATACTGGAGGGACCTCCTCCTCCGGCGAAGCTACCACCCCCCGTGGGGGGTTCATGGTTGGTGGGGTGAAGTCGGCCCTGCGCGGAAACAGGGACCGGACCACCCCATCCAGCAACGCCGGCTCCAGGGTCTCCGTTAGTGGGGGGCCGAAGGGGCGCAGTTGGTTACGCGCCGCCTTATATGGCCTCCCAAACGGATCCCTATCGAGGCCCTCCAGCATCTCGGCCCTCGCCGAGTCCTTGGCGGCGCACATCGCCGACTTGAAGACCGCCTTTGCCTCTAGGTAAGAGGCGTAGAGGCGATCCTCCCCGGCCTGAGATCGGGTAGTGCGCCGCCGGCTCCGCATAAAGGCCCTTCTGGCCGCCACGCAAGCGGCCCGGAGCCCCGCCAGCTCCTCCGTCCACCAATAAACGGCGCGACGGGGAGGCGGACGGCGAGACCGAGGCATGCTGGCGTTGCACACCTCGGTCAGAGAGCCGCGGAGCCGGACCGCTGCGGCGTCAACGTCCAGGGCCTCCACAGGGGGCGAGAGCCAGTCCTGGAGGAACGCCGCCTCCTGAGCTGCCTCCCGGTCCAGGCGGGTGAGAGCCCACCGCGGGAACGGAGATTGGCCAGAGCGGGCCATTCCTCCCCGCGGGCCCTGGGTGGAGATGTCGAACCGCACGTAGCGGTGGTCCGACAGAGTCTCCACCATTTCCACCCGCCAGTTCACAACGCGGGCGGCTAGCACGGGGGTGGCAAACGAGACGTCAACCACAGACCCTCCCCGCTGCCGCACACACGTGTGAACATTCCCCCTGTTTAGGAGGGAGACGCCGCACGAAGCCGCCCAAAATTCGGCGGCGCGTCCCCGGACGTTGCAACAGGCGGCTGGGTTGCCCCAGGCCGCCGACTTTGCGTTCAGGTCGCCTAACACGGCGACCTGGCGTGGTGCCGCCCTCCCGACGACTGCCGTAAGGACCTCGAGAAAACTCTCGAAGTCCCTTAGAGGGCGGTTTGGGGAGAAATAGACCCCCACCAGGGCTATGTCTCCCCACGCGGCGGCCACGTATCCCGGTCCCCTCTCTAAAAACGAGAGGGGAGGGGAGTCCGTGGCGGGCCGCGACACCAACGCCACCAAGCCGTCCCGATCACCCAGCCAATGGCCAGGTATCGAGTACGGCTCGGCGACCACCGCCACGTCCACCAACCACTCAGCCACGGTCTGCATCAGCAGATCCTGAGCCGCTCTGCAGTGGTTGGTGTTCGCCTGGAGGATGCGATGTTCGACTCTATGCATTAATCGGACATCGCACCCCCCTCCTCAACAGCCGCCGTGATCCCAGCGTCTGGGACGGCGGTGGCAGCGACAGGCCGGGTCGGCGCCTGCGCTTTGCCCCTCTTGAGGGGAGGACTACAGTTCCTCCCCTTCATGATGTGACCCGCAGGGCGGCCACTGGCGGCACATACCGCGCAGTGCGGCGTGGCGGCCTTGCAGGAGGCGGCTTTGTGCCCCTCCTTGCCGCAGCGGTAACAGCTGTCCGTCCTGTCTACGTTGGACGGACAGAGGGCCCGGGTGTGTCCTATGCCGAAGCACCTGAAGCAGCGCAGAGGCTGCACTTCAAGTGCCCGGACTACACCCGAGCTGAAACCGACGGCTAGCCGTCCTTTATCGAGGACGGCTTTGGCAGCGGCGACCGGGCACTCCAGGCGAATGGTGCCCATGCCGCCGCGGCCGGGCCTGATGCCCCGGCCTTGAACCGCTGCGACATCGCAGCCCCCTATGGCTGCGACTGCCGCCACCACCTCCTCTTTTGTGACCGAATCGTCTAGATCGGTCACCTCTATGGCCGCGGACTTCACTGGTCTGGCCACCTTGGCCGCGTCCGCGATGACCTCCTGCAGCTTAGCTGCAAAGAGGTCCGCGTTCTTGCAGCCCTCTGCACCCGGGAACTCGAAAAGCCGAGCCCCAGCCTGCGTCCGGCGGCATGAGACCTTGCCGATCCCCAACTTGGTGGGATCGGCATTGGTACGCGCCCGCATCATGACGGACGCGTAGGTCTCACCGCGCTCCGCAGCCTCCGCGGTGAGCGTCACCACGACGGCTGCGGTCTTGGGAGGAATGAGTTTCCTCTTGGCGCCGGCTGGGGGGGAACTTTTCCCCTTCCCCTTTCCCTTTCCAGTCGACTGCGACTGGTTGGGAAGGGTGGTGGCAGGGACGGCTGGGGGGGAGCTTTTCTCCTTCCCCTTCCCCTTGCCCTTGGCGCTCGGCTGCGACTGGCTCGGAGTGGCGGTGGCGGGGACGGCAGAGACGACCGCTGCCGTCTTTTTGCCCTTGCCCTTGCCCTTGCTGACCACCTTCGTCCAGCCCTGCTGGTTGGTCGGGGTGGTGGAAGGCAGAAGGGGGTCCTCCTCCCTCTGTGAGCTCGGCACCGGCCCACCCTTCCTCTTGTCCGAGGCAAGCGGCAGCCGGTAGCTTTTCTCAGGGAGGAGCCGGTCCTCTATACCTGCTATGCAGGCCCTTGTGAAGGCCCTCTCCTCCATCACAACCTTGCGGATGATATCCTCGAGGTTGGAGGTGGAGGGGCCCTCTACCGCAGGCCTCTGCTCGGCTTGGGTTGGCGGAGCCGTGGCTTCAGCCAGCTTCTGGTGTAGCTGGCTGACCTCCTGCTGCAGGCGATCGATCCTCGCCTGCAACTGCCGAGTCTCGTCGGTCGCCTGCCTCTGCACCAGCTCCGATACAATGCTGCGCATGCTCGCGGCCCGGCATTTGAGGGACTTCTGAAAAGTCCCTTTTAAATTTGAGGACTTAGAGGCGACCACCGCTATCTCCTCCTCGTCCTCCGCCGCCATTTGCTCCAGCTCGGCCAGGGAGTGGTCCGAGTAGAGAACTCGGGACGCGCCGTAGCCTGAGCTGGCCCGGGCGACGCGCGCCCGTTGCTCCTTGGCGACCACCCTCTCCTCCAACTCCTGCTGGAGCTGCGTCCGCCGGGCCACGTCCAACTGGCGTTGGGCGTCTACCAGGCCCACGTCGTGGGTGTCCGCTGCCGTCTTCGTCGGCTTTTTCGCCTTAGCCTTCCTGGCAGGCTCCTTCGCCGAACTCGAGCCATCGGACCCTTCCTTCAAGAAGGCCCGCTTCCGCGATCGAGATCGTGATCGAGAATCCTCGATCACCATCGAGCTATCATCCGACGCAACGGACTCGCTGTCGGAGTCCAACAGCTCGTCCGCCCTTCCTCCGTAGAAGGCTCGACCTTCTTCTGACGCTGAGGCGTCACGGTGGCCCTGAGAAGGGCCTTTTGGGTGGCCCTGAGAAGGGCCTTTGGGGGGGCCCTGAGAAGGGCCTTTGGGGGGGCCCTGAGAAGGGCCTTTGGGTTGGCTCTGAGAAGGGCCTTTGGTTTGGCCCTGAGAAGGGCCTTTTTTAATAAAATGCCCGAGGGCGTCCCGCGCAGGTTTAGGCATGGTAGCCTCCGCAGGTGTCGCAGATACCGCAAGTGAAATATTAAAAAAGTCTACGACGCACAGCGCACTTTGGCCGTACCCAGTCTGCCACTCCGTTACGGTGGTCAGAACTGGGACGTTTCCAGGGAACACGAACGAGGACGTATGCACTGTGGGGGAAATTAAAATAAAATTTACTAATTTAAATAAGGGGATAATAGGAAAAATAATTGCAATTTCTACATCAAAAATTAAAAAAATTATAGTAATTAAAAAAAAATGTAAAGAAAAAGGGATTCGAGCTGATGATTTTGGATCAAATCCACATTCAAATGGGGAACATTTTTCTCGGTCTGAAAATGTTTTTTTTGAAAGAATAATTGATAAAAATATTATAATATTAGAAACTAATATAAAAATTAAAAAAATATATAATATTAAAATAATTATTTATATTAAAATTATTAAACTTTTTGATTGGAAGTCAAATATACTAAATATATTATATAAATAATTATTAATTTCCTCATCAATAAATTGAAATGTAAAGGAATAATCATACTACGTCTACAAAATGTCAATATCAAGCTGCTGCTTCAAATCCAAAATGATGATTTCTAGAAAAATGATTTTTTAAATGACGAATTAAACAAATAAAAAGAAATAATGTACCAATAATTACATGTAATCCATGGAATCCTGTTGCTATAAAAAATGTTGATCCATAAATTCTATCGGCAATAGTAAATGGTGCTTCTAAATATTCATATGCTTGAAGAATAGTGAAATAGATTCCTAAAATAATAGTAATAAAAAGACCTTGAGTTATTTGAGAATTATTATTTTCTATAATAGCATGATGGGCTCAAGTAACAGATACTCCAGATCTAATTAAAATGATAGTATTTAATAAAGGAATTTGAAAAGGATTAAAAGGAATAATTCTAGTTGGGGGTCAAATTGCTCCAATTTCAATATTAGGGGCAAGACTTCTGTGAAAAAATGCCCAAAAAAATGAAATAAAAAAAAAAATTTCGGATACAATAAATAAGATTATTCCTCATCGTAGACCTTTAGTAACTAAAATTGTATGTTTACCTTGTAAAGTTCCTTCTCGGCAAATATCTCGTCATCATTGATATATTGTTAAAATAACAATTAAATATCCTAAAATTAATAAATTTATATTAAAATTATGAAATCATTTTACTATTCCTGTGACAAGAGTTATAACTCCAATAGCTCCTGTTAAAGGTCATGGTCTATAATCTACTAAATGAAATGGGTGATTAAAGTTTATTTTCATTAATTTACTTCTCTAGAATATAATGTTCTTAAAATTGCAATTACATATGATTGAATAATGGCAACTGCTGATTCTAAGATTAATAGTAGGATTTGAATAATAACTAAAATAATAATAAAATAATTTGGTATTCTAGGTCCTGTTCCTCTTAGTAAAGTTATTAATAAATGTCCTGCAATTATATTTGCAGTTAATCGTACAGCTAATGTTCCTGGTCGAATAATATTTCTAATTGTTTCAATTAATACTATAAATGGTATTAGGATGGTAGGAGTTCCTTGAGGAATTATATGAATAAATATATGTTGAGAATTATTAATTCATCCATAAATTATAAATCTTAATCATAAAGGTAATGAAATAGATAAAGATAAAGTTAAATGACTTGTTCTAGTAAAAATATAAGGAAATAAACCTAAAAAATTATTAAATAAAATAAATGAAAATATTGAAATAAAAATAAAAGTAGAACCTTGAAAATAATTATTTTTTAATAGAGTTTTGAATTCATTATGAAGTTTTATTAAAATAAAATTTCATAAATAAAAATGTCGATTAGGGATTAGTCAAAATGAATATGGAATAAATATAATTCCTAAAATTGTTCTAATTCAATTAAAAGAAATATTAAATAAATTAGTAGAAGGATCAAAAATTGAAAATAAGTTACTTATCATTTTCAATAAAAATTTTTTAATTTAAAAGAAGAAAATAAATTATTATTTTTATTTGGAATTTTTTTATTAAAAATATAATAATTTATAATATTAAAAATTAAATAAATTAATAAAAAAAAAAAGAAATAAAATAATCAATTAATTGGTATTATTTGTGGAATAAAAGAATATTATTTTATAGATAATAATTTAAATTTGACATATTTATGTTATAAATTTAACTAATTCTTTAAATTTCATTAGAAGTAAATGCTAATTTACTATAAAATGGTTTAAGAGACCAGTACTTGCTTTCAGTCATCTAATGAAGAATAATTATTAATTCAATTAATAAAGTTTTTAATTGAAATTCTTTCAATTACAATGGGTATAAAACTATGATTTGCACCACAAATTTCTGAACATTGTCCATAAAAAATACCTGGTCGATTAATAAAAAAATTAGTTTGATTAAGTCGTCCTGGATTGGCATCTACTTTTACTCCTAATGAGGGAATAGTTCATGAATGAATGACATCTGTTGCAGTTACTATAATTCGAATTTGATTATTTATTGGTAAAATAATTCGATTATCTACATCTAATAAACGAAAATTTCTAGAACTTATTTCATTAGAGGGAATTATATAAGAATCAAATTCAATATTATGAAAATCTGAATATTCATATCTTCAGTATCATTGATGTCCAATAGATTTTAAGGTAATTAAAGGGTTATTTAATTCATCTAATAGATATAACAAACGTAAAGAAGGTAAAGCAATAAAAATTAAAGTAATTGCTGGTAAAATAGTTCAAATTAATTCAATTATTTGTCCTTCTAATAAAAATCGATTAGTGTATTTATTAAATAAAATTCTTGATATTAAATACCCTACTAAAATTGTAATTATAATAAGAATAATTAAAGTATGATCATGAAAAAAAATAATTTGTTCTATTAAAGGGGATGCTCTATTTTGTAAATTAAGATTAGATCATGTTGCAATTTCTAAAAAAAGGATAATCCTTTATAAATGGGGTTTAAATCCATTACATATAATCTGCCATATTAGAATAAATTTCTTAAAATAGGTAATTCATTATATGAATGTTCTGCAGGGGGTAAATTTTGATATCATTCAATTGAAGAAGATAAATTTAATGAAAATAATGCAATTCGTTGATTAATTAAAGATTCTCAAATAATAATTAATATAAATATAATAGCTAATAAAGAGATATATGAACCTAAAGATGAAATAATATTTCAAGAAATATAAGAATCTGGGTAATCTGAATATCGTCGAGGTATACCAGCTAATCCTAAAAAGTGTTGTGGAAAAAAAGTTAAATTTACTCCAATAAATATAATAAAAAATTGAATTTTTAAAAGATAAGGATTTAATGATAACCCTGTAAACAATGGATATCAATGAATAAATCCTCCTAAAATAGCAAATACAGCTCCTATAGATAAAACATAATGAAAATGAGCTACTACATAATAAGTGTCATGAAGAGTAATATCGATTGATGAATTAGATAGAATTACTCCTGTTAGTCCTCCAACAGTAAATAAAAATACAAATCCTAATCTTCATAAAATAGAAGGTGAATAATTAATTTGAGTTCCATGGAAAGTGGCTAATCAGCTAAAAATTTTAATTCCAGTTGGAACAGCAATAATTATTGTTGCTGATGTAAAATAAGCTCGAGTATCAATATCTATACCTACAGTAAATATATGATGGGCTCATACAATAAATCCTAATAATCCAATAGCTAATATTGCATAAATTATTCCTAAACAACCAAATGTTTCTTTTTTTCCTCTTTCTTGAGAAATAATATGTGAAATTATCCCAAATCCTGGTAAAATTAAAATATAAACTTCTGGATGACCAAAAAATCAAAATAAATGTTGATATAAAATTGGATCTCCTCCTCCAGCTGGATCAAAGAATGATGTATTTAAATTTCGATCAGTTAAAAGTATAGTAATAGCTCCAGCTAATACTGGTAATGATAATAATAATAAGAAAGCAGTAATACCTACAGCTCAAATAAATAAAGGTATTTGATCAAAAGATAAATTATTTAATCGTATATTAATAATTGTGGTAATAAAATTAATAGCACCTAAAATAGAAGAAATTCCAGCTAAATGAAGAGAAAAAATGGCTAAATCAACAGATCTTCCTCCATGAGCAATATTAGATGAAAGAGGAGGATATACTGTTCATCCTGTACCTGCTCCATTTTCTACAATTCTTCTTGAAATTAATAAAGTTAAAGAGGGGGGTAAAAGTCAAAAACTTATATTATTTATACGTGGAAATGCTATATCTGGGGCTCCTAATATTAATGGAACAAGTCAATTACCAAATCCTCCAATTATAATAGGTATAACTATAAAAAAAATTATAATAAAAGCATGTGCTGTAACAATAGTATTATAAATTTGATCATCTCCAATTAAAGATCCAGGGTTTCCTAATTCAGCTCGAATTAATAATCTTAATGAAGTTCCAACTATTCCAGCTCAAATTCCAAAAATAAAATATAATGTTCCAATATCTTTATGATTTGTTGAGTAAAGTCATTTTCGCTATTTATAATAAAATGGCTGAGTTATAAGCGATAAATTGTAAATTTATTTACGAGAATTAAATCTCTTTTATTAAATTTAAGCTTTATATTCATAAATGATATAAAATTGCAAATTTTAAGGTGTAGAATTTCTATTAAGGCTTAAAGAATAATTTCTTTATAAATAATTTTGAAGATTATTAGTTTAATTTAACTTAAAACCTTAATAAAAAAAAAAGGTTCTAAGAATTATTCCAAATAAAGAAAGAAAGGAAAAAAAATTAATTATTAAAAAATAATTATTTTTAATAAAAATTTTAAATCATTTTATTTTTAAATAATTAAATATAAAAGCTGAATATCTAATACGGATATAAAAAAATAATATAACTAATCTTATAATGATAAAAATAAAAATTAATAAATATATATTATTATTAATTAAAAAATTAATAATAATTCATTTTGGAAAAAATCCAATAAATGGGGGTAATCCTCCTAAAGAAAGAAAATTAATTAATAAGTTAATTTTAATAAAAAAATTTATATTATTAATAAATAATTGATTAATAAAATATATATTTAAAATATAAAATAAAAAACATATAATTCTAACTATAAATGAATATAAAAAAATATAAAAAAGTCATAAAGTTTCTCTAATTATAATAGATGAAATTATTCATCCTAAATTATTAATAGAAGAAAAAGCTATTAATTTTCGTAAAGAAGTTTGATTTAGTCCTCCAACAGCTCCAATTAAAATATTTAAGATAATAACAATAATAATAAAATTATTATTTAAATAATAAGATAAAATAATTATGGGGGTAATTTTTTGTCAAGTTATTAAAATTAAGTTATTTAATCATGATAAACCTTCAACAATATTTGGAAATCAAAAATGGAAGGGGGCTCTTCCTATTTTTATAAGTATAGAAGAATTTATTATAATTGAAATAAAATTATTTATTTCAAAATTTTTTATTAAAATTATTTTAATTAAAATTGTAAATAAAAAATTAATAGAGGCAATAGATTGTGTAAGAAAATATTTTAATGCTGCTTCAGTTGATAATAAATTAGATGAATTAGAAATTAGGGGGATAAATCTTAGAAGATTAATTTCTAATCCAATTCAACATCCAAATCATGAATTTGAAGCAATAGAAATTAAAGTTCTAAAAAATAAAATAAAATAAAAAAATATCTTATTAGAATTAAATAAAAAAAAAATTTAAAATAAGAAATAATTATATTTCTTTTGAGAATTAAAAATTCAAAAATATATATTTTAGTGTAAGATGCACAATAGTTTTTGATATTATTAGATATAGTTTAATTCTATAAAATATAATAAAGGTAAATAATTTACTTAATTTATCCTATCAGAATAATCCTTTAATCAGGCACTTTATTTTTAAAAAAAAGGGTTTCCTTTATAGTTGGGGTATGAACCCAAAAGCTTAATTTTAGCTTATTTTTAATAATTTTTTTATTATTTATATACAAATTTATTAGAAATGGTTTTATAATTATTTAAAATAATAAATTAATTATAATTATATATATATATATATTAAAAATTTAATATATTAATATATATATATATATGTTAATTTATTAAAAAATTAAAATTAATTATATTAATATATTGTAATTTATATGAATATTAATTGTTTAATATTTAATTTAGGTTTTAATATAAATATTATGAAAAGAAAGAAAAAGAAATTATTAAAAATTTAATAATTTATATTAAATATTTTAATATAAAAAAAAAAAAAAAAAATTCTATTTAAAAAAATTTGTATATAAATAAATTTTTTATAGTTTATAAATTTTATTTTAAATTTATTTTACATATAAATTTTAGTATAAATTTTGAATTATTTTAATAATAATTTATATTTATAAGTAGTAATTAATATTAAATATTTAAGAAATTAAGATTTAGTAATATTTTAATTAATAACAAATTTTGTGCCAGCAGTTGCGGTTATACAAAAGTTAATTTAAATTTTATTAGTAATTAATTAATAATTAAATAAATAATAAAAATTTTAAGTTATTAGGTGAAGACCACCGCGGGAAGGGAGATTGGCCAGAGCGGGCCGTCCCCCCCCGGGGGCCGGTGGAGATGTCGAACCGCACATATCGGTGGTCCGACAAAGTCTCCACCGTCTCCACCCGCCAGTTCACGACGCGGGCGGCTAGGGCAGGGGTGGCGAATGAGACGTCTACCACCGACCCACCCCATTGCCGCACACACGTGTGGACCGCCCCCCTGTTGAGGAGGGACACGCCGCACGAGGCCGCCCAAAATTCGGCGGCGCGTCCCCGGACGTTACACGAGGCAGCCGGGTTGCCCCAAGCCTCCGACTTGGCGTTCAGGTCGCCCATAACGGCGACCTGGCGCGGCGCCGCCCTCCCTACGACTGCGGTGAGGACCTCGAGGAAGTCCTCAAAGTCCGAGAGAGGGCGGTTTGGGGAGAAATAGACCCCAACGAGGGCTATGTCCCCCCACGCGGCGGCCACGTATCCCGGTCCCCTCTCCTATCCCGTCACGGTCACGTATCACGTATCCCGGTAGCCTTTTTCTTCGGCTCCTTTGCCGAACCCGACGCTGAGGAGCCATCCGACCCTTCCTTCAGGAAGGCCCGCTTCCGCGATCGCGATCTTGATCGAGGGTCCTCAATCACCATCGAGCTAGCAACGGACTCATCGGAGTCCGACAAATCGTCTGCCCCTCCTCCGTAGAAGGCTCGTCCTTCTTCTGACGCAGAAGCATCACGGTGGCCCTGAGAAGGGCCTTTGGGGTGGCCCTGAGAAGGGCCTTTTGGTTGGCCCTGAGAAGGGCCTTTGGTTTGGCCCTGAGAAGGGCCTTTTTTGATAAAATGCCCGAGGGCGTCCCGCGCGGGCTTTGGCATGGTAGCCTCCGCAGGTGTCGCAGATACCGCAATGAATAATAATAAAAAAGTCTACGACGCACAGCGCACTTTGGCCGTACCCAGTCTGCCACTCCGTTACGGTGGTCAGAACTGGGACGTTTCCGGGGAACACGACGAGGACGTAAGCGCTGTGGGGGGTTCCCCCCCCCAACCTAACCTTTTTTTTTTTTTTTTTGATCTCGCTGGGAAAAAATGCATTACGCATACCCACCCATTGGGGGAATGGGGGGGGTATGTGGGACTCCCCGGAATGAATCCGGTATACCCACTAAAATAACCCAGCGGCACTCCCGCATCGTCTTGAATTGGAGGAGGACTGGGAAACTGGCAGAGCCTTTACGTCCAGTCCCCCGCCGACGACCGCCCGCCTTTACAGCGGGGCCTTCACGCCCCTCCCTCAGTGGAGGGGCCCGGGAACGACCGCGAGTGCTCGGCCGTTCCCGACCGACGAGGGTGGTGACTCGTGCAATGCGAGCGAAGGCGCCCCCGCGCCTGTCGCCCGCTAGTCACCACCAGGAGGTGGGAGGAGACGATCGTACAACCGCCCTCTCCCACCCCTTCTTCGCCTGCGGTGCGGCGGCGCGAGAGGATCGTCCTCCCGCGCCCGCTCCGCCGCCTCCTTTTGCGACATCACGACCTCGCAAAAGGAGGCAACCGCCGCCCAGGCCTCCTCACTCCCCAACATGGAGTAGACCACGCTGGGAAGTGAGAGGTCCTGTCCGATCACATCGATCAGGGCACGGCGCAGCCCAGCCCAAGCCGGACACACCTCGAGGGTGTGCTGCGCCGTGTCCTCTGCCGCGCCGCAGTGGTGGCACGCCGGGGTTTCCTCCCTCCGGATCCGGTGCAGGTGCGTTCCGAAACAACCATGTCCGGACAACACCTGCACCAAACGGAACGAGAGGAAACCATGTGGCCGCTCGAGCCAGCCCTGCAGGACTGGCCCGAGCGCGTCCAGCGTCCGGCGTCCAAAGGCGGCGGTGGCGAGGTCCTCCGCCCAATGGAGGACGATGGCGTCCCTCGCCTCCCGCCGCACGGCCTCCCGCTCCTCCATGGCGGGGCGCTCACCCAGCGCCCTACGCCGCGCCGTCCACTCGTACACTCTGGCGAGCACCCATGCCTCCAACTCCCAGGGAGGGGTGCCCGCCAGAGCGCACGCCGCCGAGAAACCCACTGAGCGGTAGGCCCTCGCCACCCGCTGTGCAATGGCCCTTTGCGGCCTGCGGATGGCGGTTGCATTCTCCCTCCTCTGGAGGGAGTCCGCCCAGATGGGTGCCCCATACAGGGCCATGCTCTTAAGAATGCCGGCATACAATCGCCGGCATCGCTCCTTGGGCCCCCCGAGGTTGGGGAGGAGCCATGAGAGGGCGTCCGCGGCTTTCAGCAGGCGCGTCGACAGCCCGCTAAAGTGCGGGCCGAAGCGCCACCTGCTGTCCAGCACTAGGCCCAGATATTTCATCTGGGCCTTCACCTCAATTCGGACGCCCTCCACGACTATGTGGGCATCTGGAGGGCAGCGCTGCCGAGGCCCGTGGAAGAACACGGCCTCGGTCTTGTTCAGCGCCACCCTCAATCCCAGGCGGCGGATCCTCTCCGCGACCAAGGATCCGCCCGCCGAGGCCAAACAGGCCGCCTCCCCAAAGCTCCTCCCCCGGGCAGTGAGGAGAGTGTCATCCGCGTAGCAGATGACACTCGTGCCCTGGAGGAGGGCTCCCCGCAGGAGCCAATCGAACCCAATGTTCCACAGGGGAGGGCCTAGAACCGACCCCTGTGGAACACCGCACTCCGCGCCGTAGCGCCTGATCCTGGCCGTCTTGTCCACGAGGAGGACCTCTCGGTCCTCCAGGTAGCTGGCCAGGATCGCCCGCAGATATTGGGGCACTCCGTGGTACCGGAGTGCCTCCAATATGGTCGAGTGGGGCACGGAGTTGAAGGCATTGGCAATGTCAAACGACACCGCCAACACTCCGTCCCCCGCCTCGAACGCCTCCTGCACCTGGTCCCTGAGTAGGGCCAACGCGTCGACCGTCGAACGCCCCCGTCGAAAACCGAACTGGGCGTCCGACAGGTCCGGCCCTACCTCCCGCAAAAGGCTGTTTAGCCGGGTGGCGATGATCCCCTCGAACAATTTACCGACCTCATCGAGCAGAACGATGGGTCGGTATGCCGAGGGGGAGTCCACCGGGCGTCCCTCCTTCCGGAGGAGGCACAACTGCCCCTCCTTCCACTGTTTCGGGAACCTCCCAGCCGTCAGGCACGCGCTGAAGAGGTCCCGAAACCTGTCCTCCATGAGGGACGCCGCGATGGCCACCACCCGTGCGGGGACGCCATCTGGCCCAGGGGCCGTCTTCTTCGCGCGGAGGGACAGAACCCCCGCGCGAAGTTCCTCCGCCGATACTGGAGGGACCTCCTCCTCCGGCGAAGCTACCACCCCCCGTGGGGGGTTCATGGTTGGTGGGGTGAATTCGGCCCTGCGCGGAAACAGGGACCGGACCACCCCATCCAGCAACGCCGGCTCCAGGGTCTCCGTTAGTGGGGGGCCAAAGGGGCGCAGTTGGTTGCGCGCCGCCTTATATGGCCTCCCAAACGGATCCCTATCGAGGCCCTCCAGCATCTCGGCCCTTGCCGAGTCCTTGGCGGCGCACATCGCCGACTTGAGAACCGCCTTTGCCTCCACGTAAGAGGCGTAGAGGCGGTCCTCCCCGGCCTGAGATCGGGTAGTGCGCCGCCGGCTCCGCATATAGGCCCTTCTGGCCGCCACGCACGCGGCTCGGAGCCCCGCCAGCTCCTCCGTCCACCAATAAACGGCGCGACGGGGAGGCGGACGGCGAGACCGAGGCATGCTGGCGTTGCACACCTCGGTCAGAGAGCCGCGGAGCTGGACCGCTGCGGCGTCCACGTCCAGGACAGGCTCGACAGGGGGCGAGAGCCAGTCCTGGAGAAAGGCCGCCTCCTTGGCTGCCTCCCGGTCCAGGCGGGTGAGAGCCCACCGCGGGAAGGGAGATTGGCCAGAGCGGGCCGTCCCCCCCCGGGGGCCGGTGGAGATGTCGAACCGCACATATCGGTGGTCCGACAAAGTCTCCACCGTCTCCACCCGCCAGTTCACGACGCGGGCGGCTAGGGCAGGGGTGGCGAATGAGACGTCTACCACCGACCCACCCCATTGCCGCACACACGTGTGGACCGCCCCCCTGTTGAGGAGGGACACGCCGCACGAGGCCGCCCAAAATTCGGCGGCGCGTCCCCGGACGTTACACGAGGCAGCCGGGTTGCCCCAAGCCTCCGACTTGGCGTTCAGGTCGCCCATAACGGCGACCTGGCGCGGCGCCGCCCTCCCTACGACTGCGGTGAGGACCTCGAGGAAGTCCTCAAAGTCCGAGAGAGGGCGGTTTGGGGAGAAATAGACCCCGACGAGGGCTATGTCCCCCCACGCGGCGGCCACGTATCCCGGTCCCCTCTCTAAGAGCGAGAGGGGAGGGGAGTCCGTAGAAGACCGCGCCACCAACGCCACCAAGCCGTCTCGATCGCCCAGCCAGGTACTGGGGACCGAGTAAGGCTCGGCGACCACCGCCACGTCCACCAACCACTCGGCCATGATCTGCATCAGCAGATCCTGGGCCGCCGCGCAGTGGTTGGTGTTCGCCTGGAGGATGCGATGTTCGACTCTATCCATCAATCGGACATCGCACCCCCCTCTTCAGCCGCAGCAGCCGAATGCCCAGCCTCGGGCACGGCGGTGGTAGCGGCAGGCTTGCTCGGGGCCTGCGCTTTTCCCCTCTTAGGGGGAGGATTGCACATCCTCCCCTTCATGATGTGGCCTGCCGGGCGGCCACTGGCGGCACACACAGCGCAATGCGGCGCGGCGGCCTTGCACGCCGCGGATTTGTGGCCCTCCTTGCCGCAGCGGTAGCAGCTCTCTGTCCGGTCCACCGGTGACGGACAGAGGGCTCGGGTGTGCCCGACTCCGAAGCACCTGTAGCACCGCAAGGGCTGTGCCACAAGTGCCCGGACTGCACCCGAGCTGAAGCCGACGTTAAGCCGTCCTTTGTCAAGGACGGCTTTGGCAGCGGCGACTGGGCACTCCAGACGAATGGTGCCCATGCCGCCGCGGCCGGGCCTGATGTCCCGGCCTCGCACCGCTGCGGCGTCGCAGCCACCAATTGCTGCGACCGCCGCCACCACCTCCTCCTTGGTGACCGTGTCGTCGAGGTCGGTCACCTCTAAGGCCGCCGTCTTTACGGGCCTGGCCACCTTGGCCGCGTCCGCTATGACCTCTTGCAACTTCGTTGCGAAGAGGTCCGCGTGTGCACTGCCCTCTGCCCCCGGGAACTCGAATATTCGAGCCCCGGCTTGGGTCCGCCGGCAAGAGACCTTGCCGATCCCCAGTTGGGTAGGATCGGCGTTAGCACGCGCCCGCAACAGTACGGACGCGTACGTCTCTCCACGTTCCGCAGCCTCCGTGGTGAGCGTCACCACGACGGCTGCGGTCTTAGGAGGAACCAGGTTCCTCCTTGTGCCGGCGGTTTTGGCTGTGGGAGCAGCGCTGGCGGCCTTGGAGGGCGGCCCTTTCCCCTTTCCCTTCCCCTTCCCTTTGCCGGTCGCCTGCGACTGGCTGGGAAGGGTGGTGGTGGCGGGAACGGCAGGGGCGGCCGCTGCCGCCCCTTTGCCCTTGCCCTTCCCTTTTCCTTTGCCTGTCGTCTTCGACTGGCTAAGTGGGGTGGTGGTGGCGGGGACGGCTGGAACGACAGCTGCCGCCCTCTTGCCCTTGCCTTTCCCCTTCCCGCTGACGACCCTCGTCCACCCCTGCTGGTTGGACGGGGTGGTGGCAGGCAATAGGGTGTCCTCCTCCCTCTGTGAGGTCGAGGTCGAGCCCGGCTCCTCTCGCCTCTTGTCTGCCGCAAGAGGCAGCCGGTAGCTTTTTTCCGGCAGTAGCCGGTCCTCTATTCCTGCTAGGCAGGCTCTCACGAAGGCCCGCTCCTCCACCATTACCTTGCGGATGGTGTCCTCAAGGTCGAAGGAGGAGGGGCCCTCTGCCGCAGGTCTCGGCTCGGCCTGGGTTGGCAGGGCCGTGGCTTCAGCCAGCTTCTGGTGGAGCTGGCTGACCTCTGTCTGCAGGCGATCGATCCTCGCCTGTAGTTGCCGCGACTCGTCGGTCGCCTGCCTCTGCACCAGCTCCGCGATGATGCTTCGCATGCTGGCGGCCCGGCATTTCAGGGACTTCTGAAATGTCCCCTTCAAATTGGAGGACTTTGAGGCGACCAACACTATCTCCTCCTCGTCCTCCACCGCCATCCGTTCCAGTTCGGCCAGGGAGTGGTCCGCGTACACAACGCGGGATGCTCCGTACCCGGACCTGGCCCGGGCAACGCGTGCCTGTTGCTCCTTCGCAACCACGCGCTCCTCCAACTCCTGCTGGAGCTGCGTCCGCCGAGCCAGGTCTAGCTGGCGTTGGGCATCCGCGAGTCCCACGTCGTGGGTGTCCGGCTTTTTGGCCTTAGCCTTCTTCTTCGGCTCCTTTGCCGAACCCGACGCTGAGGAGCCATCCGACCCTTCCTTCAAGAAGGCCCGCTTCCTAGATCGCGGTCGTGATCGAGAAACCTCGATCACCATCGAGCTAGTGTCCGACGCTACGGACTCGCTGTCAGAGTCCAACAGCTCGTCCGCCCTTCCTCCATAGAAGGCTCGCCCTTCTTCTGACGCTGAAGCGTCACGGTGGCCCTGAGAAGGGCCTTTTGGATGGCCCTGAGAAGGGCCTTTGGGTTGGCCCTGAGAAGGGCCTTTTGTTTGGCCCTGAGAAGGGCCTTTGTTTTGGCCCTGAGAAGGGCCTTTTTTGATAAAATGCCCGAGGGCATCCCGCGCAGGTTTCGGCATGCTAGCCTCCGCAGGGATCGCAGTTTCCGCAAAAAATGATAGCTACGATCGCACAGTGCACTTTGGCCGTACCCAGTCTGCCACTCCGTTACGGTGGTCAGAACTGGGACGTTTCCGGGGAACACGACGAGGACGTAAGCACTGTGGGGTGGTTCCCCCCCCCAACCTAACCTTTTTTTTTTTTTTTTGATCTCGCTGGGAAAAAATGCATTACGCATACCCACCCATTGGGGGAATGGGGGGTGTATGTGGGACTCCCCGGAATGAATCCGGTATACCCACTAAAATAACCCAGCGGCACTCCCGCATCGTCTTGAATTGGAGGAGGACTGGGAAACTGGCAGAGCCTTTACGTCCAGTCCCCCGCCGACGACCGCCCGCCTTTACAGCGGGGCCTTCACGCCCCTCCCTCAGTGGAGGGGCCCGGGAACGACCGCGAGTGCTCGGCCGTTCCCGCCCGACGAGGGTGGTGACTCGTGCAATGCGAGCGAAGGCGCCCCCGCGCCTGTCGCCCGCTAGTCACCACCAGGAGGTGGGAGGAGACGATCGTACAACCGCCTTCTCCCACCCCTTCTTCGCCTGCGGTGCGGCGGCGCGAGAGGATCGTCCTCCCGCGCCCGCTCCGCCGCCTCCTTTTGCGACATCACAACCTCGCAAAAGGAGGCAACCGCCGCCCAGGCCTCCTCACTCCCCAACATGGAGTAGACCACGCTGGGAAGTGAGAGGTCCTGTCCGATCACATCGATCAGGGCACGGCGCAGCCCAGCCCAAGCCGGACACACCTCGAGGGTGTGCTGCGCCGTGTCCTCTGCCGCGCCGCAGTGGTGGCACGCCGGGGTTTCCTCCCTCCGGATCCGGTGCAGGTGCGTTCCGAAACAACCATGTCCGGACAACACCTGCACCAAACGGAACGAGAGGAAACCATGTGGCCGCTCGAGCCAGCCCTGCAAGACTGGCCCGAGCGCGTCCAGCGTCCGGCGTCCAAAGGCGGCGGTGGCGAGGTCCTCCGCCCAATGGAGGACGATGGCGTCCCTCGCCTCCCGCCGCACGGCCTCCCGCTCTTCCATAGCGGGGCGCTCGCCCAGCGCCCTACGCCGCACCTTCCACTCGTACACTCTGGCGAGCACCCATGCCTCCAACTCCCAGGGAGGAGTGCCGGCCAGAGCGCACGCCGCCGAGAAACCCACCGAGCGGTAGGCCCTCGCCACCCGCTGTGCAATGGCCCTTTGTGGCCTGCGGATGGCGGTTGCATTCTCCCTCCTCTGGAGGGAGTCCGCCCAGATGGGTGCCCCGTACAGGGCCATGCTCCGAAGGATGCCGGCATAAAGGCGCCGGCACCGTGCACTCGGCCCCCCGAGGTTGGGGAGGAGCCATGAGAGGGCGTCCGCGGCTTTCAGCAGGCGCGTCGACAGCCCGCTAAAGTGCGGGCCGAAGCGCCACCTGCTGTCCAGCACTAGGCCCAGATATTTCATCTGGGCCTTCACCGCTATTCGGACGCCCTCCACGACGATGTGGGCATCTGGAGGGCAGCGCTGCCGAGGCCCGTGGAAGAACACGGCCTCGGTCTTGTTCAGCGCCACCCTCAATCCCAGGCGGCGGATCCTCTCTGCGACCAAGGATCCGCCCGCCGAGGCCAAACAGGCCGCCTCCCCAAAGCTCCTCCCCCGGGCAGTGAGGAGAGTGTCATCCGCGTAGCAGATGACACTCGTGCCCTGGAGGAGGGCTCCCCGCAGGAGCCAATCAAACCCAATGTTCCACAGGGGAGGGCCTAGAACCGACCCCTGTGGAACTCCGCACTCCGCGCCGTAGCGCCTGATCCTGGCCGTCTTGTCCACGAGGAGGACCTCTCGGTCCTCCAGGTAGCTGGCCAGGATCGCCCGCAGATATTGGGGCACTCCGTGGTATCGGAGTGCCTCCAATATCGTCGAGTGGGGAACGGAGTTGAAGGCGTTGGCTATGTCGAATGACACCGCCAACACTCCGCCCCCCGACTCCACCGCCTCCTGCACCTGGCCCCTGAGTAGGGCCAACGCGTCGACCGTCGAACGCCCCCGTCGAAAACCGAACTGGGCGTCCGACAGGTCCGGCCCTACCTCCCGCAAAAGGCTGTTTAGCCGGGTGGCGATGATCCCCTCGAACAATTTACCGACCTCATCGAGCAGAACGATGGGTCGGTATGCCGAGGGGGAGTCCACCGGGCGTCCCTCCTTCCGGAGGAGGCACAACTGCCCCTCCTTCCACTGTTTCGGGAACCTCCCAGCCGTCAGGCACGCGCTGAAGAGGTCCCGAAACCTGTCCTCCATGAGGGACGCCGCGATGGCCACCACCCGTGCGGGGACGCCATCTGGCCCAGGGGCCGTCTTCTTCGCGCGGAGGGACAGAACCCCCGCGCGAAGTTCCTCCGCCGATACTGGAGGGACCTCCTCCTCCGGCGAAGCTACCACCCCCCGTGGGGGGTTCATGGTTGGTGGGGTGAAGTCGGCCCTGCGCGGAAACAGGGACCGGACCACCCCATCCAGCAACGCCGGCTCCAGGGTCTCCGTTAGTGGGGGGCCGAAGGGGCGCAATTGGTTACGCGCCGCCTTATATGGCCTCCCAAACGGATCCCTATCGAGGCCCTCCAGCATCTCGGCCCTCGCCGAGTCCTTGGCGGCGCACATCGCCGACTTGAAGACCGCCTTTGCCTCTACGTAAGAGGCGTAGAGGCGGTCCTCCCCGGCCCGAGATCGGGTAGTGCGCCGCCGGCTCCGCATAAAGGCCCTTCTGGCCGCCACGCACGCGGCCCGGAGCCCCGCCAGCTCCTCCGTCCACCAATAAACGGCGCGACGGGGAGGCGGACGGCGAGACCGAGGCATGCTGGCGTTGCACACCTCGGTCAGAGAGCCGCGGAGCTGGACCGCTGCGGCGTCCACGTCCAGGACAGGCTCGACAGGGGGCGACAGCCAGTCCTGGAGAAAGGCCGCCTCCTTGGCTGCCTCCCGGTCCAGACGGGTGAGAGCCCACCGCGGGAAGGGAGATTGGCCAGAGCGGGCCGTCCCCCCCCGGGGGCCGGTGGAGATGTCGAACCGCACATATCGGTGGTCCGACAAAGTCTCCACCGTCTCCACCCGCCAGTTCACGACGCGGGCGGCTAGGGCAGGGGTGGCAAACGACACGTCTACCACCGACCCTCCCCGTTGCCGCACACACGTGTGGACCGCCCCCCTGTTGAGGAGGGACACACCGCACGAGGCCGCCCAAAATTCTGCGGCGCGTCCCCGGACGTTGCAGGAGGCAGCCGGGTTGCCCCAAGCCTCCGACTTGGCGTTCAGGTCGCCCAATACGGCGACCTGGCGCGGCGCCGCCCTCCCTACGACTGCGGTGAGGACCTCGAGGAAGTCCTCAAAGTCCGAGAGAGGGCGGTTTGGGGAGAAATAGACCCCAACGAGGGCTATGTCCCCCCACGCGGCGGCCACGTATCCCGGTCCCCTCTCTAAGAGCGAGAGGGGAGGGGAGTCCGTAGAAGACCGCGCCACCAACGCCACCAAGCCGTCCCGATCGCCCAGCCAACGGCTGGGGACCGAGTAAGGCTCGGCGACCACCGCCACGTCCACCAACCACTCGGCCATGATCTGCATCAGCAGATCCTGGGCCGCCCCGCAGTGGTTGGTGTTCGCCTGGAGGATGCGATGTTCGACCCTATCCATCAGTCGGACATCGCACCCCCCTCTTCAGCCGCAGCAACCGAGTGCCCATTCTCGGGCACGGCGGTGGTAGCGACAGGCTTACTCGGAGCCTGCGCTTTTCCCCTCTTAGGGGGAGGATTGCACATCCTCCCCTTCATAACGTGGCCTGCCGGGCGGCCACTGGCGGCACACACAGCGCAGTGCGGCGTGGCGGCCTTGCACGACGCGGACTTGTGGCCCTCCTTGCCGCAGCGGTAACAGCTCTCTGTCCGGTCCACCGTGGACGGACAGAGGGCTCGGGTGTGCCCGACTCCGAAGCACCTGTAGCACCGCAAGGGCTGTGCCACAAGTGCCCGGACTGCACCCGAGCTGAAGCCGACATTCAGCCGTCCTTTGTCAAGGACGGCTTTGGCAGCGGCGACTGGGCACTCCAGACGAGTGGTGCCCATGCCGCCGCGGCCGGGCCTGATGTCCCGGCCTCGCACCGCTGCGGCGTCGCAGCCCCCGATAGCTGCGACCGCCGCCACCACCTCCTCCTTGGTGACGGTGTCATCGAGGTCTGTCACCTCAATGGCCACCGTCTTGACGGGTCTGGCCACCTTGGCCGCGTCCGCTATGACCTCTTGCAACTTCGTTGCGAAGAGGTCCGCGTGTGCACTGCCCTCTGCCCCCGGGAACTCGAAGATTCGAGCCCCGGCTTGGGTCCGCCGGCAAGAGACCTTGCCGATCCCCAGTTGGTTGGGATCGGCATTGGCACGCGCCCGCAACAATACGGACGCGTATGTCTCGCCGCGCTCCGCAGCCTCCGCGGTGAGTGTTACCACGACGGCTGCGGTCTTTGGAGGAACGAGTTTCCTCCTCGTGCCGGCGGTTTTCGCTGTGGGAGCAGCGCTGGCGGCTTTGGGGGGTGGCCCTTTCGCCTTTCCCCTCCCTTTGCCGGTCGTCTGCAACTGGCCGGGAAGGGTGGAGGTGGCGGGAACGGCAGGGGCGGCCGCTGCCGCCCCTTTGCCCTTGCCCTTCCCTTTTCCCTTGCCTGTCGTCTTCGACTGGCTGGGTGGGGTGGTGGTGGCGGGGACGGCTGGGACGACAGCTGCCGCCCCCTTGCCCTTGCCCTTCCCCTTCCCGCTGACGACCCTCGTCCACCCCTGCTGGTTGGACGGGGTGGTGGCGGGCAGAAGTGGGTCCTCCTCCCTCTGTGAGTTCGGCACCGGCCCACCCTTCCTCTTGTCCGAGGCAAGCGGCAGCCGGTAACTTTTCTCCGGGAGGAGCCGGTCCTCTATGCCCGCTATGCAGGCCCTTGTGAAGGCCCTCTCCTCCATCACAACCTTGCGGATGATATCCTCGAGGTTGGAGGTGGAGGGGCCCTCTACCGCAGGCCTCTGCTCGGCTTGTGTTGGCGGAGCCGTGGCTTCAGCCAGCTTCTGGTGTAGCTGGCTGACCTCCTGCTGCAGGCGATCGATCCTCGCCTGCAACTGCCGAGTCTCGTCGGTCGCCTGCCTCTGCACCAGCTCTGATACAATGCTGCGCATGCTCGCGGCCCGGCATTTGAGGGACTTCTGGAAAGTCCCTTTTAAATTTGAGGACTTAGAGGCGACCACCACTATCTCCTCCTCGTCCTCCGCTGCCATTCGCTCCAGCTCGGCCAGGGAGTGGTCCGAGTAGAGAACTCGGGACGCGCCGTAGCCTGAGCTGGCCCGGGCGACGCGCGCCCGTTGCTCCTTGGCGACCACCCTCTCCTCCAACTCCTGCTGGAGCTGCGTCCGCCGAGCCACGTCCAACTGGCGTTGGGCGTCTGCCAGACCCACGTCGTGGGTGTCCGCTGCCGTCTTCGTCGGATTTTTGGCCTTAGCCTTCCTGGCAGGCTCCTTCGCCGAACCTGAGGAGCCATCGGACCCTTCCTTCAGGAAGGCCCGCTTCCGCGATTGAGATCGCCCACTTTGCTCGACCTCCATCGAGCTGGCCACCGACACAACGGACTCGTTGTCGGAGTCCGACAAGTCGTCGGCCCCTTCTCCGTAGAAGGTCCGCCCTTCCTCCGACGCTGAAGCGTCGCGTTGGCCCTTAGAAGGGCCTTTTGGGTGGCCCTGAGAAGGGCCTTTTGGTTGGCCCTGAGAAGGGCCTTTTGGTTGGCCCTGAGAAGGGCCTTTGGGTTGGCCCTGAGAAGGGCCTTTTTTAATAAAATGCCCGAGGGCGTCCCGCGCAGGCTTAGGCATGGTAGCCTCCGCAGGTGTCGCAGTTACCGCAAATAATAAAACAAAACACTACGACGCACAGCGCACTTTGGCCGTACCCAGTCTGCCACTCCGTTACGGTGGTCAGAACTGGGACGTTTCCAGGGAACACGAACGAGGACGTATGCACTGTGGGGGGTTCCCCCCCCCAACCTAACCTTTTTTTTTTTTTTTTTTTTTGATCTCGCTGGGAAAAAATGCATTACGCATGCCCACCCATTGGGGGAATGGGGGGGGGTATGTGGGACTCCCCGGAACGAGTCCGGTATACCCACTAAAATAACCCAGCGGCACTCCCGCATCGTCTTGAATTGGAGGAGGACTGGGAAACTGGCAGAGCCTTTACGTCCAGTCCCCCGCCGACGACCGCCCGCCTTTACAGCGGGGCCTTCACGCCCCTCCCTCAGTGGAGGGGCCCGGGAACGACCGCGAGTGCTCGGCCGTTCCCGCCCGACGAGGGTGGTGACTCGTGCAATGCGAGCGAAGGCGCCCCCGCGCCTGTCGCCCGCTAGTCACCACCAGGAGGTGGGAGGAGACGATCGTACAACCGCCTTCTCCCACCCCTTCTTCGCCTGCGGTGCGGCGGCGCGAGAGGATCGTCCTCCCGCGCCCGCTCCGCCGCCTCCTTTTGCGACATAACGACCTCGCAAAAGGAGGCAACCGCCGCCCAGGCCTCCTCACTCCCCAGCATGGAATTGACCACACTGGGAAGTGAGAGGTCCTGCCCGACAACTCCTATCAGAGCACGGCGCAGCTCTGCCCAGGCTGGGCACACCTCGAGGGTGTGCTGCGCCGTGTCCTCTGCCGCTCCGCAGTCATGGCACGCCGGGGTTTCCTCCCTCCGGATCCGGTGCAGGTGCGTTCCGAAACAACCATGTCCGGACAACACCTGCACCAAACGGAACGAGAGGAAACCATGTGGCCGCTCGAGCCAGCCCTGCAGGACTGGCCCGAGCGCGTCCAGCGTCCGGCGTCCAAAGGCGGCGGTGGCGAGGTCCTCCGCCCAATGGAGGACGATGGCGTCCCTCGCCTCCCGCCGCACGGCCTCCCGCTCTTCTGCGGCGGGGCGCTCTCCCTGCGCCCTACGCCGCGCCGTCCACTCGTACACTCTGGCGAGCACCCATGCCTCCAACTCCCAGGGAGGGGTGCCCGCCAGAGCGCACGCCGCCGAGAAGCCCACTGAGCGGTAGGCCCTCGCCACCCGCTGTGCAATGGCCCTTTGTGGCCTGCGGATGGCGGTTGCATTCTCCCTCCTCTGGAGGGAGTCCGCCCAGATGGGCGCCCCGTACAGGGCCATGCTGCGTAAGATGCCGGCATACAGTCGCCGGCACCGTCCGCTCGGCCCCCCGAGGTTGGGGAGGAGCCATGAGAGGGCGTCCGCGGCTTTCAGCAGGCGCGTCGACAGCCCGCTAAAGTGCGGGCCGAAGCGCCACCTGCTGTCCAGCACTAGGCCCAGATATTTCATCTGGGCCTTCACCGCTATATCTGGGCCTTCACCGCTATCCCCCAACCTAACCTTTTTTTTTTTTTTTTTTTGATCTCGCTGGGAAAAAATGCATTACGCATACCCACCCATTGGGGGAATGGGGGGGGTATGTGGGACTCCCCGGAATGAATCCGGTATACCCACTAAAATAACCCAGCGGCACTCCCGCATCGTCTTTAATTGGAGGAGGACTGGGAAACTGGCAGAGCCTTTACGTCCAGTCCCCCGCCGACGACCGCCCGCCTTTACAGCGGGGCCTTCACGCCCCTCCCTCAGTGGAGGGGCCCGGGAACGACCGCGAGTGCTCGGCCGTTCCCGACCGACGAGGGTGGTGACTCGTGCAATGCGAGCGAAGGCGCCCCCGCGCCTGTCGCCCGCTAATCACCACCAGGAGGTGGGAGGAGACGATCGTACAACCGCCTTCTCCCACCCCTTCTTCGTCTGCGGTGCGGCGGCGCGAGAGGATCGTCCTCCCGCGCCCGCTCCGCCGCCTCCTTTTGCGACATCACGACCTCGCAAAAGGAGGCAACCGCCGCCCAGGCCTCCTCACTCCCCAGCATGGAGTAGACCACGCTGGGAAGTGAGAGGTCCCGCCCGATCACATCTGTCAGGGCACGGCGCAGCTCAGCCCAAGCTGGGCACACCTCCAAGGTGTGCTGCGCCGTGTCCTCCGCCACGCCGCAGTCATGGCACGCCGGGGTTTCCTCCCTCCGGATCCGGTGCAGGTGCGTTCCGAAACAACCATGTCCGGACAACACCTGCACCAAACGGAACGAGAGGAAACCATGTGGCCGCTCGAGCCAGCCCTGCAGGACTGGCCCGAGCGCGTCCAGCGTCCGGCGTCCAAAGGCGGCGGTGGCGAGGTCCTCCGCCCAATGGAGGACGATGGCGTCCCTCGCCTCCCGCCGCATCCCCCAACCTAACCTTTTTTTTTTTTTTTTTTTTTTTGATCTCGCTGGGAAAAAATGCATTACGCATACCCTCCCATTTGGGGGAATGGGGGGGGTATGTGGGACTCCCCGGAATGAATCCGGTATACCCACTAAAATAACCCAGCGGCACTCCCGCATCGTCTTGAATTGGAGGAGGACTGGGAAACTGGCAGAGCCTTTACGTCCAGTCCCCCGCCGACGACCGCCCGCCTTTACAGCGGGGCCTTCACGCCCCTCCCTCAGTGGAGGGGCCCGGGAACGACCGCGAGTGCTCGGCCGTTCCCGCCCGACGAGGGTGGTGACTTGTGCAATGCGAGCGAAGGCGCCCCCGCGCCTGTCGCCCGCTAGTCACCACCAGGAGGTGGGAGGAGACGATCGTACAACCGCCTTCTCCCACCCCTTCTTCGCCTGCGGTGCGGCGGCGCGAGAGGATCGTCCTCCCGCGCCCGCTCCGCCGCCTCCTTTTGCGACATCACGACCTCGCAAAAGGAGGCAACCGCCGCCCAGGCCTCCTCACTCCCCAGCATGGAGTAGACCACGCTGGGAAGTGAGAGGTCCTGCCCGATCATATCGGTCAGGGCACGGCGCAGCCCAGCCCAAGCTGGGCACACCTCGAGGGTGTGCTGCGCCGTGTCCTCTGCCGCGCCGCAGTGGTGGCACGCCGGGGTTTCCTCCCTCCGGATCCGGTGCAGGTGCGTTCCGAAACAACCATGTCCGGACAACACCTGCACCAAACGGAACGAGAGGAAACCATGTGGCCGCTCGAGCCAGCCCTGCAGGACTGGCCCGAGCGCGTCCAGCGTCCGGCGTCCAAACGCGGCGGTGGCGAGATCCTCCGCCCAATGGAGGACGATGGCGTCCCTCGCCTCCCGCCGCACGGCCTCCCGCTCTTCCATGGTGGGGCGCTCACCCAGCGCCCTACGCCGCGCCGTCCACTCGTACACTCTGGCGAGCACCCATGCCTCCAACTCCCAGGGAGGGGTGCCCGCCAGAGCGCACGCCGCCGAGAAGCCCACTGAGCGGTAGGCCCTCGCCACCCGCTGTGCAATGGCCCTTTGTGGCCTGCGGATGGCGGTTGCATTCTCCCTCCTCTGGAGGGAGTCCGCCCAGATGGGCGCCCCGTACAGGGCCATGCTGCGTAGGATGCCGGCATACAGTCGCCGGCACCGTCCGCTCGGCCCCCCGAGGTTGGGGAGGAGCCATGAGAGGGCGTCCGCGGCTTTCAGCAGGCGCGTCGACAGCCCGCTAAAGTGCGGGCCGAAGCGCCACCTGCTGTCCAGCACTAGGCCCAGATATTTCATCTGGGCCTTCACCGCTATTCGGACGCCCTCCACGACTATGTGGGCATCTGGAGGGCAGCGCTGCCGAGGCCCGTGGAAGAACACGGCCTCGGTCTTGTTCAGCGCCACCCTCAATCCCAGGCGGCGGATCCTCTCTGCGACCAAGGATCCGCCCGCCGAGGCCAAACAGGCCGCCTCCCCAAAGCTCCTCCCCCGGGCAGTGAGGAGAGTGTCATCCGCGTAGCAGATGACACTCGTGCCCTGGAGGAGGGCTCCCCGCAGGAGCCAATCAAACCCAATGTTCCACAGGGGAGGGCCTAGAACCGACCCCTGTGGAACTCCGCACTCCGCGCCGTAGCGCCTGATCCTGGCCGTCTTGTCCACGAGGAGGACCTCTCGGTCCTCCAGGTAGCTGGCCAGGATCGCCCGCAGATATTGGGGCACTCCGTGGTATCGGAGTGCCTCCAATATCGTCGAGTGGGGAACGGAGTTGAAGGCGTTGGCTATGTCGAATGACACCGCCAACACTCCGCCCCCCGACTCCACCGCCTCCTGTACCTGGCCCCTGAGTAGGGCCAACGCGTCGACCGTCGAACGCCCCCGTCGAAAACCGAACTGGGCGTCCGACAGGTCCGGCCCTACCTCCCGCAAAAGGCTGTTTAGCCGGGTGGCGATGATCCCCTCGAACAATTTACCGACCTCATCGAGCAGAACGATGGGTCGGTATGCCGAGGGGGAGTCCACCGGGCGTCCCTCCTTCCGGAGGAGGCACAACTGCCCCTCCTTCCACTGTTTCGGGAACCTCCCAGCCGTCAGGCACGCGCTGAAGAGGTCCCGAAACCTGTCCTCCATGAGGGACGCCGCGATGGCCACCACCCGTGCGGGGACGCCATCTGGCCCAGGGGCCGTCTTCTTCGCGCGGAGGGACAGAACCCCCGCGCGAAGTTCCTCCGCCGATACTGGAGGGACCTCTTCCTCCGGCGAAGCTACCACCCCCCGTGGGGGGTTCATGGTTGGTGGGGTGAAGTCGGCCCTGCGCGGAAACAGGGACCGGACCACCCCATCCAGCAACGCCGGCTCCAGGGTCTCCGTTAGTGGGGGGCCGAAGGGGCGCAGTTGGTTACGCGCCGCCTTATATGGCCTCCCAAACGGATCCCTATCGAGGCCCTCCAGCATCTCGGCCCTCGCCGAGTCCTTGGCGGCGCACATCGCCGACTTGAAGACCGCCTTTGCCTCTACGTAAGAGGCGTAGAGGCGGTCCTCCCCGGCCTGAGATCGGGTAGTGCGCCGCCGGCTCCGCATAAAGGCCCTTCTGGCCGCCACGCACGCGGCCCGGAGCCCCGCCAGCTCCTCCGTCCACCAATAAACGGCGCGACGGGGAGGCGGACGGCGAGACCGAGGCATGCTGGCGTTGCACACCTCGGTCAGAGAGCCGCGGAGCTGGACCGCTGCGGCGTCCACGTCCAGGACAGGCTCGACAGGGGGCGACAGCCAGTCCTGGAGAAAGGCCGCCTCCTTGGCTGCCTCCCGGTCCAGACGGGTGAGAGCCCACCGCGGGAAGGGAGATTGGCCAGAGCGGGCCGTCCCCCCCCGGGGGCCGGTGGAGATGTCGAACCGCACATATCGGTGGTCCGACAAAGTCTCCACCGTCTCCACCCGCCAGTTCACGACGCGGGCGGCTAGGGCAGGGGTGGCGAATGAGACGTCTACCACCGACCCACCCCATTGCCGCACACACGTGTGGACCGCCCCCCTGTTGAGGAGGGACACGCCGCACGAGGCCGCCCAAAATTCGGCGGCGCGTCCCCGGACGTTACACGAGGCAGCCGGGTTGCCCCAAGCCTCCGACTTGGCGTTCAGGTCGCCCATAACGGCGACCTGGCGCGGCGCCGCCCTCCCTACGACTGCGGTGAGGACCTCGAGGAAGTCCTCAAAGTCCGAGAGAGGGCGGTTTGGGGAGAAATAGACCCCAACGAGGGCTATGTCCCCCCACGCGGCGGCCACGTATCCCGGTCCCCTCTCTAAGAGCGAGAGGGGAGGGGAGTCCGTAGAAGACCGCGCCACCAACGCCACCAAGCCGTCTCGATCGCCCAGCCAGGTACTGGGGACCGAGTAAGGCTCGGCGACCACCGCCACGTCCACCAACCACTCGGCCATGATCTGCATCAGCAGATCCTGGGCCGCCGCGCAGTGGTTGGTGTTCGCCTGGAGGATGCGATGTTCGACTCTATCCATCAATCGGACATCGCACCCCCCTCTTCAGCCGCAGCAGCCGAATGCCCAGCCTCGGGCACGGCGGTGGTAGCGGCAGGCTTGCTCGGGGCCTGCGCTTTTCCCCTCTTAGGGGGAGGATTGCACATCCTCCCCTTCATGATGTGGCCTGCCGGGCGGCCACTGGCGGCACACACAGCGCAATGCGGCGCGGCGGCCTTGCACGCCGCGGATTTGTGGCCCTCCTTGCCGCAGCTGTAGCAGCTCTCTGTCCGGTCCACCGGTGACGGACAGAGGGCTCGGGTGTGCCCGACTCCGAAGCACCTGTAGCACCGCAAGGGCTGTGCCACAAGTGCCCGGACTGCACCCGAGCTGAAGCCGACGTTAAGCCGTCCTTTGTCAAGGACGGCTTTGGCAGCGGCGACTGGGCACTCCAGACGAATGGTGCCCATGCCGCCGCGGCCGGGCCTGATGTCCCGGCCTCGCACCGCTGCGGCGTCGCAGCCACCAATTGCTGCGACCGCCGCCACCACCTCCTCCTTGGTGACCGTGTCGTCGAGGTCGGTCACCTCTAAGGCCGCCGTCTTTACGGGCCTGGCCACCTTGGCCGCGTCCGCTATGACCTCTTGCAACTTCGTTGCGAAGAGGTCCGCGTGTGCACTGCCCTCTGCCCCCGGGAACTCGAATATTCGAGCCCCGGCTTGGGTCCGCCGGCAAGAGACCTTGCCGATCCCCAGTTGGGTAGGATCGGCGTTAGCACGCGCCCGCAACAGTACGGACGCGTACGTCTCTCCACGTTCTTCTGGTTTTGGCTGTGGGAGCAGCGCTGGCGGCCTTGGGGAGCGGCCCTTTCCCCTTTCCCTTCCCCTTCCCTTTGCCGGTCGCCTGCGACTGGCTGGGAAGGGTGGTGGTGGCGGGAACGGCAGGGACGGCCGCTGCCGCTCCTTTGCCCTTGCCCTTCCCTTTAGCTTTGCCTGTCGTCTGTGACTGGCTGGCTGGGGTAGTGGTGGCGGGGACGGCCGGGACGACAGCTGCCGCCCCTTTGCCCTTGCCCTTCCCCTTCCCGCCGACGACCCTCGTCCAGCCCTGCTGGTTGGACGGGGTGGTGGCGGGTAAAAAAGGGTCCTCCTCCCTCTGTGAGGTGGGCCCCGGCACCTCGCGTCTCTTGTCCGCCGCAAGCGGCGGTCGGAGGTTTTTCTCCGGCAGGAGCCGGTCCTCTATGCCTGCTAGGCAGGCCCTCGTAAAGGCCCTCTCCTCCATCACAACCTTGCGAATGATATCCTCGAGGTTGGAGGCGGAGGGGCCCTCTGCCGCTGGTCTCGGCTCGGCCTGGGTTGGCAGGGCCGTGGCTTCAGCCAGCTTCTGGTGGAGCTGGCTGACCTCTGCCTGCAGGCGATCGACCCTCGCCTGCAGTTGCCGCGTTTCGTCGGTCGCCTGGCGCTGAACCAGCTCCTCTACGATGCATCGCATGCTAGCGGCCCGGCATTTCAGGGACTTCTGAAACGTCCCTTTTAGATTGGAGGACTTTGAGGCGACCACCACTATCTCCTCTTCGTCCTCCTTCGCCATCCGCTCAAGTTCAGCCAATGAGTGGTCCGCGTACACAACGCGGGACGCACCGTAACCAGATTTGACCCGGGCGACGCGAGCTTGTTGCTCCTTCGCGGCCACCCGCTCCTCCAGCTCCTGCTGGAGCTGCGTCCGCCGAGCCAGGTCCAACTGGCGTTGGGCGTTTGCCAGACCCACGTCGTGGGTATCCGCTGCCATCGTCGCCTTCTTGGCCTTGGCCTTCTTTTTTGGCTCCTTTGCCGAACCTGAGGCCGAGGAGCCATCTGACCCTTCCTTGAGGAAGGCCCGCTTCCGCGATTTTGATCGACCTTGCTCGACCTCCATCGAGCTGGCTACCGACAAAACGGACTCGCTGTCGGAGTCCGACAACTCGTCCGCCCCTTCTCCATAGAAGGTCCGCCCTTCCTCCGACGCTGAAGCGTCGCGTTGGCCCTTAGAAGGGCCTTTTGGGTGGCCCTGAGAAGGGCCTTTTGGTTGGCCCTGAGAAGGGCCGTTGGGTTGGCCCTGAGAAGGGCCGTTGGGTTGGCCCTGAGAAGGGCCTTTTTTAATAAAATGCCCGAGGGCGTCCCGCGCAGGCTTTGGCATGATAGCCTCCGCAGGTGTCGCAGTTACCGCAAATAATAAAAACAAAAGACTACGACGCACAGCGCACTTTAGCCGTACCCAGTCTGCCACTCCGTTACGGTGGTCAGAACTGGGACGTTTCCAGGGAACACGACGAGGACGTAAGCGCTGTGGGGGGTTCCCCAACCTAACCTAACCTTTTTTTTTTTTTTTTTTTTTTGATCTCGCTGGGAAAAAATGCATTACGCATACCCACCCATTGGGGGAATGGGGGGGGTATGTGGGACTCCCCGGAATGAATCCGGTATACCCACTAAAATAACCCAGCGGCACTCCCGCATCGTCTTGAATTGGAGGAGGACTGGGAAACTGGCAGAGCCTTTACGTCCAGTCCCCCGCCGACGACCGCCCGCCTTTACAGCGGGGCCTTCACGCCCCTCCCTCAGTGGAGGGGCCCGGGAACGACCGCGAGTGCTCGGCCGTTCCCGCCCGACGAGGGTGGTGACTCGTGCAATGCGAGCGAAGGCGCCCCCGCGCCTGTCGCCCGCTAGTCACCACCAGGAGGTGGGAGGAGACGATCGTACAACCGCCTTCTCCCACCCCTTCTTCGCCTGCGGTGCGGCGGCGCGAGAGGATCGTCCTCCCGCGCCCGCTCCGCCGCCTCCTTTTGCGACATAACGACCTCGCAAAAGGAGGCAACCGCCGCCCAGGCCTCCTCACTCCCCAGCATGGAATTGACCACACTGGGAAGTGAGAGGTCCTGCCCGACAACTCGCGGGTTACTGTAGGTCGCGGGTACTGGAAGAGGTCCGCGTGTGCACTGCCCTCTGCCCCCGGGAACTCGAATATTCGAGCCCCGGCTTGGGTCCGCCGGCAAGAGACCTTGCCGATCCCCAGTTGGGTGGGATCGGCGTTGGCACGCGCCCGCAACAGTACGGACGCGTACGTCTCTCCACGTTCCGCAGCCTCCGCGGTGAGCGTCACCACGACGGCTGCGGTCTTAGGAGGAACGAGGTTCCTCCTTGTGCCGGCGGTTTTGGCTGTGGGAGCAGCGCTGGCGGCCTTGGGGGGCGGCCCTTTCCCCTTTCCCTTCCCCTTCCCTTTGCCGGTCGCCTGCGACTGGCTGGGAAGGGTGGTGGTGGCGGGAACGGCAGGGACGGCCGCTGCCGCCCCTTTGCCCTTGCCCTTCCCTTTACCTTTGCCTGTCGTCTGTGACTGGCTAGGTGGGGTAGTGGTGGCGGGGACGGCCGGGACGACAGCTGCCGCCCCTTTGCCCTTGCCCTTCCCCTTCCCGCCGACGACCCTCGTCCAGCCCTGCTGGTTGGACGGGGTGGTGGCGGGTAAAAGAGGGTCCTCCTCCCTCTGTGAGGTGGGCCCCGGCTCCTCGCGCCTCTTGTCCGCCGCAAGCGGCGGTCGGAGGTTTTTCTCCGGCAGGAGCCGGTCCTCTATGCCTGCTAGGCAGGCCCTTGTGAAGGCCCTCTCTTCCATCACAACCCTGCGGATGATATCCTCAAGGTTGGAGGACGGGCCCTCTGCCGCTGGTCTCGGCTCGGCTTGGCTTGACCGTGCCGTGGCTTCTGCCAGCTTGTGGTGTAGCTGGCTCACCTCCGCCTGCAGGCGATCGACCCTCGCCTGCAGTTGCCGCGTTTCTTCTGTAGCCTTCCGCTGCACCAACTCCCTAACAATGCCGCGCATGCTCGCGGCCCGGCACTTGAGGGACTTCTGGAACGTGCCTTTTAAATTCGAGGACTTGGAGGCGACCTCCACGATTCCCTCCTCGTCCTCTTCGGCCATCCGCTCCAGCTCGGCCAGTGAGTGGTCCGCGTAAACGACACGGGACGCACCGTACCCAGTCTTGGCCCTGGCGGCTTGCACCTGTTGCTCCTTTGCAACCACCCGCTCCTCCAGCTCCTGCTGGAGCTGCGTCCGCCGAGCCACATCCAACAAGCGTTGGGCGTCTGCGAGACCCACGTCGTGGGTGTCGGCTGCCGTTGTTGGCTTTTTGGCCTTCACCTTTTTCTTCGGCTCCTTCGCCGAGCCCGACGCCGAAGAGCCATCGGATCCTTCCTTTAGGAAGGCCCGCTTCCTAGACAGCGATCGTGATCGAGAGTCCTCGATCACCATCGAGCTAGTGTCCGACGCAACGGACTCGCTGTCAGAGTCCAACAGCTCGTCCGCCTTTCCTCCATAGAAGGCTCGACCTTCTCCTGACGCTGAAGCGTCACGGTGGCCCTGAGAAGGGCCTTTTGGGTGGCCCTGAGAAGGGCCTTTTGGTTGGCCCTGAGAAGGGCCTTTGGGTTGGCCCTGAGAAGGGCCTTTTTTAATAAAATGCCCGAGGGCGTCCCGCGCAGGCTTAGGCATGGTAGCCTCCGCAGGTGTCGCAGATACCGCAAGTGAATTAATAAAATAGTCTACGACGCACAGCGCACTTTGGCCGTACCCAGTCTGCCACTCCGTTACGGTGGTCAGAACTGGGACGTTTCCAGGGAACACGAACGAGGACGTATGCACTGTGGGGGGTTCCCCTCCCCAACCTAACCTTTTTTTTTTTTTTTTTTTTTTTTTTTTTTTGATCTCGCTGGGCTCTTTTTGGCCGCCCTTGCTGCCTTGCTCGCCTTTTTCTTCTCCCCGGCCACTTGCCATTCGGCGATGACCGCAGGAGTTTCAGGGGGCGGAAGAGGTTGGGGCACCTGACCCGCTGCCCGGGCTGGGGCCCTCGTTGCCTGTGAAGCCGCTCCGCCCCCTTTGGGTGCCGACTTGCCCGGTTTCGCTGGGGCCGACCTCGCGGGTTCCGGCATAGCCTCACGATTGGCCTGCCCCGATGAGCCCGGTTTGGCCACGGCAGCCGCGGCGACGGCAAACGAGGCCGCCTTCCGCTGGCCAACGGCCGCCTGGCTCGCAGCTAGCGGGGGACGCAGTACGATGGCCTCCAGAGCTGAAAACCGACTCTGGAAGGCAGCTAGCTCCTGCCGCACCAAGTTCAGAACCCGGTCTTCTGCACCTGGCACGGGCTGTCCTTGCCCATGCTGCGTCGCCCCCTGCGGCATCTCTTGGGGGCCGGCTCCTCGAAGCCCGGCCAAGTCCGCTCGGAGCTTCTCGTTCTCTTTTTGGAGAAGCTCCATGTCGGCTTTCAAGCGGGCGACCTCCGCCCGCATTTCGGATATTCCATCCGACGGAGGCCCGACATGATTTGCCTCCGCTGCCGCCATAATGGAGGCCGTGGCCGCGGATATGGCCTTGTCTTTAGAGGACTTGTTCCTCTTTAAGGCCACATCTCGGATTGCGGCTCCCACGGCCTCTGCGAACCTGGCCGCTCGTTCCGAATGACCTCGTCCGCTATGACCTCCTGCAACTTCGTTGCGAAGAGGTCCGCGTGTGCACTGCCCTCTGCCCCCGGGAACTCGAATATTCGAGCCCCGGCTTGGGTCCGCCGGCAAGAGACCTTGCCGATCCCCAGTTGGGTGGGATCGGCGTTGGCACGCGCCCGAAGCAATACGGACGCGTACGTCTCCCCGCGCTCTGCAGCCTCCACGGTGAGCGTCACTACGACGGCTGCGGACTTAGGAGGAACGAGGTTCCTCCTGGTACCGGCGGTTTTGGCTGTGGGGGCAGTGCTGGCGGCCTTGGGGGGCGGCCCTGTCCCCTTTCCCTTCCCTTTCCCTTTTCCCTTGCCAGTCGACTGCGACTGGCTGGGAGGGGTGGTGGCTGGGACGGCAGGGGGGGAGCTTTTTCCCTTCCCCTTTCCCTTACCAGTTGCCTGCGACTTGCTGGGATGGGTGGTGGTAGCGGGGACGGCTGGGACGACAGCTGCCGCCCCTTTGCCCTTGCCCTTTCCCTTCCCGCCGACGACCCTCGTCCACCCTTGCTGGTTGGTCGGGGTGGAGGCAGGCAATAGGGGATCCTGCTCTCTCTGTGATGTCGGCCCCGGCTCCTCTCGCCTCTTGTCTGCCGCAAGCGGCGGTCGGAGGCTTTTCTCCGGCAGGAGCCGGTCCTCTATGCCTGCTAGGCAGGCTCTCACGAAGGCCCGCTCCTCCATCATTACCTTCCGGATGGTGTCCTCAAGATCGAAGGAGGAGGGGCCCTCTGCCGCAGGCCTTGGCTCGACTTGGGTTGGCGGGGCCGTGGCTTCAGCCAGCTTCTTGTGGAGTTGGCTGACTTCGGTCTGCAGGCGATCGACCCTCGCCTGCAGTTGCCGCGTTTCGTCGGTCGCCTGGCGCTGAACCAGCTCCTCGACTATACATCTCATGCTTGCGGCCCGGCATTTCAGGGACTTCTGAAATGTCCCCTTTAAATTGGAGGACTTTGAGGCGACCAACACGATCTCCTCCTCGTCCTCCACCGCCATCCGCTCCAGCTCAGCCAATGAGTGGTCCGCGTACACAACGCGGGACGCTCCGTACCCGGACCTGGCCCGAGCGACGCGTGCCTGTTGCTCCTTTGCAACCACGCGCTCCTCCAACTCCTGCTGGAGCTGCGTCCGCCGAGCCAGGTCCAACTGGCGTTGGGCGTCTGCGAGTCCCACGTCGTGGGTGTCCGCTGTCGGCTTTTTGGCCTTAGCCTTTTTCTTCGGCTCCTTCGCCGAACCCGACGCTGAAGAGCCATCGGATCCTTCCTTTAGGAAGGCCCGCTTCCTAGACAGCGATCGTGATCGAGTATCCTCGATCACCATCGAGCTAGTGTCCGACGCAACGGACTCGCTGTCAGAGTCCAACAGCTCGTCCGCCCTTCCTCCATAGAAGGCTCGACCTTCTTCTGACGCTGAGGCGTCACGGTGACCCTGAGAAGGGCCTTTTGGGTGGCCCTGAGAAGGGCCTTTTGGTTGGCCCTGAGAAGGGCCTTTGGGTTGGCCCTGAGAAGGGCCTTTGGGTTGGCCCTGAGAAGGGCCTTTTTTAATAAAATGCCCGAGGGCGTCCCGCGCAGGCTTTGGCATGATAACCTCCGCAGGTGTCGCAGTTTACCGCAATTAAAATATTAAAAAGACTACGACGCACAGCGCACTTTGGCCGTACCCAGTCTGCCACTCCGTTACGGTGGTCAGAACTGGGACGTTTCCGGGGAACACGACGAGGACGTAAGCACTGTGGGGTGGTTCCCCAACCTAACCTTTTTTTTTTTTTTTTTTGATCTCGCTGGGAAAAAATGCATTACGCATACCCACCCATTGGGGGAATGGGGGGGGTATGTGGGACTCCCCGGAATGAGTCCGGTATACCCACTAAAATAACCCAGCGGCACTCCCGCATCGTCTTGAATTGGAGGAGGACTGGGAAACTGGCAGAGCCTTTACGTCCAGTCCCCCGCCGACGACCGCCCGCCTTTACAGCGGGGCCTTCACGCCCCTCCCTCAGTGGAGGGGCCCGGGAACGACCGCGAGTGCTCGGCCGTTCCCGCCCGACGAGGGTGGTGACTCGTGCAATGCGAGCGAAGGCGCCCCCGCGCCTGTCGCCCGCTAGTCACCACCAGGAGGTGGGAGGAGACGATCGTACAACCGCCTTCTCCCACCCCTTCTTCGCCTGCGGTGCGGCGGCGCGAGAGGATCGTCCTCCCGCGCCCGCTCCGCCGCCTCCTTTTGCGACATCACGTCCTCGCAAAAGGAGGCAACCGCCGTCCAGGCCTCCTCACTCCCCAGCATGGAGTTGACCACACTGGGAAGCGAGAGGTCCTGCCCGACAACATCGATCAAGGCACGGCGCAGCTCAGCCCATGCTGGGCACACCTCGAGGGTGTGCTGCGCCGTGTCCTCCGCCGCGCCGCAGTGGTGGCACGCTGGGGTTTCCTCCCTCTGGATCCGGTGCAGGTGCGTTCCGAAACAACCATGTCCGGACAACACCTGCACCAAACGGAACGAGAGGAAACCATGTGGCCGCTCGAGCCAGCCCTGCAGGACTGGCCCGAGCGCGTCCAGCGTCCGGCGTCCAAAGGCGGCGGTGGCGAGGTCCTCCGCCCAATGAAGGACGATGGCGTCCCTCGCCTCCCGCCGCACGGCCTCCCGCTCTTCCATGGCGGGGCGCTCACCCAGCGCCCTACGCCGCGCCGTCCACTCGTACACTCTGGCGAGCACCCATGCCTCCAACTCCCAGGGAGGGGTGCCCGCCAGAGCGCACGCCGCCGAGAAGCCCACTGAGCGGTAGGCCCTCGCCACCCGCTGTGCAATGGCCCTTTGTGGCCTGCGGATGGCGGTTGCATTCTCCCTCCTCTGGAGGGAGTCCGCCCAGATGGGCGCCCCGTACAAGGCCATGCTGCGTAGGATGCCGGCATACAGTCGCCGGCACCGTCCGCTCGGCCCCCCGAGGTTGGGGAGGAGCCATGAGAGGGCGTCCGCGGCTTTCAGCAGGCGCGTCGACAGCCCGCTGAAGTGCGGGCCGAAGCGCCACCTGCTGTCCAGCACTAGGCCCAGATATTTCATCTGGGCCTTCACCGCTATTCGGACGCCCTCCACGACTATGTGGGCATCTGGAGGGCAGCGCTGCCGAGGCCCGTGGAAGAACACGGCCTCGGTCTTGTTCAGCGCCACCCTCAATCCCAGGCGGCGGATCCTCTCTGCAACCAAGGATCCGCCCGCCGAGGCCAAACAGGCCGCCTCCCCAAAGCTGCTCCCCCGGGCAGTGAGGAGAGTGTCATCTGCGTAACAGATGACACTCGTGCCCTGGAGGAGGGCTCCTCGCAGGAGCCAGTCAAAACCGATGTTCCACAGGGGAGGGCCTAGAACCGACCCCTGCGGAACACCGGACTCCGCGCCGTAGCGCCTGATCCTGGCCGTCTTGTCCACGAGGAGGACCTCTCGGTCCTCCAAGTAGCTGGCCAGGATCACCCGCAGATATTGGGGCACTCCGTGGTATCGGAGTGCCTCCAATATGGTAGAGTGGGGCACGGAGTTGAAGGCGTTGGCGATGTCGAATGACACCGCCAACACTCCGCCCCCTGACTCCACCGCCTCCTGCACCTGGACCTTCAGCAGGGCCAAGGCGTCGACCGTCGAACGCCCACGTCGAAATCCGAACTGGGCGCCCGACAGGTCCGGCCCTACCTCCCGCAACTGGCTATTTAGCCGGGTGGCGATGATCCCCTCGAACAATTTACCGACCTCATCGAGCAGAACGATGGGCCGGTATGCCGAGGGGGAATCCACCGGGCGTCCCTCTTTCCGGAGGAGGCACAATTGCCCCTCCTTCCACAGTTTCGGGAACCTCCCAGCCGTAAGACACGCGCTGAGGAGGTCCCGAAACCTTTCCTCCATGAGGGACGCTGCGATGGCCACCACCCGTGCGGGGACGCCATCCGGTCCAGGAGCCGTCTTCTTCGCGCGGAGGCTCAGGATCCCCGCGCGAAGTTCCTCCACCGATACCGGAGGGACCTCCTCCTCCGGCGCTGCCACCACCCCCCCTGGGGGGTTCATCGTTGGTGGGGTGAAGTCGGCCCTGCGCGGAAACAGGGACCGGACCACCCCATCCAGCAACGCCGGCTCCAGGGTCTCCGTCACTGGGGGACCAAAGGGGCGCAGTTGGTTCCGCGCCGCCTTATATGGCCTCCCATACGGATCCCTGTTGAGGCCCTCCAGCATCTCGGCCCTCGCTGAGTCCTTGGCGGCGCACATCGCCGACTTGAGGACCGTCTTTGCCTCCAGGTAAGAGGCGTAGAGGCGTCCCCAACCTAACCTAACCTAACCTTTTTTTTTTTTTTTTTTTTTTTTTTGATCTCGCTGGGAAAAAATGCATTACGCATACCCACCCATTGGGGGAATGGGGGGGGTATGTGGGACTCCCCGGAATGAATCCGGTATACCCACTAAAATAACCCAGCGGCACTCCCGCATCGTCTTGAATTGGAGGAGGACTGGGAAACTGGCAGAGCCTTTACGTCCAGTCCCCCGCCGACGACCGCCCGCCTTTACAGCGGGGCCTTCACGCCCCTCCCTCAGTGGAGGGGCCCGGGAACGACCGCGAGTGCTCGGCCGTTCCCGCCCGACGAGGGTGGTGACTCGTGCAATGCGAGCGAAGGCGCCCCCGCGCCTGTCGCCCGCTAGTCACCACCAGGAGGTGGGAGGAGACGATCGTACAACCGCCTTCTCCCACCCCTTCTTCGCCTGCGGTGCGGCGGCGCGAGAGGATCGTCCTCCCGCGCCCGCTCCGCCGCCTCCTTTTGCGACATCACGACCTCGCAAAAGGAGGCAACCGCCGCCCAGGCCTCCTCACTCCCCAGCATGGAGTTGACCACACCGGGAAGTGAGAGGTCCTGCCCGACCACATCAGTCAAGGCACGGCGCAGCTCAGCCCAAGCTGGGCACACCTCCAAGGTGTGCTGCGCCGTGTCCTCCGCCGCGCCGCAGTCATGGCACGCCGGGGTTTCCTCCCTCCGGATCCGGTGCAGGTGCGTTCCGAAACAACCATGTCCGGACAACACCTGCACCAAACGGAACGAGAGGAAACCATGTGGCCGCTCGAGCCAGCCCTGCAGGACTGGCCCGAGCGCGTCCAGCGTCCGGCGTCCAAACGCGGCGGTGGCGAGATCCTCCGCCCAATGGAGGACGATGGCGTCCCTCGCCTCCCGCCGCACGGCCTCCCGCTCTTCCATGGCGGGGCGCTCACCCAGCGCCCTACGCCGCGCCGTCCACTCGTACACTCTGGCGAGCACCCATGCCTCCAACTCCCAGGGAGGGGTGCCGGCCAGAGCGCACGCCGCCGAAAAGCCCACTGAGCGGTAGGCCCTCGCCACCCGCTGTGCAATGGCCCTTTGCGGCCTGCGGATGGCGGTTGCATTCTCCCTCCTCTGGAGGGAGTCCGCCCAGATGGGTGCCCCATACAGGGCCATACTACGCAGGATGCCGGCATAAAGGCGCCGGCACCGTGCACTCGGCCCCCCGAGGTTGGGGAGGAGCCATGAGAGGGCGTCCGCGGCTTTCAGCAGGCGCGTCGACAGCCCGCTAAAATGCAGGCCGAAGCGCCACCTGCTGTCCAGCACTAGGCCCAGATATTTCATCTGGGCCTTCACCGCTATTCGGACGCCCTCCACGACGATGTGGGCATCTGGAGGGCAGCGCTGCCGAGGCCCGTGGAAGAACACGGCCTCGGTCTTGTTCAGCGCCACCCTCAATCCCAGGCGGCGGATCCTCTCTGCGACCAAGGATCCGCCCGCCGAGGCCAAACAGGCCGCCTCCCCAAAGCTCCTCCCCCGGGCAGTGAGGAGAGTGTCATCCGCGTAGCAGATGACACTCGTGCCCTGGAGGAGGGCTCCCCGCAGGAGCCAATCAAACCCAATGTTCCACAGGGGAGGGCCTAGAACCGACCCCTGTGGAACTCCGCACTCCGCGCCGTAGCGCCTGATCCTGGCCGTCTTGTCCACGAGGAGGACCTCTCGGTCCTCCAGGTAGCTGGCCAGGATCGCCCGCAGATATTGGGGCACTCCGTGGTATCGGAGTGCCTCCAATATCGTCGAGTGGGGAACGGAGTTGAAGGCGTTGGCTATGTCGAATGACACCGCCAACACTCCGCCCCCCGACTCCACCGCCTCCTGCACCTGGCCCCTGAGTAGGGCCAACGCGTCGACCGTCGAACGCCCCCGTCGAAAACCGAACTGGGCGTCCGACAGGTCCGGCCCTACCTCCCGCAAAAGGCTGTTTAGCCGGGTGGCGATGATCCCCTCGAACAATTTACCGACCTCATCGAGCAGAACGATGGGTCGGTATGCCGAGGGGGAGTCCACCGGGCGTCCCTCCTTCCGGAGGAGGCACAACTGCCCCTCCTTCCACTGTTTCGGGAACCTCCCAGACGTCAGGCACGCGCTGAAGAGGTCCCGAAACCTGTCCTCCATGAGGGACGCCGCGATGGCCACCACCCGTGCGGGGACGCCATCTGGCCCAGGGGCCGTCTTCTTCGCGCGGAGGGACAGAACCCCCGCGCGAAGTTCCTCCGCCGATACTGGAGGGACCTCCTCCTCCGGCGAAGCTACCACCCCCCGTGGGGGGTTCATGGTTGGTGGGGTGAAGTCGGCCCTGCGCGGAAACAGGGACCGGACCACCCCATCCAGCAACGCCGGCTCCAGGGTCTCCGTTAGTGGGGGGCCGAAGGGGCGCAGTTGGTTACGCGCCGCCTTATATGGCCTCCCAAACGGATCCCTATCGAGGCCCTCCAGCATCTCGGCCCTCGCCGAGTCCTTGGCGGCGCACATCGCCGACTTGAAGACCGCCTTTGCCTCTAGGTAAGAGGCGTAGAGGCGATCCTCCCCGGCCTGAGATCGGGTAGTGCGCCGCCGGCTCCGCATAAAGGCCCTTCTGGCCGCCACGCAAGCGGCCCGGAGCCCCGCCAGCTCCTCCGTCCACCAATAAACGGCGCGACGGGGAGGCGGACGGCGAGACCGAGGCATGCTGGCGTTGCACACCTCGGTCAGAGAGCCGCGGAGCCGGACCGCTGCGGCGTCAACGTCCAGGGCCTCCACAGGGGGCGAGAGCCAGTCCTGGAGGAACGCCGCCTCCTGAGCTGCCTCCCGGTCCAGGCGGGTGAGAGCCCACCGCGGGAACGGAGATTGGCCAGAGCGGGCCATTCCTCCCCGCGGGCCCTGGGTGGAGATGTCGAACCGCACGTAGCGGTGGTCCGACAGAGTCTCCACCATTTCCACCCGCCAGTTCACAACGCGGGCGGCTAGCACGGGGGTGGCAAACGAGACGTCAACCACAGACCCTCCCCGCTGCCGCACACACGTGTGAACATTCCCCCTGTTTAGGAGGGAGACGCCGCACGAAGCCGCCCAAAATTCGGCGGCGCGTCCCCGGACGTTGCAACAGGCGGCTGGGTTGCCCCAGGCCGCCGACTTTGCGTTCAGGTCGCCTAACACGGCGACCTGGCGTGGTGCCGCCCTCCCGACGACTGCCGTAAGGACCTCGAGAAAACTCTCGAAGTCCCTTAGAGGGCGGTTTGGGGAGAAATAGACCCCCACCAGGGCTATGTCTCCCCACGCGGCGGCCACGTATCCCGGTCCCCTCTCTAAAAACGAGAGGGGAGGGGAGTCCGTGGCGGGCCGCGACACCAACGCCACCAAGCCGTCCCGATCACCCAGCCAATGGCCAGGTATCGAGTACGGCTCGGCGACCACCGCCACGTCCACCAACCACTCAGCCACGGTCTGCATCAGCAGATCCTGAGCCGCTCTGCAGTGGTTGGTGTTCGCCTGGAGGATGCGATGTTCGACTCTATGCATTAATCGGACATCGCACCCCCCTCCTCAACAGCCGCCGTGATCCCAGCGTCTGGGACGGCGGTGGCAGCGACAGGCCGGGTCGGCGCCTGCGCTTTGCCCCTCTTGAGGGGAGGACTACAGTTCCTCCCCTTCATGATGTGACCCGCAGGGCGGCCACTGGCGGCACATACCGCGCAGTGCGGCGTGGCGGCCTTGCAGGAGGCGGCTTTGTGCCCCTCCTTGCCGCAGCGGTAACAGCTGTCCGTCCTGTCTACGTTGGACGGACAGAGGGCCCGGGTGTGTCCTATGCCGAAGCACCTGAAGCAGCGCAGAGGCTGCACTTCAAGTGCCCGGACTACACCCGAGCTGAAACCGACGGCTAGCCGTCCTTTATCGAGGACGGCTTTGGCAGCGGCGACCGGGCACTCCAGGCGAATGGTGCCCATGCCGCCGCGGCCGGGCCTGATGCCCCGGCCTTGAACCGCTGCGACATCGCAGCCCCCTATGGCTGCGACTGCCGCCACCACCTCCTCTTTTGTGACCGAATCGTCTAGATCGGTCACCTCTATGGCCGCGGACTTCACTGGTCTGGCCACCTTGGCCGCGTCCGCGATGACCTCCTGCAGCTTAGCTGCAAAGAGGTCCGCGTTCTTGCAGCCCTCTGCACCCGGGAACTCGAAAAGCCGAGCCCCAGCCTGCGTCCGGCGGCATGAGACCTTGCCGATCCCCAACTTGGTGGGATCGGCATTGGTACGCGCCCGCATCATGACGGACGCGTAGGTCTCACCGCGCTCCGCAGCCTCCGCGGTGAGCGTCACCACGACGGCTGCGGTCTTGGGAGGAATGAGTTTCCTCTTGGCGCCGGCTGGGGGGGAACTTTTCCCCTTCCCCTTTCCCTTTCCAGTCGACTGCGACTGGTTGGGAAGGGTGGTGGCAGGGACGGCTGGGGGGGAGCTTTTCTCCTTCCCCTTCCCCTTGCCCTTGGCGCTCGGCTGCGACTGGCTCGGAGTGGCGGTGGCGGGGACGGCAGAGACGACCGCTGCCGTCTTTTTGCCCTTGCCCTTGCCCTTGCTGACCACCTTCGTCCAGCCCTGCTGGTTGGTCGGGGTGGTGGAAGGCAGAAGGGGGTCCTCCTCCCTCTGTGAGCTCGGCACCGGCCCACCCTTCCTCTTGTCCGAGGCAAGCGGCAGCCGGTAGCTTTTCTCAGGGAGGAGCCGGTCCTCTATACCTGCTATGCAGGCCCTTGTGAAGGCCCTCTCCTCCATCACAACCTTGCGGATGATATCCTCGAGGTTGGAGGTGGAGGGGCCCTCTACCGCAGGCCTCTGCTCGGCTTGGGTTGGCGGAGCCGTGGCTTCAGCCAGCTTCTGGTGTAGCTGGCTGACCTCCTGCTGCAGGCGATCGATCCTCGCCTGCAACTGCCGAGTCTCGTCGGTCGCCTGCCTCTGCACCAGCTCCGATACAATGCTGCGCATGCTCGCGGCCCGGCATTTGAGGGACTTCTGAAAAGTCCCTTTTAAATTTGAGGACTTAGAGGCGACCACCGCTATCTCCTCCTCGTCCTCCGCCGCCATTTGCTCCAGCTCGGCCAGGGAGTGGTCCGAGTAGAGAACTCGGGACGCGCCGTAGCCTGAGCTGGCCCGGGCGACGCGCGCCCGTTGCTCCTTGGCGACCACCCTCTCCTCCAACTCCTGCTGGAGCTGCGTCCGCCGGGCCACGTCCAACTGGCGTTGGGCGTCTACCAGGCCCACGTCGTGGGTGTCCGCTGCCGTCTTCGTCGGCTTTTTCGCCTTAGCCTTCCTGGCAGGCTCCTTCGCCGAACTCGAGCCATCGGACCCTTCCTTCAAGAAGGCCCGCTTCCGCGATCGAGATCGTGATCGAGAATCCTCGATCACCATCGAGCTATCATCCGACGCAACGGACTCGCTGTCGGAGTCCAACAGCTCGTCCGCCCTTCCTCCGTAGAAGGCTCGACCTTCTTCTGACGCTGAGGCGTCACGGTGGCCCTGAGAAGGGCCTTTTGGGTGGCCCTGAGAAGGGCCTTTGGGGGGGCCCTGAGAAGGGCCTTTGGGGGGGCCCTGAGAAGGGCCTTTGGGTTGGCTCTGAGAAGGGCCTTTGGTTTGGCCCTGAGAAGGGCCTTTTTTAATAAAATGCCCGAGGGCGTCCCGCGCAGGTTTAGGCATGGTAGCCTCCGCAGGTGTCGCAGATACCGCAAGTGAAATATTAAAAAAGTCTACGACGCACAGCGCACTTTGGCCGTACCCAGTCTGCCACTCCGTTACGGTGGTCAGAACTGGGACGTTTCCAGGGAACACGAACGAGGACGTATGCACTGTGGGGGGTTCCCCAACCTAACCTAACCCAGTCACGGTAACCTAACCTAACCTAACCCAGTCACGCGTGAGCCACGCGCCCGAACGGCCACGTTTTTCCGCGCTCCGCACCTCAAAAATCGCGATAGTAGCCTTTTTAACGCCAAAAACGTAAAAAGTACGTTAAAAGTTGCGGGCAAGTGAGACCAATGTAATCGTGTTTTCAGACTGAAAATCGGTCCACAACTGTGAAAACTGTGACGGAAAACAAGGTTTTCTAACCTACAAACTAGTGAAAAAAGTGACAACAAAACTATAAAGTGACGTGCGGCGCGCGATTAGTCGGCGCGACCCCTATTTTTTAAATTACCTCTGTGGGGGCCACCCCATAGGGCACACCCTCCAAAAATTTTGGATTTTTTGGACGTACCAAAGAGGGTTTTTTAACCACCTTTATGACGCGCGGCGTCAAATAAACAAAGAAAAACAGTGCAAATCAGTGAAGTTTGGGGAAAAACGAATACGGCGCGCGATCGGTCGCGGTGACCCCTATATATTATTATATACTTAATTAGAGAATCTCAGTGACTACACCCTACCCGAAACCTGGATTTTTTGGACCTAAATTGGCGATTTCGGGAGCCCTTTTCCGAGCTCGGAAAGGGAAAAAAGGCGAACTTTCGGTAGAAATCCTTCAACCCTTCCGAATCGGGGAGGATCTGAGAACCCAAAGTGCTACCACAGCAAGTGACTGAGTGCCCCTGACATTCCTGGAGACTCCGGGAATTTTCCCGTGACGTCCCAGGCCACAGTTCGCGAACAAAGGCAGCCGGAGTTTTTGCCGCGCGGTGAAAACGCGTGGAAAAACTCTCCTGGAGGTGAAACCCGAGGCCTTTTTCCGCCTTCGAACATCTGAGGGACTACGTGGAGCAGCTGACGGTCGATCTGGGAACAAGAAGTAGAGACTTTAAGTTCAATAGTGCCAGGACAAGGTATTTACAGTTAAAATTTTACAAACCCTGTGCATAAATAATTAATTTTAGATTCAAAGTTATAATTTTCCCCCCCTTTTTAATTAAAATCAGACAGTGTAATTATATATCTATTAAAGTAAAAATCCCCATAAAATTAAAATCAATAGTTTCCGAATAATAAATTTTTTCTTTTAAAAACAAAACCACTGCCAAGTGCCGTCATAAGTTTGTACTACTCTGTTTACAAAACTGAAACTTTGAAGGCTTATAACTCGGCCCAGGAAAAGCCAGGACTGAAAATAAGACCGGACTTGGCGGTTTTATATGTAAAACTAGATAATTGCATTTTTAAAATTTAAAATAAGTATAAATTGGAAAAGTCGATTCTCAACAGACCATCGTAAAAATATTAATACCACGCCACTTACCACGTGCGCGAAAAATTTTATCTATTGTATATTTTTACTTATAATTTTGAATATAAATAAACTAGAATAAGACTATAATTAGATTAAGTGGTTGGGACGGACGATTGACGCCCAAATAGAGCGATTGATTGATCCCTTTGGGACGTAAATAGTTTTCTGACGCTTGGCGGCCATTTTACAGCCGTCACGACAAACCGAAGAATATTATTCTTTATCTTTATTGTGTTGACATTGCTTTGTTTGGAGCGTGAAGGCGCTCGCCGACCATAGTTTCCAGCCTGTGTACCTACGTGTGTTTTTTGTGTTTTTTGTTAAATACCACCCACCCCCTCCCGCAACCCTAAAACCTCCCTTGATATATTTAATTGCCCTAACCCCGCAGTAAAGAAAAATTCCTAAGAACCGTTTATATTTTCAATTCATCCCTCTATCCCAAACCCACCCCCCACCCCTAACCCTAAACCCGCTACCCCTGTCTCCCTTATTACCCTTTACACAAATCCCTTTCCCCGCTATTCCCCGCTAATCCCCGTTATTTCCCGCTAAATAAATTAGCGCTGTACAAAAATTGTACTAAGTCTTTCTGACTCCAGGAAAGCCCACGTATTTCGGGAACGGCTGGAGTTAGACTAAATCCGACGAAATTTTTCATCCCCGGTACCCCTGGCCCATCTGGACTGGGATTAATATTATAATAAAAAACCCACCCCTTTTTTAACTTTCACCCTTCCCTTAAAAATTATTTTGGTCAATATTTTCGAATAATTAATACCCAATTAGTCTCCGCCAGCAAGTCTATTGCGATTATACCGCACCCCCCCTACCCCCGCAACCCTTAGCCTCCCCCGACATACACTCCCCGACTCCAACTTGTCATTAAGCAAAACTTATTGGTTTTGTTTATATATCCAGTTAAACCTTCATCCCTAACCCACCCCTCATCCCCTACCCTACCCCCTTGCTTTCCCTGACCTCCCCCTACCACCCTACACATTAACCCCCTAGTCTACCCCTCAAAAAACCGGCTTAAATAAGATCCCAAGCACTTTTTAACAAAAACGTGCCGATTCGGTACCGAATCGGTACAGAAATTGTGCAGAGTCCCTAAAACTCCAGGAAAACCCTTGTATCTCGGGAACGGCTGGAGTTAGAGCATTTTTGACACCAGTTTGAATATCCTATCCGAAGGATAGGATATTTAACAAAGCTCGGGCATAGCCGACATACCCATCCCCCCTACTAACCACCCCATCCCTTATTATATAAAATTAAAATTAGCTGCAGTATCAAAATTGTACAGAGTCTTTTCGGCTCCAGGAAAGCCCTTATATCTCGGGAACGGCTGGAGCTAGAGGAAATCTGACCAAATTTTCCTCCCCCGGTACCCCCGGCCAATCTGGACTGGGCCCCATATTCAAACAAAAAATCCCCCCCTTTTTGCACCCCCACCCTTCCTTCAAAAAATTTTTTTGTCCAAAATAAATTAAATTCAGCAATAGCAAATTGTCTGGGAACTTCCTACGAGCACATACACCACTTCCCCCCCTCCCCTACCCTGTAAAAAATTTAATATCAAATTTAAAATAAACTTTATCGAAAAATTTTAAAGTAGTTCTGTGAAGCAAACTTCCAATATAAAATCTCATTTTAAAAACTGTGAGAAATCCTCGAAGTGCCTTGTGTCAGCTTTTAGATAAAACCAACGCCACCTAGTTCAACTAGCAGGAACTATAGCCTGATAAACTAAAAGTTCGATAACTTGGGAACGACTGAGGCTTTTCAAAAAATTCTTGGAACCTTCTGTTCTACTCACTTGATCTATCGAACAGCCCCACCCCCATCCCTATATCCTATCCCCCCCCCACACGGAAACCAAAAAGCACACTTTTTGACCTACATTTTTACATTTATTAGTATATTAGTATAGTTTTAAGACTTCTTAGCGGTTTTGTTTCTTTTGAACAACGGCTATCTATTTAAGCATATTTATTTTACTTTTCCGTCCCTATTGACGTTTTACAAGTGTTGACGCATACCCACCAACATGTTTGTCGGACTCAGAACCCCATCCCGAGCGACCGACGGTGATAAGTCACCACCAAAACCTGGGGCAGCTGCCTCTGCAAATGTTAGACGTAGCCCAGGGGTGCGTGAAATCACTAAGACCTGCCCCACCAGCAACGACACCTTTAGCATCGACAAGACGTTGCAGGCCGGCCCTGCGAATATTGTGACGAAACCTACTTTGGCCCAGGAGAGCAAGTCGACAAACGTGACTACCGTACGGAAGTCCTTCGAAAGAGGCTCTCCACCAAAGGCTAGGTATGTGGACCGGACCTCGGAGGCTAAGGCCTGCCTGACTAAAACCAAGCTGAACCTGAGCAGCTCTCGGAATACAAAGACGGAGCTAAAAACAGCCATCTCTGAAGCTGCTGAGAGGCTTTTTCAGTTGGTCAGGGAGGCTGAAGCAGAGCTGAAAACGCTCAAACAAAAATTGACACAGGAGGGGCAGGTGTCGGCCGAATCCAAACCACTGCCCACAAACCCGTCTTCACCGGAAACGAAATCCGCGAATAGTGTGCTGCTCAAAACCTTGGAGCAACACACTAAGCTTCTCGCGGAGAGTAACAGCCGCATCGAGGAGCTTAAGGAGAGGATGGATCTCCAAAAGGAGTTCATCGAAAAGGCCAGCTACGCGAGTGTGGCCGCAACTGGAGCTGTAAAGTCACTGCCAGGGCGCAGTACCTTGCACTCGGTTGTGGTCGCCTCGAAAGACGAGACCGAGTCAGGTGAGGAAGTACTGGCAAGAATTAGAAAAGCGGTAAATCCCAAGGAGGGATGGGTAAAGGTGGAGAAGGTAAGGAAGGCTAAGGACCGGAAAATAATAATGGGTTTTGAGACGAAAGAAGAGAGGAGCAAAATGAAGACCCGACTCCTAAAGGAAGGGGTGGACCTCACCGTCGAGGAAGTCAAGAACAGGGACCCGCTGCTGGTCCTCAGGAACGTCTTGGTGGTAAACACCGACGACGACATAATTACGGCCCTGAGAAACCAGAACAAGGGTGTTTTTGACGGCCTCGACGATGAGGACAACAGAGTCGAGGTTAAGTTTAGGAGAAGGACGCGCAACCCACACGTCGGCCACGTCATCGTCTGCGTCTCGCCCATCATCTGGCGAAGAGCGCTGGAGGGCGGCCCGCTGCGCATAGATTTTCAGCGGATCAAAGTCGAAGACCAATCCCCGCTGGTGCAGTGCACCCGCTGTCTCGGCTTTGGGCACGGCAAGCGGTTCTGCAAGGAGCCTGCGGATCTCTGCAGCCACTGTGGAGGCCCGCACATGAGACCAGAGTGCCCAGATTGGCTCGCAGGCTCACCACCCGCTTGTCGAAACTGTGCCAAGGCCAAACTGGAGCATGGCACGCATAATGCGTTTAGCCAAGACTGCCCAGTGCGAATAAGATGGGATGACGTGGCCAGGTCGACGGTGGCATACTGTTAAGGGCACCTCACGAGTAATAACCCCCTATGGAGTATTGCAAGCCAACCTCCAGCGAAAAAAGCTTGCCACCAATGAGCTTCTTATTGAAGCTACGAAGCGTGGAGTGGCTGTGGCGCTTCTGCAGGAACCGTACGTGGCCGGGGTTGGAGTAATGAAGAGTCACAGGGGCGTTAGAATCTTCCAGAACACTGGCATAGGAGGCGGGACTGTGAAAGCAGCAATAGCTGTCTTCAACAGCGACCTTGTGGTCAAGCAGTACCCGAAACTCACCACCAACAACTTCTCGGTGGTGGGAATCCTGACCAGTGCCTGGGAGATCACGCTTGTCTCTTTTTACTGTGAGCCAGACCAGCCTATCGAGCCCTACTTAGAACACCTAAGGCGAATAGGGCTCGGCGTCGGTTCCGGGAAGCTGATCGTTGGAGGGGACGCCAATGCAAAAAATCTATGGTGGGGCAGCCCGAAGAATGACCACAGAGGAGAGGAAGTGGTAGGAACTCTCGGCGAGCTTGGCCTCAACATACTCAACCGAGGGGAAATTCCAACCTTTGACACCATCCGTGGAGGGAAACGGTACAGCAGCTTCGTGGACGTTACCGCCTGTTCCAACAACATCCTGGATATGGTGGATGACTGGAGGATCGATGAAGGTCTCACGAGCTCGGACCACAACGGCATTGCATTTAATATTCTCTTGGAGAAATCTAAAGGAATTAAAATAGAAAGGACCACGCGGAAATTTAATACCAAAAAAGCCAATTGGTCCGAATTCCATGAGAAATTCGGACAATTGAAAATAGATAAAAATTTAACCATAGACGAAATTAATAAAATTAAAAACAAAAATGAAATAGATACCATCACCAATAACCTAAATAAAATTATAGATACAGCCTGTAACCTAACAATACCATGCAAAAAAGTAAAAGAAAAACTCACCTTGCCGTGGTGGTCCGAGAGACTCGCCGGGATGAAGAGGACAGTCACCACCATGAGGCGCAGGATCCGCTGTGCCGCCCCAGTCCGGAGGCAGAAGGTCGTTGAACAGTACCTGAAACAGAAAGAAGAGTATGAGTGTGAGGTGGCCAAGGCTCAGACCGAGAGTTGGAAGGAGTTTTGCGGGAAGCAGGATAGAGAGGGGGTCTGGGAGGGGATTTATAGGGTAATAGGTAGAACACAGCGCAGGGAAGAAGACCTACCACTTGAATGGAACGGTGATGTGCTAGACGCGAAGGGCTCAGTGAAGCTCCTAGCTGAAACTTTTTACCCTGACGACTCCCCCGAGAGCGACAATCTACACCACCGTTCCATCCGGTCAAAAGCCGAACAAGTGAACGATGGAGAACAACATGGCTGCTGCGATCCACCGTTCACAATGGCGGAACTTAAGAAATCGGTAGAGTCATTCAACCCAAAAAAGGCGCCAGGCTCCGACGGCTTTACAGCCGATATTTGCCGCGAAGTCGTGACTAACGACCCGTGTCTATTTCTGGGGTTACTGAACAAGTGCCTGGAACTTCAGTGTTTCCCCGCATCCTGGAAAGAGGCTACAGTGGTCATACTGAGAAAGCCAGGCAAAGAAAAATACTCTTCCCCCAAATCGTATAGGCCGATTGGGCTATTGCCTATACTGGGGAAGATTTATGAGAAGATGCTGGTGGCCCGCCTGAAGTTCCATCTCTTGCCAAGGATGAGTACCCGCCAGTACGGATTCATGCCACAGAGGAGCACCGAAGACTCCCTCTATGCCCTTATGCAGCACGTCAACCATAAGCTAAAGGAAAAAAGATTAATCACACTAGTATCTTTAGACATAGAGGGAGCCTTCGACAACGCCTGGTGGCCAGCGATCCGAGTCCGTCTGGCGGAGGAAAGGTGTCCGGCAAATCTCAGGCGGGTCATCGACAGCTATCTCAGTGACCGAAGAGTGACAATTAGGTACTGCGGGGAGATCTACTCCAAGGGCACCAGCAAGGGCTGTGTGCAGGGCTCGATCGGCGGCCCAATTCTTTGGAATTTGCTCCTAGACCCCCTCCTAAAAGCTCTGCAGAGTGGCGGGATTTACATCCAGGCGTTCGCGGACGATGTCCTCCTTGTCTTCGACGGGGAGACTGCATTGGAAGTGGAGGTAGCAGCCAATGCAGCTCTTGCTCGTGTTCTGGCGTGGGGTGTCGAAAATAAGCTCACTTTTGCGCCTCATAAAACCACGGCAATGGTAATAACCAGAAAGCTGAAGTTCGACACGCCGCGCCTGAACATGGGCGGGACAGACATCGCCCTAGCAAAAGAAATGAAGATCCTGGGCGTCACATTAGACAGCGGATTGACGTTTAACACTCACGTCTCGAACGTGTGCAGGAGGGCAATTGGAATATATAAGGGACTGTGCAGAGCCGCAAGGGTCAGCTGGGGGCTGCATCCCGAGGTAGTCAGGACTATTTATGTGGCAACGATGGAGCCCATAATTCTGTACGCCGCCAGTGTTTGGGCACCAGCGGCCAAGAAACTGGGTGTGCAGAAACAACTCCGGAACGTCCAGCGTGGGATTGCCCAGAAGATGTGCAGGGCATACCGCACGGTTTCCCTGAACTCTGCCCTGGTGCTGACTGGGATACTCCCACTCGATCTTCGCGTACGCGAAGCAGCTGCTCTCTATGGAGCCAGGAGGGGAGTACCCCAGCCAGTACTGGCGGGTAGAGAGGTGGAGAGGATGGCACCCGCGCTGGAGGCCCCACACCCTGCGGAACAAGCTTGCCTCGAGTTCGGAAGCCTGGTAGACGAGGATCAGTATAACGAGCACAGCAACCTTGCTGTGCGTATTTTCACCGACGGCAGCAAAATTGAGGGCAAAGTCGGGGCGGCGCTATCCTTGTGGAATGGCGCCGTCGAGGCGAAAGCCCTCAAGTTTGCTTTGCCGTCCTATTGCACCGTCTACCAGGCTGAACTTCTGGCTCTACAAAGAGCGGCGGGAGAAGTGCTAAAGCATAGTGAAGCCACGTTCGGCATCTTCAGCGACTCCATGGCTGCCCTTCAGTCGGTGACCAACTCAAGTTCCCCCCACCCCTTAGCTGTGGAAGCCAGAGACGCCCTGCGCAGATGCAGGCTCCAGAATAAGCGCGTCTCGCTTTTCTGGATAAAGGCCCACGCGGGGTTGGAGGGAAACGAGAGAGCCGACCAGCTCGCGAAGGAGGCCGCCCTGGGGTCGAAGAAGAGGCCGGACTATGATCGGTGTCCCGTTTCATTCGTCAAGCGAGTAATCCGGTCGGAGACGCTTGGCGAGTGGAACGGGAGATATCGATCAGGTGACACAGCTTCGGGCACCAAAATCTTTTTCCCGGATGCCGTGGAAGCGTACAGAGTGGTACGCAAGATGACCCACGACAGCATAACCACGCAGATTCTGACGGGGCACGGTGGGTTCTCCGCATACTTGAAACGTTTCAAGTGTAAGGAGAACCCATCGTGCGCCTGTGAACCTGGGGTTGAGGAAACGGTTCTGCACATCCTATTCAATTGCCCAATGACTGAAAAAACACGATTCGAGGCTGAGCAGCAACTGGGTGTTGAATTGAGTGCCCAACAGGCACCGCACTTAATGACAGGAAGGTGTAGGGAAACGTTTCTTAAATACTGTAGTGAAATAGCATCCGTAGTAGTCAAAAGAAACAAAACCGAATAAGGAAAATATGCTGTCAAAATATACTGTGTTATATTTAGGAACAGCATAAATATAATTAGTTGTAAAATAGTATAAGATTAATACAGTAAGATGATATATAAATTAAGAAAGTATATAAATACTGCTCCTGTCCCTGAAGGATCCAGGAAACAATTTTCTAATAATAAGTAATAAATTGTATAATAATGTGCTATATAATAAGTGTAGATGTAAGTGATGCTCCCCCTACTCTGTAGGACCTGTATGGACAATAAGTGTATTAGGATAAGAGTAGAAATGTTAAGTAACAGTTAAACATTAGGAAATAATCAAATAAGTTAGAAATAATTAGCATAAAACTAGATATAAGAACCTGTAAAAAACCATGTTAGAATAAGAACCTAGCTATGTAAAAAATAATATAAAATTAGACATAAGTACCCGTAAAATAAGATATGTTACACTAAAAATAGATATGTACAAGAAGTCTTTTAAAATAAAAGTTTTGTCCCTGGCTTTCAATAAAAGAAAAATGGATAGTTAGATAGCTAGAATATAGTTGGGAATCCCACCCATAATGACACAAATGCGGACGAATGAAAGAAAGATACAGTATGAGGAATGAAAGTGCGAGAGGAATAAATGCGAGAACTGGAATGAATGTATAGATCAGAATAGTCTCCAATCATGTTGGGGGTAGAAGTAAAAAAAAAAAAAAAAAAAAAAAAAAAAAAAAAAAAAAAAAAAAAAAAAAAAAAAAAAAAACCTAACCTAACCTAACCTGCTCAAATAAAATCAAAGCCCTAATGACCACATCCCGAAATACCAAAAATGAAATAAAGTCCGAGGTGAAAGCGCAAGCAGACCGGCTCTACCAGCTCGTTAAAGAGCTGGAAAGCCTTCAACAACCCCCGACCACAAAGAAAATGGCGACGACCGAGACCCAAGTCCAGGAGGCGCAGAAGACCAAGGAGGCCTCCACCCCTCCTCCAGTAGCCACCAGAGAGGGAGACGCAGAATCCCTCAGAAAAGCCCTGGAGGAGCATAGTCGGAACTTGGCCGCACACAGCGAAAAGATGGACAGGCTGAAGGAGGCACTACAAACTGGCCAAGAGCATATGGAGAAGCTCTCCTATGCCAGCGTAGCGGCAAGTCGGCCTGCCATCCAAACGCCGAAACTATCAGCACTGCACTCGATAGTAGTGACGGCCAAGGACGAGGAGGAATCCGGTGAGCAAGTCCTGGACAGGATCCGGAAGGTCGTTAACGCCAAGGAAGGGGGCATACAGGTTGAAAAAGTACGCAAGGCAAAAGACAGAAAGGTCATAATGGGCTGTCGCACGGAAGAGGAAAGGCGTAAACTTCGAGAGAGGCTCAGCAAGGCGCCTGAGTTGGAGGCTCAGGATATCAAAAACAGAAACCCACAGGTCATAATTAAAGAGGTGATGCAGTACCTCACTAACGAGGAGGTACTAAAGGCCCTGCAAAAGCAGAACCCCAACATCTTTTTGAATCTCAGGGACGAGCACAGTAAGGTGGAAGTCCTGTATAGAAAGCGCGCCAGAAACCAGCTTAGGTGTCACGTAGTGTTGAGGGTCGCCACAGAGGTCTGGCGGCGCATGCTCGAGGTTGGAGCGGTGCACGTGGACCTCCAGCGGGTTAGGGTCGAAGACCAGTCCCCGCTCGTCCAGTGCTCGCTCTGCCTCGGGTATGGGCATAGCCGACGCACTTGCACGGAGACCGTGGCAAAGTGCAGCCACTGTGGCGGACCTCACATGAGGACGGAGTGCACGGACTGGAGCGCCGGGCTGCCACCGACCTGTTGCAACTGCATCAGGGCCAAAATTGACAGCACGCATCATCACGCCTTTAGCTCTGAGTGTACAGTTAGAAGAAGATGGGACGCCATAGCCCGCTCATCGATAGCGTACTGCTAAGGGCACCCCGGGGACTCCTGCCCAACAATCAGCAAGACCATACCGAGTGGCCCAAGCGAACCTTCAACGCAAGGAACTGGCAACCACCGAACTCTTTTTAGAGGCCAGTGAACGGAAGATCTCGTGGGCACTGATTCAGGAGCCGTATGTGGGAGGAGCACGAAGTATGAAGAGCTACCGTGGAGCGAGAATCTACCAGTGCGAGGTCGATGGAAGTGGGAGGGTTAAGGCGGCGATAGCCGTCTTTGATCATGATTTGGACGTCATACCCTACCCGAAACTCACTACAAACAACATCGTTGTGGTGGGGATCCGAACCAAAGCCTGGGAAATCGCAGTAGTCTCCTATTACTTCGAGCCAGACCAACCCATAGGGCCATACCTGGACCAGTTGACCCGGATTCAAGCGGAAGTGGCCACCGGTGGGTTGCTGATAGGTGGCGACGCAAATGCGAAAAGTGCCTGGTGGGGCAGCATCAAAGAAGATCCCAGGGGAGAGGAAATGTCCGCTACCCTTGACGAACTTGAGCTTCAGGTGCTAAACACTGGTGACGCTCCCACCTTTGACACCATCAGAGGTGGTAGAGCGTACAAAAGCCACGTGGACGTCACGGCATGTTCGCTCGATCTTTTTGACCTGGTGGACGGCTGGCGGGTCGACACAGGAGCAACATCCTCGGACCACAACACGATATTTTTTGATTTAAATACGAAGAGGGAAAAAGGTGTTAACATCGCTAGAACTACTAGGATGTTCAACACCCGGAAAGCGGATTGGGAAGCTTTTGGAAATAAATTAAATCAACTTAAAATTCAACATTGTGTAAATTTTGATAGAATTAAAAATATTAACAGTAAAGTAAACTTAGAAGCAGTAGTTAATAAATATGTAAATATAATTGTAGATTCATGTAAAATTTCAATCCCTCAAATAAATAATAAAACCAAGCTTACCTGTCCGTGGTGGTCCGAGGAGCTCACTGTGAAGAAGAGAGAGGTGATGACGAAGAAGAACCGCATCCGCAATGCCGCGCCGGTCCGTCGAGCGAGAGTCGTTGGCGAGTACCTGAAAGCAAAAGAGGAATACGAGATGCAGGCCAAGAGTGCCCAAATCGCCAGTTGGAAGGAGTTTTGCCGGAAGCAGGATCGTGAAGGGGTTTGGGAGGGTATCTACAGGATCATCGGTAGGACCGCCAAAAGACAAGAAGAACTGACCCTGTGCAGCGATGGTGCATTTCTCAATCCGAGTGAATCGGCCGCCCTACTAGCGGATACGTTCTACCCCGAAGACAGAGTAGACCAGGACAACGCTGACCACAGGCGAATCAGAGAAGCGGCCAGTCGAGTAAATGAGTGGGTCTATGATGAGCATCATGATCCCCCATTTACGACGCTGGAGCTGAAGTCCGCCGTGGCGGGTTTCAATCCCAAAAAGGCACCAGGAGGGGACGGACTGACTTCTGACATCTGCAGTCGAGCGATCCACCAGGACCTGGACGCTTTCCTTGCCCTTTACAACAAGTGCCTCGAATTGGCACACTTCCCTACCATCTGGAAGGAGGCTACTGTTGTAGTCCTCAGGAAGCCGGGCAAGGACAGCTATACCACCCCCAAGGCGTACAGACCAATTGGTCTACTGCCGGTTTTGGGGAAGGTCCTGGAGAGGATGGTCGTAGCGCGTCTGAAATGGCAGCTTGTACCGCGGCTCAGTACTCGTCAGTTTGGATTCATGCCCCAGAGGAGCACCGAGGACGCCCTTTATACGCTAATGGAGCACGTACAGGACAAGTTGAGGCTGAAGAAGCTAATTGTCCTGGTGTCGTTGGATATAGAGGGCGCCTTCGATAGCGCCTGGTGGCCAGCTATTAGAGTCAGACTGGCTGAGGAAAAGTGCCCGGTCAACATCAGAAGGCTTATGGACAGCTACCTCGATGGTAGGAAGGTCAGGGTTCGGTATGCCGGTGAGGAATGCACTCGAGAGACTAGCAAGGGCTGCGTTCAGGGGTCGATCGGGGGTCCAATCCTGTGGAACCTCCTTCTCGACCCACTACTGCAGGACCTAGAGCAGCGTGGACTTTTCGTTCAGGCGTTCGCGGATGACATCGTCTTGGTCGTGGATGGGGACACGGCGACTGAAGTCTCGAGATCTGCCAATGCAGCCCTCGCCCATGTTCATGATTGGGGCGTCCGAAATAAGCTGAGGTTTGCACCGCACAAAACCTGTGCGATGACCATAACCAACAAGCTTAAGTACGACACTCCAATACTGAGCATGGCCGGGGTCGGCATCGGTATGGTCAAGAAAATGAAGTTGCTGGGTCTAACCATAGACGAAAAGCTCACTTTTAATGAGCATGCCGCGAACGTCTGCAAGAGGGCAGCTGACATTTACAAGCAGCTGTCCCGAGCCGCAAAGGTGAGCTGGGGATTGAACACACAAGTGATACACACAATTTACACAGCAACGATTGAGCCCATAGTTACATACGCAGCCGCCGCCTGGGCACCCGCTGCAAAGAAGTTGGGTATACGGAAGAGGTTAGGCTCGGTTCAACGAGGATTCGCTCAGAAGCTCTGCAAATCTTACCGCACTGTCTCATTGAACTCGGCACTGGCCTTGTCTGGGATACTTCCTCTAGACCTGCGCATACAGGAGGCAGCCGCCCTGTATGAAGCGAGGAGAGGGTCATCCCGGTTTGTGCCAGGAGACAGGGAGATCGAGAGTGCGGTGAGGTTTGCGGAAGCTCCTCATCCGGCTACGCAAATGCCCCTGGACTTCATTTGCCTGGCAGACCAAGAGTTACTAGACAGTAACAATGTGCAGACGGTGCGAATATTCACCGACGGCAGCAAGATTGAGGGGAAGGTAGGAGCCGCATTGTCCATTTGGGATAATGTAGGCGAAGTCCGGAACCTCAAGCTTAGCCTTGCCGCGTACTGCACAGTCTACCAGGCGGAACTCCTGGCCATTTGCAAGGCCACTGAAGTGATCCTCAAGCGGCAAGAGGCGAGCTATGGCTTGTACAGCGACTCAATGTCCGCATTGCAGACGCTTGCAAACCATGGCTCTCTCCATCCCCTGGCAGTTCGCGCGCGCGCCAACCTGGTTCATGCCCTGGGCCAGAGCAAAGCTGTGACTTTGTTCTGGATCAAGGCCCACGCGGGCCTGCCGGGGAATGAGCGAGCGGACGAGTTGGCAAAGGAGGCAGCGTTGTCGTCACGGAGGAAGCCGGACTACGACCAATGTCCGGTTTCATTTATCAAGCGACAGATCCGTTTGGAATCGCTTGATGAATGGAATCGAAGATATGTGTCGGGCGAGACCGCTTCCGTGACGAAAATGTTCCTTCCGGATGCAATAGCTGCCTTCCGTATTGTACAACAGGTGCGGCCCGAAGGCGTCCTCACGCAAGTTTTGACGGGGCACGGTGGGTTCTCCGAATACTTGAATCGCTTCAAGTGTAAGGAGAGTCCATCGTGCGTCTGCGATCCAGGCGTGGCAGAGACTGTCCAGCACATACTTGTAGAGTGCCCGTTATTTATCAGGGAACGCTACCGACTTGAATGTGAGCTGGACAGGAAAATAACGAGGGAGAGCCTGCATGGGCTCATGGACAAGAAAACCAGGGAAAAGTTTCTGGAGTACTGTATTAGAGTAGCCACTGCGGTTATACGTCGGAACAAAACCTGAAGCGCACCGTGCTTCATTAGTATTTTGTATAATATTTAAATGTAAGCACGGAATGCAGCCAGGACGCGTATAGCCGGCAGTACTTCATGTTAGTACCTAAGTTTAGTATGTGTAAAAATTCACTGTGATATTTTCTGATAACCGTGCTTGTGTGTTTTATCCCAACTGTATAAAAAATTGCAACTATTCTGCTGTGATAAATCGCTCACTGTATATCTGTGATAACCAGCATTCCGCTCTACTGCGATAGATAGCACTTTTTATAGCACATTTTAATATTGTTTTTACACATTGTTGTTATTTTTATAAGTAATAAATCATGCCCATAGACTAGAGTAAGTGGGACTCTTACCCACAGAATGAAAGATGATGAATAAAAGAAAGATTTAGTATGAAGAATGAATGTACGAGAGGCATGAAAGATTGACCGGAACGACTGAGTTTGAGCACATAAGGCGCCAATTATGTTGGCGGGGATTAGAGTTAAGAAAAAAAAAAAAAAAAAAAAAAAAAAAAAAAAAAAAACCTAACCTAACCTAACCTAACCGAGTCGCGCGGCACCCTCAGTGGCCGCCAGTTCAGTTTTAAGTCGATCCGCGCTCGAAAATTCGGAAAATAGGAAAGTTACAGTGTATAACGGTGTTTGTTAGCTTAAGGTGTTCGTGCTAGTGAGTTCTACGTGTGCGCACGAAGAAAAGTCTCGTACTCCATTTTTGGGACTTTTCCTGGCCGGAATGGGTAAGTGATTTTTATACTTTGGTGAACGCTGCAGAATTCTGAGTGGAGACCCTAAAATTTTTTACTGTAGTAATGTGCACATCTGATGCCCGCACATTTTGAGTTCGTGTCCAGATTTTTCTCGCACCTGTAGTTGGACTTACGGCAGATATAAAAAAGCCTCGTTTGCTGGAACACTTTGGCTGGTCGCGTGCGGTCAGGCCCAGAGCTGCCTACGGATAGACGTTCACCGGGCTGGTCAACTTCCGAGATCAAAACCGCCCAAAAGCAGCTCACTGAATTTTCCCAGAGGTCCGAACACGCTTAACCTCAAAGGTCTTTTTGTATCCCTTATGGAGCAAAAGTTAGAGCGACAACCCCCCTTTTTTATTACGGGATATTAACCCCCTCCCTTGCCCCTTGGTTCTCATGGGATTTCAGATTTTTAGGTCCTGGACTCGCACAGTTATTTGATTTTCTTCGAAACCGCATGGTCCATTTTGGGCCATACTTAACCTCAAAGAAAAAACGTGTTGTGTTTTGGCCTGAAGGTGGAACCCTGGAACCTTACGACGCTAAGTTACTGAGGGTTGTTATTATATTTATTTACCTATCGAGCTGACTATGAGCTGACTACGGAACAGTCTCCATAATATCGCCTGGTGTTTTTGAGGGAACTCCTCAGCCCTTGGTCCGACGTCACCCATATTTGGACTTTTCCGAAAGGGGTGACCAGGACATTTGTGCCCCCTTCCCGCAACCCCCTTATATTACCTCAACCCCCCCATTATATCTTGGCTCCAGACATACTTGGACCACCCGACCTTGGGTCCATAGTGACCAGCTCGAGGAGCCCCGTTGATCGGCCCCGGCAGTTCCCCCCCCCCCCCCCCTAAATTTTTTACCCCCCCCCCCTCCTTCACCCCCTCTGAACTTTGGTTTTTACCCCCCCCCAACCCCCCTCATATTACTTCACCCCCCTCGGGATATCTTGGCTCCAGACATACCTGGACCACCCGACCTTGGGTCCATAGTGACCAGCTCGAGGAGCCCCGTTGATCGGCCCCGGCAGTTCCCCCCCCCCCCTAAATTTTTAACCCCCCCCCCCCTCCTTCACCCCCTCTGAACTTTGGTTTTTACCCCCCCCCAACCCCCCTCATATTACTTCACCCCCCTCGGGATATCTTGGCTCTAGACATACTTGGACCACCCGACCTTGGGTCCATAGTGACCAGCTCGAGGAGCCCCGTTGATCGGCCCCGGCAGTTCCCCCCCCCCCTAAATTTTTACCCCCCCCCCCCTCCTTCACCTCCTCTGAACTTTGGTTTTTACCCCCCCCAACCCCCCTCATATTACTTCACCCCCCTCGGGATATCTTGGCTCCAGACATACTTGGACCACCCGACCTTGGGTCCATAGTGACCAGCTCGAGGAGCCCCGTCGATCGGCCCCGGCAGTTCCCCCCCCTAAATTTTTACCCCCCCCCCCCCCCCCCGCCTTCACCCCCTCTGAACATCGGTTTTCACCCCCCCCAACCCCTCTCATATTACCTCACCCCCCTCGGGATATCTTGGCTCCAGACATACTTGGACCACCCGACCTTGGGTCCATAGAGACCAGCTCGAGGAGCCCCGTTGATTGGCCCCGGCAGTTCCCCCCCCCTCCTAAATTTTAATCCCCCATTGAGCAGCAATATGTCCAAAAACATCCCTACTTCGAGGCGAGCCGCAAGGGTTCCGGCCCCGGCGCCGCCTGCCGCGCAGCGTGCCAAGTCCAGGGCTGTCAGGGCTTCTGAGTCGGAGATTGGTGCCGGAGCTCATAGCTCGGATGCGGTTCGGAGGCCAGCGCAACCGCAACTCCTCGAGACCACCGAGCCGGTCGTTTTGGCCGCCCCTGGCATCGAAAGCGTCGAGACCCTATTGCACGGGGACATAGCCCCCTCCCGGGAATTGGACACGCGCGTTGTGGCCGGCTCTCGCTCGGACTCGGAGACCTCAGAGGCAGAGGACCCGCCCCTTTCCTCCACACCTATAAGAGCTTCAGTGAGGCCTGCCCCGTCTGAACTGCGCATCCAGACGCAGATAAGGCAGGCGTTGGCGGCTGCTTCGGTGGAGTCTCCATTACAGTGTGAGCCTGAGCACGCCTGTGTCGAGACTGACGATTGTGACTCCGAGGCATCTTTCAACTCATGCGACTCCACAAGAACTGTCGACGGAAGGAGGATAGTCTTAAGCGAAATGCCTCGTCAGGCCGGAGCTGTGCTCCAAAAAGCTAAGTCGGACCTTGAAAGCTCCGGTAACCTCAAGAGGGAAATTAGGGAGAACGTCGTCTCGTCGCTTCAGCTCATGTACGAGATGGTGTTGAAGCTCTCCGACTCCCGTAACCTCCATATGGTGGAGACTCACCGACTGAGAGAGTCAGTTGCGAGGACAAAGGAGCGTCAGGCACAAAAGCACGCTCGAATGATGGAGTCTGCCCTGTTGGAGTACAGGAAATTTGAAACCAGCGTGGAAAAGCTGGCTGGCGACATCGAGTCACTTCGCCAGATACTGCTTTTTGAGGCCTGCGATCCCATTCGGGAGCTGAAGAAGAGCACTCAGCTGGCCCTCAGGGAGTCACCGGAGCTTATAAGCACGCTGATGGCTAAAGTTGCGGACATGTCTGTTGGACTTGAGCCGCTCAGAGCAGCCCTGTGCTCCGTGCTGCCCCGGGGAGAGCAGGTGGCGGCGGGCACCGTGAGCGGGGGTGGACCTGAAATGGCCGAACTCCACGCGGAGTTGCTAATAATTCGTCAGGAGCTGTCTGCGATGAACCAGCGTCGACTTGACTGCCCCATGAGCGAGGCAACCACAGACGACATCATCACTGCGGTAAGGGAGGCATCGTCTTTGGCGCCTTCCCCCCCCCCGTCCCACACCGAGGAAATCCTCCATATTTTGCGGACGTGCAATGATACGCGGGAAACGGTGGTGGAGGTATGTGCGGGTCTGCAGGCGCTGCGGGACGACCTGCCCTCGAGGGAGACGGCGGAGCTGCTACGCTCCAAAGTCGAGGAGCTGGGGAGGGAGGTCAGGGGACTTCAGGATACCACCGTGGAGACGGCCGCACCAATTAGGACTTCGGTGGAACATCTGCGAAGCCTCATAGAGAGCGGCATGTCGCCGGCTGCAGACGGGGAGGCATTGCCTGGCCGTTATATGCGCACTGACCGCCACATACAGGCTAAGTCCTACTCCGAGGCGCTAACAACCACCCACAATCCGAGCCTTATCGTGGAGTCTATTGATCCCCGCCACACGAGCGATGACTTGATAAAGTCCATCAAGTCGAAGGTCGACGTTGTGGCTCTTGGGGTGGGGGTCAGTAGCATTCGGAGGCTCCGGAATCAGAAAGTGGCGATTGGCTGCGCCTCGGAGAGGGACAGATCGGCGTTGGGCGATGCCATTAGGGGGGCGGTTGAAGGTTTCGCAGTTAGGTGCCCGCCGCCTAGGAACCCCATGATCCGCCTGCTGGGAGTTATACACGACCTCGACAATGCCAGCATCGAAACAGCTATCGTAAGGCAGAATGCCAAGTTAGTTGAGGGTCTACCGGCTGGCGAGGTCAGGACTAGAGTGATGCGGCGGACCAGGGGGCGCTCCTCAGCCACCACTAACGTCATCATAGAAGTGAGTGCATCCCTCTGGAACCGTATGAAGGGACAGCGCGTGAAGCTTGGGTACCAGGTGGTGCTCGCTTTGGATCAGTCACCCGTTGTACAGTGTTACAACTGCCTTGGTTTCGGACACATGGCGCGTGACTGCCTGTCCACTACCGGGTGCGGATACTGCGCAGAAGAGCACGACACCCGGGATTGCCCCAATCGGTCTCGCCGCCCCTGCTGTATCAATTGCCAAAAAAATAGAAAAGGAAACGATGCTGGCCACTCGGCCTACTCGAGTGACTGTCCAGAATGGTCTAAGTGGGACAGGATATCGCGAGCCGCAGTAAGCTACTGTTAAGGGCACCTCGGTGGCAATAAAGTTTGCGCAGGTTAACCTTGGCCGCGGCCTCGCTGCGACCAAGGAGATTCTCTGCGAGGTATCAGGTGACGGTACGGACCTTCTTTTGGCCCAAGAGCCCTACGTGGGGGCAGGTGGCACTCTCGCGGCTTCTGGTACAGTCATTCAATATCCTGGCGGCACCAGAGACACCCCTGTAAAGTCGGCAGTCGTCGTCGTCAATCCTAATCTGATAGTGGTGACTGACCAAACCCTCAATTGCCCAAATATTAGCTCGTTGGTCCTGCACTTGGGGAATATCAATTTAGGAGTAATAAATGTGTATTTGGAGGGGAATTTAGACATAGACCCACAACTCAGGAGACTGGAAAGAGTTATTCGTCGGATCGGAACTCGACACATCGTGATTGCCGGCGATGTCAACGCGATGAGTCCCTGGTGGGGATGCGGCGCCGAGGATGGTCGAGGCAGCGCGATTGCTGACTTGCTGGCCCAACATGATATGAGCATCCTGAACCAGGGCAGCGTGCCAACTTACCACACCTACAGAGGAGGGAAACTGTACAGCAGCATAGTGGACATCACTGCCTGTAGTGACACGGTGCTGGCGGTGATGTCGCAGTGGAAGGTGAATGCGGACTCAGCTGTACTCACCGACCATCGCACCATAACTTTCGAATTGAACCTGGGTCAGGAACCAATCCCAAAACATCCTTCCACCAGAAGATATAACGTGCGGAAGGCAAAGTGGGATCTCTTCTCAGATACCCTTGAAGACATCATCACTGGACGTGAGATAACTTTGGACGAAGCAAATCGATGCACGGACCCACAGATGCTAGAAAATCTCGTTCAACGTTACATCGCGGCGGTCACCAAGGCTAGTGACGAGGCGATACCCATGCTAGCTCAAACTAGACGTAGCACAAAACCTCCATGGTGGACAAAAGACCTTGAGATGGAGAAGAGGTCGGTGAAAACGCTAAGAAGACGCATCCACACCGCAAACCCCAGAAGAAGGCCATTCTCCCTGGAGGAATATCTTGGAGCAAAGGAAGCCTACAAAAAGAATATTGAAGCTGCCCTCACAAACAGCTGGAAGGATTTTTGCACAAGGCAAAAGGAGGAGGATGTCTGGAGCTGCGCGCAAAGGATCATCACCCGTTGCTCCAACACCAGCCGGATTCAGGCGAGCCTCCTAAAGGATCCAATCACCAACAGGATTCTTTCAGCCGACGCTTCGGCTGATCTTCTTGCCACGACTTTCTTTCCGGCTGACGACCCCGGAACTGATACGCCGACGCAAACTACAACAAGGGAGAGCGTGAGGATGGGGATTCAACGTCTCACACGAGTGCGGGACCCTCAATCGAGGACGGCACCACCGTTTACCCACACCGAGCTCCGTGAAGTGTACGCGGGAATGAGCCCCAAGAAGGCGCCAGGTGTCGACGGCCTTACAGCGGATATTTGCCAGCGGTCTTACAGAACCCATCCGGAACTGCAGCTCGCCCTGTTCAACAAGTGCCTAGAAATAGGACACTTTCCCGTTGCCTGGAAGGAGGCTAGAATCAGGGTGATCCCAAAGCCAGGCAAAACAGACTACACCGCAGCCAAGGCCTACAGACCGATTGGCCTTCTCCCAATCTTGGGTAAGGTTTTGGAGAAACTGGTGGTAAATAGGCTTACCTGGATGTTGGAGAGCGAGAACCTACTTAGCAAGAGGCAGTACGGGTTTAGACCGCAGTGTGGAACGGAGGACGCACTGTACGACATTGTTAACCTCATTAGGCGAGGTATTAAGGCAAAGAAGATTGTGGCGGTTATCTCACTGGACATCGAGGGGGCGTTTGACAACGCCTGGTGGCCAGCCATTCTCCAACAGCTTATGGAGAAGAATACCGATAGGGACACCCTGCGTCTCCTCGACAGTTACCTGTCTGACCGCAGCATAACGATAGAGTATCTGGCACACACCGTCACCAGACCAACTACAAAAGGCTGTATCCAGGGCTCAATTAGCGGACCGATACTTTGGAACATTCAGCTGGACCCCCTCATGATGGCTGCAAATAACCTAAAAGCCCACGTCCAGGCGTACGCGGACGATTTGGTGGTGGTGGCGGAGTCGGATACGGCTTCCGAGCTGGAACAAATTGTAAACGAGGCGCTGGACTGCATCGCGGAATGGGGTAGCACGCATAAAATGCGGTTTGCAGCTCACAAGACTCAGGCTATGATCCTGACCAAGAAACTGAAATATCAAATCCCAAGGTTCTCCCTCCAGGGAACACTGCTCGAAAACACAGATCGTATAAAACTCCTCGGTCTGACTATTGATGCTGGCCTTACCTTCCTGCCGCATCTGGAGGCAGTAACTAATAAAACCGCTAGTATTTTTAAAATGGTGGCTAGGGCAGCAAGGGCGCAGTGGGGCCTTAATGCCAACATCCTGAGAACTATATACACCGGAGTCGTTGAACCAGTTGCCACCTATGCGGCCAGCTCGTGGGCAGAAGTGGCAAAGAAAAAATACGCTAAGAAAAAGCTGGACGCTATCACCAGGATGTTCGCAATAAAGATTTCTAAGGCGCACAGGACGTCCTCTCTCATCGCCACTGCGGTCCTTGCAAGGATTATCCCCCTGGACCTGAGGGCAGCCGAATATTTGAGACTGTACGAAATCAAAAGGGGTAAATCTCTGGAGGAGTTGCCTGGCAGGGAGCTGGAAACCCGTGTGCATCCAGCCGAGCTGCCCCATCCCGCTCTGAGGACTGAGTTGGTGTTCCGCAGCGTGTCTAGTGAGCAGGATTTGCTGAAGATTGAAAATGATTGGCCCCATCTGTATACCGACGGCAGTAAAATAGAGGGAAAGGTCGGAGCTGCAGTTTCCTGCTGGCGCCATGCTGGTGAGTTCACCAGGTTCGAACTCAAGTTAGAGAATTACTGCTCCGTCTTCCAGGCGGAGTTAGTCGCAATCCTTAGAGCCCTCTCCTTCATTAACGGCAGGAAGACCAGTACATCGGCCAACATTCTCTCGGACTCTAGATCAGCGCTTGAGTCTATAGCTGATACTGCCACGAGGAACCCAATAACCCTACTTATCCAGAAGGCCATCGCTGAGGCCGGTCGATCGAATCGCCAAATAGGCCTCTATTGGGTCAAAGCCCATGTGGGCATACCCGGAAACGAGAGGGCCGACGAACTGGCCAAACACGCTGCTCTGCATAGGAAAACCGCCCCAGCGTACGACAAATTTCCACTATCCTTTGCTAAGCGCTCCATCAGGGAGTCTACGCTTGACAGTTGGCAGGACCGATTTTCGAAGGAGTCGACTCAGGACAGGGGCATCGGACTTTTCTTCGGCGACGTCAGACGAGCATACAAGATACTCGAAAAAGTGGGAACTATGAACAATTTAAGAGCTCAACTGTTCACGGGGCATGGTGGCTTCCGCGAGTACTTGCATAGATTTAAGCTGTTCGGGACCCCTTCCTGCGTTTGCGACGATGTAACTCACGAAACCGTAAAACATCTCCTTAGTCACTGCCACAGGTTTTCAAGAGAAAGATATGACTGCGAACAGAGGATGGGGCGCCCCATGGAAGCGTTCGCGCACTTGATTGGCGACGACGACTGCCGAGTTCATTTCTTGGCTTTTGCCGAAATGATTGTGGAAAGGGCCGCAAAATGTAACGGCTCAACACTTCCATAGAAATATAGAACTAATTTTCTTGTAATGAATTATCTAGATTTAATTTTTCTTTTATAAGTATGTCTGCTTGGTAGTTAGAATTTTAGTATTAATAAGTGGTATGTTAAGTGACTAGGATTAGTTTAGTTACGTAAGAAAAAAAAAAAAAAAAAAAAAAAAAAGAAACTGTGCGACAAAAAAAAAAAAAAAAAAAAAAAAAAAAAAAAAAAATATATACATAAATAATCATAACTCTACTAACATCTACTAACCCTTCCAAATCCCAGATTTACGGATCAACTTGCAGTTGGGCCTCGGCTTGAAAAGTCTATCATTTTGTCACCGGCTGGTCGAGGCGAGCCCCTCCTGCAAAGGGACCCAAAAACAGTAAAAATAAGTTAAGTCACAAGAGCTGAATAAGAAATCAGCTATAAATATTAGAGGCAGGAGTGGTTTTTTAGGCGGTATGCACCATCTGTGAGTCCGACACTGCCCAGGCTGGCTCGCTCTGGGCGAGGCAGTCTGGGGCGTCCTAAGAGGATTTTCCACTCCTGCCAAAACAAAAAAAAAAAAAAAAAAAAAAAAAAACCTAACCTAACCTTTTTTTTTTTTTTTTTTTTGATCTCGCTGGGAAAAAATGCATTACGCATACCCACCCATTGGGGGAATGGGGGGGTATGTGGGACTCCCCGGAATGAATCCGGTATACCCACTAAAATAACCCAGCGGCACTCCCGCATCGTCTTGAATTGGAGGAGGACTGGGAAACTGGCAGAGCCTTTACGTCCAGTCCCCCGCCGACGACCGCCCGCCTTTACAGCGGGGCCTTCACGCCCCTCCCTCAGTGGAGGGGCCCGGGAACGACCGCGAGTGCTCGGCCGTTCCCGCCCGACGAGGGTGGTGACTCGTGCAATGCGAGCGAAGGCGCCCCCGCGCCTGTCGCCCGCTAGTCACCACCAGGAGGTGGGAGGAGACGATCGTACAACCGCCTTCTCCCACCCCTTCTTCGCCTGCGGTGCGGCGGCGCGAGAGGATCGTCCTCCCGCGCCCGCTCCGCCGCCTCCTTTTGCGACATCACGACCTCGCAAAAGGAGGCAACCGCCGCCCAGGCCTCCTCACTCCCCAGCATGGAGTAGACCACGCTGGGAAGCGAGAGGTCCTGTCCGATCACATCGATCAGGGCACGGCGCAGCTCAGCCCAAGCTGGGCACACCTCGAGGGTGTGCTGCGCCGTGTCCTCTGCCGCGCCGCAGTGGTGGCACGCCGGGGTCTCCTCCCTCCGGATCCGGTGCAGGTGCGTTCCGAAACAACCATGTCCGGACAACACCTGCACCAAACGGAACGAGAGGAAACCATGTGGCCGCTCGAGCCAGCCCTGCAAGACTGGCCCGAGCGCGTCCAGCGTCCGGCGTCCAAAGGCGGCGGTGGCGAGGTCCTCCGCCCAATGGAGGACGATGGCGTCCCTCGCCTCCCGCCGCACGGCCTCCCGCTCTTCTGCGGCGGGGCGCTCTCCCTGCGCCCTACGCCGCGCCGTCCACTCGTACACTCTGGCGAGCACCCATGCCTCCAACTCCCAGGGAGGGGTGCCCGCCAGAGCGCACGCCGCCGAGAAGCCCACTGAGCGGTAGGCCCTCGCCACCCGCTGTGCAATGGCCCTTTGTGGCCTGCGGATGGCGGTTGCATTCTCCCTCCTCTGGAGGGAGTCCGCCCAGATGGGTGCCCCATACAGGGCCATGCTGCGCAGGATGCCGGCATACAGTCGCCGGCACCGTCCGCTCGGCCCCCCGAGGTTGGGGAGGAGCCATGAGAGGGCGTCCGCGGCTTTCAGCAGGCGCGTCGACAGCCCGCTAAAGTGCGGGCCGAAGCGCCACCTGCTGTCCAGCACTAGGCCCAGATATTTCATCTGGGCCTTCACCGCTATTCGGACGCCCTCCACGACGATGTGGGCATCTGGAGGGCAGCGCTGCCGAGGCCCGTGGAAGAACACGGCCTCGGTCTTGTTCAGCGCCACCCTCAATCCCAGGCGGCGGATCCTCTCTGCGACCAAGGATCCGCCCGCCGAGGCCAAACAGGCCGCCTCCCCAAAGCTCCTCCCCCGGGCAGTGAGGAGAGTGTCATCTGCGTAACAGATGACACTCGTGCCCTGGAGGAGGGCTCCTCGCAGGAGCCAGTCAAAACCGATGTTCCACAGGGGAGGGCCTAGAACCGACCCCTGCGGAACACCGGACTCCGCGCCGTAGCGCCTGATCCTGGCCGTCTTGTCCACGAGGAGGACCTCTCGGTCCTCCAAGTAGCTGGCCAGGATCACCCGCAGATATTGGGGCACTCCGTGGTATCGGAGTGCCTCCAATATGGTAGAGTGGGGCACGGAGTTGAAGGCGTTGGCGATGTCGAATGACACCGCCAACACTCCGCCCCCCGACTCCACCGCCTCCTGCACCTGGACCTTCAGCAGGGCCAAGGCGTCGACCGTCGAACGCCCCCGTCGAAATCCGAACTGGGCGTCCGACAGGTCCGGCCCTACCTCCCGCAACTGGCTATTTAGCCGGGTGGCGATGATCCCCTCGAACAATTTACCGACCTCATCGAGCAGAACGATGGGCCGGTATGCCGAGGGGGAGTCCACCGGGCGTCCCTCTTTCCGGAGGAGGCACAATTGCCCCTCCTTCCACAGTTTCGGGAACCTCCCAGCCGTAAGACACGCGCTGAAGAGGTCCCGAAACCTTTCCTCCATGAGGGACGCTGCGATGGCCACCACCCGTGCGGGGACGCCATCCGGTCCAGGAGCCGTCTTCTTCGCGCGGAGGCTCAGGATCCCCGCGCGAAGTTCCTCCACCGATACCGGAGGGACCTCCTCCTCCGGCGCTGCCACCACCCCCCCTGGGGGGTTCATCGTTGGTGGGGTGAAGTCGGCCCTGCGCGGAAACAGGGACCGGACCACCCCATCCAGCAACGCCGGCTCCAGGGTCTCCGTCACTGGGGGACCAAAGGGGCGCAGTTGGTTCCGCGCCGCCTTATATGGCCTCCCATACGGATCCCTGTCGAGGCCCTCCAGCATCTCAGCCCTCGCCGAGTCCTTGGCGGCGCACATCGCCGACTTGAGGACCGTCTTTGCCTCCAGGTAGGAGGCGTAGAGGTGGTCCTCCCCGGCCTGTGATCGGTTGGTGCGCCGCCGACTCCGCGTGTAGGCCCGTCTGGCCGCCACGCAGGCGGCCCGGAGCCTCGCCAGCTCCTCCGTCCACCAATATACGGCGCGACGTGGAGGCGGACGGCGTGACCGAGGCATGCTGGAGTTGCATACCTCGGTCAGGGACCCTCGGAGCTGAAACGCTGCGGCGTCAACGTCCAGGGCCTCCACAGGGGGCGAGAGCCAGTCCTGGAGGAACGCCGCCTCCTGAGCTGCCTCTCGGTCTAGGCGGGTGAGAGCCCATCGCGGGAAGGGAGATTGGCCCGAACGGGCCATAACTCCCCGCGGGCCCTGGGTGGAGATGTCGAACCGCACGTAGCGGTGGTCCGACATGGTCTCCACCATCTCCACCCGCCAGTTCACAACGCGGGCGGCTAGCACGGGGGTGGCAAACGAGACGTCAACCACTGACCCTCCCCGCTGCCGCACACACGTGTGAACATCCCCCCTGTTTAGGAGGGACACACCGCACGACGCCGCCCAAAATTCGGCAGCGCGTCCCCGGACGTTGCAAGAGGTGGCCGGGTTGCCCCAGGCCACTGACTTGGCGTTCAGGTCGCCCAACACGACGACCTGACGCGGTGCCGCCCTCCCGACGACTGCCGTTAGGACTTCCAGAAAATTCTCGAAGTCCCTTAGAGGGCGGTTAGGGGAGAAATAGACCCCAACCAGGGCTATGTCTCCCCACGCGGCGGCCACGTATCCCGGTCCCCTCTCTAAAAGCGAGAGGGGAGGGGAGTCCGTGGCAGGCCGCGACACCAACGCCACCAAGCCGTCCCGACCACCCAGCCAATGGCCAGGTATCGAGTACGGCTCGGCAACCACCGCCACGTCCACCAACCACTCAGCCACGGTCTGCATCAGCAGATCCTGGGCCGCTCTGCAGTGGTTGGTGTTCGCCTGGAGGATGCGATGTTCGACCCTTTGCATTAGTCGGACATCGCACCCCCCTCCTCCACGGCCGCCGTGGTCCTAGCCTCTGAGACGGCGGTGGCAGTGACAGGCCGGGTCGTCGCCTGCACTTTGCCCCTCTTCGGGGGAGGATTACAATTCCTCCCCTTCATAATGTGGCCTGCTGGGCGGCCACTGGCTGCACAAACCGCGCAGTGCGGCGTGGCGGCCTTGCAGGAGGCGGCCTTATGGCCCTCCTTGCCGCAGCGGTAGCAGCTGTCCGTCCTGTCTACGCTGGACGGACAGAGGGCCCGGGTGTGTCCGATGCCGAAGCACCTGAAGCACCGCAGGGGCTGTACTGCAAGTGCCCGGACTACACCCGAGCTGAAGCCGACGGCTAGCCGTCCCTTATCGAGGACGGCTTTGGCGGCGGCGACTGGGCACTCCAGGCGAATGGCGCCCATGCCGCCGCGGCCGGGCCTGATGCCCCGGCCTTGCACCGCTGCGACGTCGCAGCCCCCTATGGCTGCGACCGCCGCCACCACCTCCTCTTTGGTGACCGAATCGTCCAGATTGGTCACCTCTATGGCCGCCGACTTCACCGGCCTGGCCACCTTGGCCGCGTCTGCGATGACCTCCTGCAGCTTAGCTGCGAAGAGGTCCGCGTTCTTGCCGCCCTCCGCCCCTGGGAACTCGAATATACGAGCTCCCGCCTGTGTCCGACGGCATGAGACTTTGCCGATCCCCAGTTTGGTGGGATCGGCGTTGGTACGCGCCCGCATCATGACGGACGCGTACGTCTCGCCCCGCTCCGCAGCCTCCGCGGTGAGCGTCACCACAACGGCTGCGGTCTTGGGAGGAACGAGGTTCCTCTTGGTGCCGGCTGGGGGGGAGCTCTTCCCCTTCCCCTTTCCCTTACCAGTCGACTGCGACTGGCTGGGAGGGGTGGTGGCGGGGACGGCTTGGGGGGATCTTTTCCCCTTCCCCTTCCCCTTTCCCTTGCCAGTCGACTGCGACTGGCTGGGAGGGGTGGTGGCGGGGACGGCAGGGACGACCGCTGCCGTCTTTTTGCCTTTGCCCTTCCCCTTGCCGACGACCCTCGTCCAGCCCTGCTGGTTGGTCGGAGTGGTGGAAGGGAGGAGGGCGTCCTCCTCCTGAGAGGTCGGCCCCGGCTCGCCTTGCCTCTTGTCCGCCGCAAGCGGCGGTCGGAGGCTTTTCTCCGGCAGGAGCCGGTCTTCGATGCCTGCTATGCAGGCTCTGACGAAGGCCCTCTCCTCCACCATAACCTTGCGAAGAGTTTCCTCAAGGTTGATGGAGGAGGCGGGGCCCTCTGCAGCAGGTCTCGGCTCGGCTTGTGTTGGCCGGGCCGTGGCTTCAGCCAGCTTAAGGTGCAGCTGGCTGACCTCCGACTGCAGGCGATCAACTTTCGCCTGCAGTTGCCGCGTTTCATCGGAAGCCTTCCGCTGCACCAGTTCCGCAACGATGCTGCGCATGCTCGCGGCCCGGCATTTTAGGGACTTTTGGAATGTCCCCTTCAGGTTTGAGGACTTGGAGGCGACTTCCACGATGCCCTCTTCGTCCTCTTCGGCCATCCGCTCCAGCTCCAGCAGGGAGTGGTCGGCGTACAGGACGCGGGACGCACCGTACCCGGACTTGGCACGGTTGACGCGCGCCCGCTCCTCTTTGGCCGCAACCTGCTCCTCCAGCTCCTGCTGGAGCTGAGTCCGCCTTGCCAGATCCAACTGACGTTGGGCGCCAGCGAGACCCACGTCGTGGGTGTCCGCTATTGTCGTCGGCTTCTTTGCCTTGACCTTCCTCGCGGGCTCCTTCGCCGAACCCGAGGCCGAGGAGCCATCGGAACCATCCTTCAGAAAGGCCCGCTTTCTGCGCCGAGATTCTCTCTCGGCAACCGTCGAACTCGCGTCCGACATAATGGAGTCGTTGTCGGAGTCCGTCAACTCTACCACCCTTTCATCGCAGAAGGTCCGCCCTTCTTCCGACGCTGAAGCGTCGCGTTGGCCCTGAGAAGGGCCTTTTGGTTGGCCCTGAGAAGGGCCTTTGGGTTGGCCCTGAGAAGGGCCTTTGGGTTGGCCCTGAGAAGGGCCTTTTAATAACCGCCCGCGGGCGTCCCGCGCAGATTTAGACATATTCTCGGCAATATCGTACACGACAAGGCAATAGATTCGCTACGATCGCACAGTGCACTTTGGCCGTGCCCAGTCTGCCACTCCGTTACGGTGGTCAGAACTGGGACGTTTCCAGGGGATACGACGTGGACGTAAGCACTGTGAGGGGATCCCCCAACCTAACCTAACCTAACCTAACCTTTTTTTTTTTTTTTTTTTGATGCCCCAGGAAAATTCCTAACGAATGCACAGTGGCCTCGGGGTGACCACTGCGATATGTGGGGTTTGCACCCACTAAAAACCTGGAGTGTCCTTCCTCTCGCCTACGGGGCTGCGGGACCCACTTGGCACGCAACCGCGTGCCCCGCTAGCGTTGCTCCGCTCCGGAGCCCTTCTCTCTGCGGGGCGGGGCTGAATCCCTTAGTTGAGATCCAGCCCCGCCCCGCTCCACCTCCATTTATGACCTCCTAGCACCGAGGCACCCCGGACACACAGGGCGTCTCGGTGCGGGACCTTTATGCGGACGACGGACCCCGATCCGTCACCCGCGATCCCCGGCGTTACGGCGGCATTTGTCCCGCAAAGGCCAGACGCCGCCTTCCGCGTCTACGGCGGCGCATCGGGGCCGAGTCGACGTCGTCTTCCCGGTCCCGCTCCGCCGCCTCCTTCTGCGACATCACTACGTCGCAGAAGGTCGCTGCCGCCTGCCATGACTCGTCGCTGTCGACCATCTCCCTGAGGACGGCCGGCAGCGACAGGTCATTCCCGACTGTCGCGGACAAGGCGGCACGAGGGACCGCCCAAGCTGGGCACTCCTCGCGCGTATGCTGCGCCGTGTCCGCGACTCCCGCCGCACAATGGTGGCACTCCACCGAGGGTTCCCTTCCCGCCACCCGGCACAGGTACCGGCCGAAACAACCATGACCGGTGATCATCTGCGTCAGGTGGAAGGAGAGAACCCCATGACGCCGTTCGAGCCACTCGTGAAGAATGGGGCGAACGGCGGCGACCAACTCTCGGCTCGTGTCCGCACTCTCAAGACGAGCCGCCCACCTCCGCAGGAGAGTGTCGCGCGCCTCCTCCTTCCAGCGACGAATCTCCCGCGGATGGGGGCGGTCACCACCCGCAATCGCCTCTTTGGTTCGCCAGTACGCCGCGGCGAGTACCTCGGCGTCGAGGTCCCACGGCGGCGTACCGGCGAGCACACACGCGCCGACGCAAGACACGGTGCGGTACGCCCGGGCCACCCTGAGCGCCATGGCGCGCTGCGGTCTGCGCAGCGCTGCCAAGTTTCGGCTATTCAGGGCTCCCGCCCATATCGGCGCCCCGTAGAGCGCCATGGAGCGCACCACACCGGTGTAGAGGCGTCGGCAAACACTACCTGGCCCCCCAACGTTTGGGAGGATCCGCCCCAACGCCCCAGCGGTGCCCAACAACTTCGGGGCCAACCGCCGGAAGTGCTCTTCGAACTTCCATCGGCCGTCGAGCACAAGCCCCAGGTACTTCATGTTAGTACCGACGGCGATGGAAGTTCCTCCCACTATGATTGAGGCCGCCGGCGGCGGCCCGTTTCCGGGCCCGTGGAACAGGAGAGCCTCCGATTTCTCCAGGGCCACCTCGAGCCCCAGGGCGCGGATCCTCCCCACCACCTGGGCCACACCCGCCGTGGCGAGGCGCGACGCCTCCCTGTAGGTGCTGCCGCGGGCCAGCACGAGGGTATCGTCGGCGTAACATATAACACCGACCCCCCGCAAGGTGGCACCGCGCAGCACCCAGTCGTAGCCGATGTTCCACAGGGGCGGGCCCAGTACCGACCCCTGTGGAACACCGCACGACATCACCCTCCTCCCCTCGCCGGCCCTCGTCGGGTAAACGACGGCCCTGCCGGCGAAGTAATCAGCGATGACCCGCTGCAGGTACTGCGGCACCCCATGGTACCGCAGCGCCGCTCTGACGGTCTCCCAGGGCAGCGTGTTGAAAGCGTTGCGGATGTCCAATGACACCGCAAGCATCACGCCGCCCTGGCAGACCGCCCCCTCGGCGAGGTCCCGCACCCGCGCGACGGCATCCAGGGTCGACCGACCCCGGCGGAAACCGAACTGCGCGTCGTCCAGATCCGGATCCATGCACTCGGCCAGGCGAGCCGCGAGCACTCGCTCGAAGAGCTTGCTCACCTCGCCGAGCAGCACGATCGGACGGTAGGACGACGGCAGTCCGGCCGGGCGCCCGACCTTCGGCAGCAACACGAGCTTGCCCGTCTTCCAGGGTCGAGGGAATCGACCCTGCGCCACGCACGCGGTGAACAGGGACCTCACCCTCTCACCTATCTCTTCTAGCGCGACCGCCAGAGCCGTCCCCGGAACGCCGTCCGGGCCGGGGGCGGTCCTCTTCATTTTGAGTCTCAGGACGGCCGCCCCGAATTCCGCCTCCGATACCGGCGGTGCGGGGACGTCGTCCTCTGCAGGTCGCGCATCGCCTTGTCGGGCCATCGCCGGAGGTACCCACTCCTCTCGATGGGGGAAGAGGGTGCCCACCACATCTCCTAGGAGATCCTCGTCCACGCTGGACGTGACTGGGGGGGCCCAGGGTCGCAGCTTTTTGCGGACCACTTTGTACGGCCTGCCCCACGGGTCGCCGTCGAGGGTCCGCAGCCACTCCTCCCACGCCGCCTCCTTGGCCCGCGCGATTGCCACTTGAAGCGACTCGCGCAGTGCCCTGTAGGCGGCGTAGGAGACGGTCTCCTCCTGGGCGTCCCGGATCCGCCTACGCCTGCACCGGGTGTATCGGCGGCGAGCCCTGCCGCAGTCGACTCGCATGCGGCGCAGCTCGTCGTTCCACCAATACACCCGATGCCGAGGAGGGAGGGGTCTCGCCCTGGGCATCGCCGCGTCGCAGATGCGACCCAGCGAGGCCCCTAGGCGCCCCGCCTCCTCGTCCACGTCCTGGCCGATGATGTCGGACCCGGACACCCAGTCTTCGACTATGGCCGCCTCTCTGGCGACCTCTTTATCGAGCCGCCCCAGCACCCAGCGCGGACCGGACCCCCCAACAACAACAGGGGGTCGGACCGGGCCCTGCGGTCCGGTGGCGAGCGCGGAGACGTCGAACCGGATATACCGATGGTCGGACAGTGTCTCCGCGTCCACCACCACCCTCCAGTCCCGGACACGGCGCGCCAGGGCGGTCGACGCCAACGTTATGTCGACTATCGAACCGCCCCGTTGCCGCACGCACGTGTCCTCCGACCCCGTGTTGAGGACGGCCAGGCCCATGGAGACCGCCCACTCCTCCAGACACTCACCCCGCGCATCCGTCGCCGGGGATCCCCACGCCACGGATTTGGCGTTGAAATCCCCAGCGACTAGCACGGGGCTAGGGGCGACCCGCCCAACCAGAGCCCCCACCTCCCCGAGCATCTGCTCAAAGTCGGCGAGACTCCGGCTGGGCGGGTAGTACACCCCTATGACTGCAACGCCGCCCACGGCTGCCAGGACGTAGCCCCGACCCCTCGTCACGTTGTCGATGGGCGGGGCGCTAACGGCAGCCGGGGCGACGATGGCCACCAAACCCTCGCGGTCCCCGACCCAGTCGTCCCTGTCGGGAACGAAGTAGGGCTCGGCGACCACGGCCACTTTGATCCCCCACTCTACCAGGGTCTGGGACAAAAGATCCTGGGCCCTGGCAGAGTGGTTGATGTTTGCCTGCAGTACGGGGAGTTGTAGAGACATTACACTGCGGTCTCCATGGGCCCCTCCGCTGTTTGGCCAAGGGTAGGCTCTTTGCTCTTACCCTTGGCCTTTTTCTTTTTCCTCCTGTTTGGCGCCGCTTTCGTTTGCTTGCTGGCGCCCTGGCAGCCCGCTCCGCCGAGCGGGTGCCCCGCGGGTTTGCCTGTCGCTGCGCAGGTGACGCAGTGCGGCTCGGCCTTACACTCGCGCGCCCGGTGGCCCGGCTCTCCGCAGCGGAAGCAAAGGCCGCTGCGGTCCACCTCCGACCCGCACCTGCTGGCGACGTGGCCCAGATTGAGGCATCTGAAGCACCTCAGGGGCCTCGCCGCCAGCAGGGCGACTCTGGCCGTGATCCAGCCTACCCTTAGACTGCCGGCGCCGACCACGGTCTTGGCGGCGGCCACCGGGCAGCCGAGCCACATCGCGGCCCGGTCGCCGATGACTCCGGGCCTCACGTCGCTGGGGTGACATCCGCCCTGCGCAGCAAAAGCCTCCACCACCTCTGCGGCGGTGACGGAGTCGTCGAGCCCCGACACCATCACATCCACCCTTTTTGTGGGGCGGGAGACCCTGACGTCCTCTGCGCTGAGGACCTCCCTGAGCTTACGAGCCAGGGAGTCGGCCTTCTCGGCGCCCCCATCCCCGAAGATTTCGAGGATGCGGGCGCCGGTGACCGTGGTCCTGCAGCGCATCTCTTCGATACCCAGACTGGTTTTGTCAATTCGAGTCCGGGCCTCCCGCAGGATGGTGGCGTAGCTCGCACCGCGCTCCGCCGCACCCGGCTGCAGTGTCAACGTCACCGCAGCCGTTTTTGGCTCGCGTAGCTTCGCCACCGCCGCAGCCTTCTTATCTTGGGAGCTCTTATTTTGGGAGCTCTGGGTGCGCACCTGCTGCTTCCCAGAGCTCTTACCTCCCCGAGCAGCGACCACATTCCACTGCTCCGTCAGTGGAGGAGGTGGGGGAGCGTCCCGCACAGGGCTAGGGTCTCTTACTGGGGCCTGGGCCGTCTGCCCGCCCTTGCCTCTGCCCTTGCCCTTGCCCTTGCCCTTGCCCTTGCCCTTACTCACTAGGGACTGGGCTGCGGGCGCAGACAGAGGCGCCGGGGGGGGTGTTGGGGCCCTCTCCGGAGCGGGGGCCCCTGCTCCCGACTCGGGAGACATTGGCGGCTGTGACGCTGCCGCCTTCCTCTTATCAGCCGCCAGCGGCGGCCTCAGTCTCGGGTCCGGTAGGAGACGACACTCGAGCCCCTCGAGTCGCGCATTCAGCATTACGCCGAACTGCGCGACGCTGGCCCGAGTCATCGCCTCCACCATCTCGCGAACCGCGTCTGGCGCCACCGCCGCCGCCGGCCGGCTGTTGGCTTCCGCCAACTGGGCCGTAAGCCGCCGGTTCTCTGCCTCCAGCAGCGCCACCTCCTCTGGGACCGTGCGGGCCCTGATGCCCACCGCGGCCTCCCTGATGATGGAGGCCGCGTCCTTCAGGGTCTTTTGGCTGGTGCCCTTTAAATTTTTGGATTTGGAGGCCACCGTCTCCACAACCTTGGCGGCCTCCAATACCAAAAGATTCAGCGCCGCCAGCGACTGCGCCGTGTCCTCGCCCGGCGTTGGCGGATTGAGGCCGCTGCGGCAGGCGTGCCTGGACTCTCGCAGTGTTTTGGCTAAGCCCTCCACGCAGTCCTCGACCTCAAGCCGGAGCTCCTCTTCTTTTGCCGCGTTCAGGCGTTCCCGGGCCGCGGCAAGGCCCACGTATTCGCCCGTGGTGGGCGGCCGGCCTCGCCCGCGCTTCGATCTATGGGCCACCCCTTTGAGCGGCGACGCGGCTTCCTCCTGCCCTATGGGCCTCTTCCGCCAACGGCGAGTCTCTTTTTCACTTTCGGACCCAACCGTCATCAGGCTCTCCTCCGAGTCACCGGCTGAGTCCCCAGAGGACTCCGAGAGACGCGTCACAAGGACGCGGAGCTCTCGTCGAGCCTTCGAGCCTCCTCGGCCCTTGTTGCCGTCATCTGTGGCGGCAAGCGGATCTTGGTCGTCAATCGTAGGTTTCTCCGTCGTTTTCCTTTCTTCATGCGTTTGGTCCTCGTGTTGATCAGTCGTCGTCGTTTCCCGGTGTGCAAGCGTAAAGTCGTCATGTAGATCAGTCATTGTCGGTTTCCATTGTGCTAGCGTATGTTCGTCGTTTTGGTCCGAAGACCTAGAAATAGGACAGTTGTTGCCCCCCCCAGAATACGAGGGGCAGCCCGCCGAAGCGGGGTGGGATTCCCCGACCGCTGAGCAGTCGGGACCCACCTGGGGAGTTTTTTTCGCAATTGTCTTTTTCATAGTGGTTTTTTACTCCTCTCTACGTCGGCCCTAACCTACCTACCCAACCTAACTAAAGCTAACTACCTACCCAAACAAGCCTACCCAACCTAAAATTTCCCTCCCCACCCAAACCCCAATGTCGCATCTGGTGTGTCTTCTGCTAATCAGAAAAACACCCAGAGCGACAACCCCCCCCTGTCAGGTATTCGCCACCGCCAACAAGAACCCACGAATGGGAAGTTATTGACGGTGCCCGGGGCGCACCAGCCCGGCGGGTTGCTCTTCTCCCCGGACGTATCCGAAAGAGACCAGCAACCAACTAGGCCAACGTGGAGGTTACCTGACCCGCACCCCAACCTTTTTTTTTTTTTTTTTTTTTTGATCTCGCTGGGAAAAAATGCATTACGCATACCCACCCATTGGGGGAATGGGGGGGGTATGTGGGACTCCCCGGAATGAATCCGGTATACCCACTAAAATAACCCAGCGGCACTCCCGCATCGTCTTGAATTGGAGGAGGACTGGGAAACTGGCAGAGCCTTTACGTCCAGTCCCCCGCCGACGACCGCCCGCCTTTACAGCGGGGCCTTCACGCCCCTCCCTCAGTGGAGGGGCCCGGGAACGACCGCGAGTGCTCGGCCGTTCCCGCCCGACGAGGGTGGTGACTCGTGCAATGCGAGCGAAGGCGCCCCCGCGCCTGTCGCCCGCTAGTCACCACCAGGAGGTGGGAGGAGACGATCGTACAACCGCCTTCTCCCACCCCTTCTTCGCCTGCGGTGCGGCGGCGCGAGAGGATCGTCCTCCCGCGCCCGCTCCGCCGCCTCCTTTTGCGACATTACGACCTCGCAAAAGGAGGCAACCGCCGCCCAGGCCTCCTCACTCCCCAGCATGGAGTTGACCACACCGGGAAGTGAGAGGTCCTGCCCGACCACATCAGTCAAGGCACGGCGCAGCTCAGCCCAAGCTGGGCACACCTCCAAGGTGTGCTGCGCCGTGTCCTCCGCCGCGCCGCAGTCATGGCACGCCGGGGTTTCCTCCCTCCGGATCCGGTGCAGGTGCGTTCCGAAACAACCATGTCCGGACAACACCTGCACCAAACGGAACGAGAGGAAACCATGTGGCCGCTCGAGCCAGCCCTGCAGGACTGGCCCGAGCGCGTCCAGCGTCCGGCGTCCAAACGCGGCGGTGGCGAGATCCTCCGCCCAATGGAGGACGATGGCGTCCCTCGCCTCCCGCCGCACGGCCTCCCGCTCTTCCATGGCGGGGCGCTCACCCAGCGCCCTACGCCGCGCCGTCCACTCGTACACTCTGGCGAGCACCCATGCCTCCAACTCCCAGGGAGGGGTGCCGGCCAGAGCGCACGCCGCCGAAAAGCCCACTGAGCGGTAGGCCCTCGCCACCCGCTGTGCAATGGCCCTTTGCGGCCTGCGGATGGCGGTTGCATTCTCCCTCCTCTGGAGGGAGTCCGCCCAGATGGGTGCCCCATACAGGGAGGGCCTAGAACCGACCCCTGTGGAACTCCGCACTCCGCGCCGTAGCGCCTGATCCTGGCCGTCTTGTCCACGAGGAGGACCTCTCGGTCCTCCAAGTAGCTGGCCAGGATCGCCCGCAGATATTGGGGCACTCCGTGGTATCGGAGTGCCTCCAATATCGTCGAGTGGGGAACGGAGTTGAAGGCGTTGGCTATGTCGAATGACACCGCCAACACTCCGCCCCCCGACTCCACCGCCTCCTGCACCTGGCCCCTGAGTAGGGCCAACGCGTCGACCGTCGAACGCCCCCGTCGAAAACCGAACTGGGCGTCCGACAGGTCCGGCCCTACCTCCCGCAAAAGGCTGTTTAGCCGGGTGGCGATGATCCCCTCGAACAATTTACCGACCTCATCGAGCAGAACGATGGGTCGGTATGCCGAGGGGGAGTCCACCGGGCGTCCCTCCTTCCGGAGGAGGCACAACTGCCCCTCCTTCCACTGTTTCGGGAACCTCCCAGACGTCAGGCACGCGCTGAAGAGGTCCCGAAACCTGTCCTCCATGAGGGACGCCGCGATGGCCACCACCCGTGCGGGGACGCCATCTGGCCCAGGGGCCGTCTTCTTCGCGCGGAGGGACAGAACCCCCGCGCGAAGTTCCTCCGCCGATACTGGAGGGACCTCCTCCTCCGGCGAAGCTACCACCCCCCGTGGGGGGTTCATGGTTGGTGGGGTGAAGTCGGCCCTGCGCGGAAACAGGGACCGGACCACCCCATCCAGCAACGCCGGCTCCAGGGTCTCCGTTAGTGGGGGGCCGAAGGGGCGCAGTTGGTTACGCGCCGCCTTATATGGCCTCCCAAACGGATCCCTATCGAGGCCCTCCAGCATCTCGGCCCTCGCCGAGTCCTTGGCGGCGCACATCGCCGACTTGAAGACCGCCTTTGCCTCTAGGTAAGAGGCGTAGAGGCGATCCTCCCCGGCCTGAGATCGGGTAGTGCGCCGCCGGCTCCGCATAAAGGCCCTTCTGGCCGCCACGCAAGCGGCCCGGAGCCCCGCCAGCTCCTCCGTCCACCAATAAACGGCGCGACGGGGAGGCGGACGGCGAGACCGAGGCATGCTGGCGTTGCACACCTCGGTCAGAGAGCCGCGGAGCCGGACCGCTGCGGCGTCAACGTCCAGGGCCTCCACAGGGGGCGAGAGCCAGTCCTGGAGGAACGCCGCCTCCTGAGCTGCCTCCCGGTCCAGGCGGGTGAGAGCCCACCGCGGGAACGGAGATTGGCCAGAGCGGGCCATTCCTCCCCGCGGGCCCTGGGTGGAGATGTCGAACCGCACGTAGCGGTGGTCCGACAGAGTCTCCACCATTTCCACCCGCCAGTTCACAACGCGGGCGGCTAGCACGGGGGTGGCAAACGAGACGTCAACCACAGACCCTCCCCGCTGCCGCACACACGTGTGAACATTCCCCCTGTTTAGGAGGGAGACGCCGCACGAAGCCGCCCAAAATTCGGCGGCGCGTCCCCGGACGTTGCAACAGGCGGCTGGGTTGCCCCAGGCCGCCGACTTTGCGTTCAGGTCGCCTAACACGGCGACCTGGCGTGGTGCCGCCCTCCCGACGACTGCCGTAAGGACCTCGAGAAAACTCTCGAAGTCCCTTAGAGGGCGGTTTGGGGAGAAATAGACCCCCACCAGGGCTATGTCTCCCCACGCGGCGGCCACGTATCCCGGTCCCCTCTCTAAAAACGAGAGGGGAGGGGAGTCCGTGGCGGGCCGCGACACCAACGCCACCAAGCCGTCCCGATCACCCAGCCAATGGCCAGGTATCGAGTACGGCTCGGCGACCACCGCCACGTCCACCAACCACTCAGCCACGGTCTGCATCAGCAGATCCTGAGCCGCTCTGCAGTGGTTGGTGTTCGCCTGGAGGATGCGATGTTCGACTCTATGCATTAATCGGACATCGCACCCCCCTCCTCAACAGCCGCCGTGATCCCAGCGTCTGGGACGGCGGTGGCAGCGACAGGCCGGGTCGGCGCCTGCGCTTTGCCCCTCTTGAGGGGAGGACTACAGTTCCTCCCCTTCATGATGTGACCCGCAGGGCGGCCACTGGCGGCACATACCGCGCAGTGCGGCGTGGCGGCCTTGCAGGAGGCGGCTTTGTGCCCCTCCTTGCCGCAGCGGTAACAGCTGTCCGTCCTGTCTACGTTGGACGGACAGAGGGCCCGGGTGTGTCCTATGCCGAAGCACCTGAAGCAGCGCAGAGGCTGCACTTCAAGTGCCCGGACTACACCCGAGCTGAAACCGACGGCTAGCCGTCCTTTATCGAGGACGGCTTTGGCAGCGGCGACCGGGCACTCCAGGCGAATGGTGCCCATGCCGCCGCGGCCGGGCCTGATGCCCCGGCCTTGAACCGCTGCGACATCGCAGCCCCCTATGGCTGCGACTGCCGCCACCACCTCCTCTTTTGTGACCGAATCGTCTAGATCGGTCACCTCTATGGCCGCGGACTTCACTGGTCTGGCCACCTTGGCCGCGTCCGCGATGACCTCCTGCAGCTTAGCTGCAAAGAGGTCCGCGTTCTTGCAGCCCTCTGCACCCGGGAACTCGAAAAGCCGAGCCCCAGCCTGCGTCCGGCGGCATGAGACCTTGCCGATCCCCAACTTGGTGGGATCGGCATTGGTACGCGCCCGCATCATGACGGACGCGTAGGTCTCACCGCGCTCCGCAGCCTCCGCGGTGAGCGTCACCACGACGGCTGCGGTCTTGGGAGGAATGAGTTTCCTCTTGGCGCCGGCTGGGGGGGAACTTTTCCCCTTCCCCTTTCCCTTTCCAGTCGACTGCGACTGGTTGGGAAGGGTGGTGGCAGGGACGGCTGGGGGGGAGCTTTTCTCCTTCCCCTTCCCCTTGCCCTTGGCGCTCGGCTGCGACTGGCTCGGAGTGGCGGTGGCGGGGACGGCAGAGACGACCGCTGCCGTCTTTTTGCCCTTGCCCTTGCCCTTGCTGACCACCTTCGTCCAGCCCTGCTGGTTGGTCGGGGTGGTGGAAGGCAGAAGGGGGTCCTCCTCCCTCTGTGAGCTCGGCACCGGCCCACCCTTCCTCTTGTCCGAGGCAAGCGGCAGCCGGTAGCTTTTCTCAGGGAGGAGCCGGTCCTCTATACCTGCTATGCAGGCCCTTGTGAAGGCCCTCTCCTCCATCACAACCTTGCGGATGATATCCTCGAGGTTGGAGGTGGAGGGGCCCTCTACCGCAGGCCTCTGCTCGGCTTGGGTTGGCGGAGCCGTGGCTTCAGCCAGCTTCTGGTGTAGTTGGCTGACCTCCTGCTGCAGGCGATCGATCCTCGCCTGCAACTGCCGAGTCTCGTCGGTCGCCTGCCTCTGCACCAGCTCCGATACAATGCTGCGCATGCTCGCGGCCCGGCATTTGAGGGACTTCTGAAAAGTCCCTTTTAAATTTGAGGACTTAGAGGCGACCACCGCTATCTCCTCCTCGTCCTCCGCCGCCATTTGCTCCAGCTCGGCCAGGGAGTGGTCCGAGTAGAGAACTCGGGACGCGCCGTAGCCTGAGCTGGCCCGGGCGACGCGCGCCCGTTGCTCCTTGGCGACCACCCTCTCCTCCAACTCCTGCTGGAGCTGCGTCCGCCGGGCCACGTCCAACTGGCGTTGGGCGTCTACCAGGCCCACGTCGTGGGTGTCCGCTGCCGTCTTCGTCGGCTTTTTCGCCTTAGCCTTCCTGGCAGGCTCCTTCGCCGAACTCGAGCCATCGGACCCTTCCTTCAAGAAGGCCCGCTTCCGCGATCGAGATCGTGATCGAGAATCCTCGATCACCATCGAGCTATCATCCGACGCAACGGACTCGCTGTCGGAGTCCAACAGCTCGTCCGCCCTTCCTCCGTAGAAGGCTCGACCTTCTTCTGACGCTGAGGCGTCACGGTGGCCCTGAGAAGGGCCTTTTGGGTGGCCCTGAGAAGGGCCTTTGGGGGGGCCCTGAGAAGGGCCTTTGGGGGGGCCCTGAGAAGGGCCTTTGGGTTGGCTCTGAGAAGGGCCTTTGGTTTGGCCCTGAGAAGGGCCTTTTTTAATAAAATGCCCGAGGGCGTCCCGCGCAGGTTTAGGCATGGTAGCCTCCGCAGGTGTCGCAGATACCGCAATTGAAATATTAAAAAAGTCTACGACGCACAGCGCACTTTGGCCGTACCCAGTCTGCCACTCCGTTACGGTGGTCAGAACTGGGACGTTTCCAGGGAACACGAACGAGGACGTATGCACTGTGGGGGGTTCCCCAACCTAACCTTTTTTTTTTTTTTTTTTTGATCTCGCTGGGAAAAAATGCATTACGCATACCCACCCATTGGGGGAATGGGGGGGGTATGTGGGACTCCCCGGAATGAATCCGGTATACCCACTAAAATAACCCAGCGGCACTCCCGCATCGTCTTGAATTGGAGGAGGACTGGGAAACTGGCAGAGCCTTTACGTCCAGTCCCCCGCCGACGACCGCCCGCCTTTACAGCGGGGCCTTCACGCCCCTCCCTCAGTGGAGGGGCCCGGGAACGACCGCGAGTGCTCGGCCGTTCCCGCCCGACGAGGGTGGTGACTCGTGCAATGCGAGCGAAGGCGCCCCCGCGCCTGTCGCCCGCTAGTCACCACCAGGAGGTGGGAGGAGACGATCGTACAACCGCCTTCTCCCACCCCTTCTTCGCCTGCGGTGCGGCGGCGCGAGAGGATCGTCCTCCCGCGCCCGCTCCGCCGCCTCCTTTTGCGACATCACGACCTCGCAAAAGGAGGCAACCGCCGCCCAGGCCTCCTCACTCCCCAGCATGGAGTTGACCACACCGGGAAGTGAGAGGTCCTGCCCGACCACATCAGTCAAGGCACGGCGCAGCTCAGCCCAAGCTGGGCACACCTCCAAGGTGTGCTGCGCCGTGTCCTCCGCCGCGCCGCAGTCATGGCACGCCGGGGTTTCCTCCCTCCGGATCCGGTGCAGGTGCGTTCCGAAACAACCATGTCCGGACAACACCTGCACCAAACGGAACGAGAGGAAACCATGTGGCCGCTCGAGCCAGCCCTGCAGGACTGGCCCGAGCGCGTCCAGCGTCCGGCGTCCAAACGCGGCGGTGGCGAGATCCTCCGCCCAATGGAGGACGATGGCGTCCCTCGCCTCCCGCCGCACGGCCTCCCGCTCTTCCATGGCGGGGCGCTCACCCAGCGCCCTACGCCGCGCCGTCCACTCGTACACTCTGGCGAGCACCCATGCCTCCAACTCCCAGGGAGGGGTGCCGGCCAGAGCGCACGCCGCCGAAAAGCCCACTGAGCGGTAGGCCCTCGCCACCCGCTGTGCAATGGCCCTTTGCGGCCTGCGGATGGCGGTTGCATTCTCCCTCCTCTGGAGGGAGTCCGCCCAGATGGGTGCCCCATACAGGGAGGGCCTAGAACCGACCCCTGTGGAACTCCGCACTCCGCGCCGTAGCGCCTGATCCTGGCCGTCTTGTCCACGAGGAGGACCTCTCGGTCCTCCAGGTAGCTGGCCAGGATCGCCCGCAGATATTGGGGCACTCCGTGGTATCGGAGTGCCTCCAATATTGTCGAGTGGGGAACGGAGTTGAAGGCGTTGGCTATGTCGAATGACACCGCCAACACTCCGCCCCCCGACTCCACCGCCTCCTGCACCTGGCCCCTGAGTAGGGCCAACGCGTCGACCGTCGAACGCCCCCGTCGAAAACCGAACTGGGCGTCCGACAGGTCCGGCCCTACCTCCCGCAAAAGGCTGTTTAGCCGGGTGGCGATGATCCCCTCGAACAATTTACCGACCTCATCGAGCAGAACGATGGGTCGGTATGCCGAGGGGGAGTCCACCGGGCGTCCCTCCTTCCGGAGGAGGCACAGCTGCCCCTCCTTCCACTGTTTCGACCCTCTCCTCCAACTCCTGCTGGAGCTGCGTCCGCCGAGCCACGTCCAACTGGCGTTGGGCGTCTGCCAGACCCACGTCGTGGGTGTCCGCTGCCGTTGTGGACGGCTTTTTTGCCTTGGTCTTCCTTGCAGGCTCCTTCGCCGAACCCGAGGAGCCATCGGACCCTTCCTTCAGGAAGGCCCGCTTCCGCGATCGAGATCGTGATCGAGAATCCTCGATCACCATAGAGCTATCATCCGACGCAACGGACTCGCTGTCGGAGTCCAACAGCTCGTCCGCCCTTCCTCCGTAGAAGGCTCGACCTTCTTCTGACGCTGAGGCGTCACGGTGGCCCTGAGAAGGGCCTTTTGGGTGGCCCTGAGAAGGGCCTTTTGGTTGGCCCTGAGAAGGGCCTTTGGGTTGGCCCTGAGAAGGGCCTTTGGGTTGGCCCTGAGAAGGGCCTTTTTTAATAAAATGCCCGAGGGCGTCCCGCGCAGGCTTTGGCATGATAACCTCCGCAGGTGTCGCAGTTTACCGCAATTAAAATATAAAAAAGACTACGACGCACAGCGCACTTTGGCCGTACCCAGTCTGCCACTCCGTTACGGTGGTCAGAACTGGGACGTTTCCAGGGAACACGAACGAGGACGTATGCACTGTGGGGGGTTCCCCAACCTAACCTTTTTTTTTTTTTTTTTTTTTTTTTTGATCTCCCTGGGAAAAAATGCATTACGCATACCCACCCATTGGGGGAATGGGGGGGGTATGTGGGACTCCCCGGAATGAGTCCGGTATACCCACTAAAATAACCCAGCGGCACTCCCGCATCGTCTTGAATTGGAGGAGGACTGGGAAACTGGCAGAGCCTTTACGTCCAGTCCCCCGCCGACGACCGCCCGCCTTTACAGCGGGGCCTTCACGCCCCTCCCTCAGTGGAGGGGCCCGGGAACGACCGCGAGTGCTCGGCCGTTCCCGCCCGACGAGGGTGGTGACTCGTGCAATGCGAGCGAAGGCGCCCCCGCGCCTGTCGCCCGCTAGTCACCACCAGGAGGTGGGAGGAGACGATCGTACAACCGCCTTCTCCCACCCCTTCTTCGCCTGCGGTGCGGCGGCGCGAGAGGATCGTCCTCCCGCGCCCGCTCCGCCGCCTCCTTTTGCGACATCACGTCCTCGCAAAAGGAGGCAACCGCCGCCCAGGCCTCCTCACTCCCCAACATGGAGTTGAGCACGCTGGGAAGTGAGAGGTCCTGCCCGACCACATCGATCAAGGCACGGCGCAGCTCAGCCCATGCTGGGCACTCCTCGAAGGTGTGCTGCGCCGTGTCCTCCGCCGCGCCGCAGTGGTGGCACGCTGGGGTTTCCTCCCTCCGGATCCGGTGCAGGTGCGTTCCGAAACAACCATGTCCGGACAACACCTGCACCAAACGGAATGAGAGGAAACCGTGAGGCCGCTCGAGCCAGCCCCGCAGGACTGGACCGAGCGCGTCCAGCGTCCGACGGCCAAAGGCGGCGGTGGCGAGGTCCTCCGTCCAATGGAGGATGATTGCGTCCCTCGCCTCCCGCCGCACGGCCTCCCGCTCCTCCGTGGCGGGGCGCTCACCGAGCGCCTTTCGCCGCGCCGTCCATTCGTACACTCTGGCGAGCACCCAAGCCTGTAACTCCCAAGGAGGGGTGCCCGCCAGAGCGCACGCAGCCGCAAAGCCTACCGACCGGTAGGCCCTCGCCACCCGCTGTGCAATTGCCCTTTGGGGCCTGCGGATGGCAGTCGCGTTCTCCCTCCTGTGGAGGGAGTCCGCCCAGATAGGCGCCCCATAAAGGGCCATGCTCCGCAGAATGCCGGCATAAAGGCGCCGGCATCGCGCCTTGGGCCCCCCCAAGTTTGGGAGAAGCCATGACAGGGAATCGGCGGCCTTCAGCAGGCGCGTCGACAGCCGGCAGTTGGCCGGGCCGTGGCTTCAGCCAGCTTAAGGTGCAGCTGGCTGACCTCCGACTGCAGGCGATCAACTTTCGCCTGCAGTTGCCGCGTTTCATCGGAGGCCTTCCGCTGCACCAGTTCCGCAACGATGCTGCGCATGCTCGCGGCCCGGCATTTTAGGGACTTTTGGAACGTCCCCTTCAGGTTTGAGGACTTGGAGGCGACCTCCACGATGCCCTCTTCGTCCTCCTCGGCCATCCGCTCCAGCTCCAGCAGGGAGTGGTCGGCGTACAGGACGCGGGACGCACCGTACCCGGACTTGGCACGGTTGACGCGCGCCCGCTCCTCTTTGGCTGCAACCCGCTCCTCCAGCTCCTGCTGGAGCTGTGTCCGCCTTGCCAGATCCAACTGACGTTGGGCGCCAGCGAGACCCACGTCGTGGGTGTCCGCTACTGTCGTCGGCTTCTTTGCCTTGACCTTCCTCGCGGGCTCCTTCGTCGAACCCGAAGCCGAGGAGCCATCGGAACCATCCTTCAGAAAGGCCCGCTTTCTGCGCCGAGATTCTCTCTCGGCAACCGTCGAACTCGCGTCCGACATAATGGATTCGTTTTCGGAGTCCGTCAACTCTACCACCCTTTCATCGCAGAAGGTCCGCCCTTCTTCCGACGCTGAAGCGTCGCGTTGGCCCTGAGAAGGGCCTTTTGGCTGGCCCTGAGAAGGGCCTTTGGGTTGGCCCTGAGAAGGGCCTTTTAAGAACCGCCCGCGGGCGTCCCGCGCAGATTTAGACATAGTCTCGGCAATATCGTACACGACAAGGCAATAGATTCGCTACGATCGCACAGTGCACTTTGGCCGTACCCAGTCTGCCACTCCGTTACGGTGGTCAGAACTGGGACGTTTCCAGGGGATACGACGTGGACGTAAGCACTGTGAGGGGATCCCCCAACCTCACCTAACCTAACCTAACCTTTTTTTTTTTTTTTTTTTTTTTTTTTGTTTTTCCAGGGAAATTCCTACGAATACGCAACGGTCCGGGGGGGCCGCTGCGTTATGTGGGGCTCGCACCCACTAAAACCCTGGAGTGTTCCTCCTCTCGCCTACGGGGCTGCGGGACCCACGAGGCTTACAACCGCGTGCCCCGCTGGCGTTGCTCCACGACGGAGCCCTCCTCTGGGGGCGGAGCTAAGTCCCTTGAGACTCTCTGCCCCGCCCCAATAATCCACCTCTATCTCCTCCTCCTAGCACTGAGGCGCCCTCGAACACCTGGGCGTCTCAGTGCGTTGGACCTTTTTGTGGACGACGGATCCCCCGATCCTCCGTCCACGGTCCGCTGCTCCCCCGGGCAGTGAGGAGAGTGTCATCTGCGTAACAGATGACACTCGTGCCCTGGAGGAGGGCTCCTCGCAGGAGCCAGTCAAAACCGATGTTCCACAGGGGAGGGCCTAGAACCGACCCCTGCGGAACACCGGACTCCGCGCCGTAGCGCCTGATCCTGGCCGTCTTGTCCACGAGGAGGACCTCTCGGTCCTCCAAGTAGCTGGCCAGGATCACCCGCAGATATTGGGGCACTCCGTGGTATCGGAGTGCCTCCGATATGGTAGAGTGGGGCACGGAGTTGAAGGCGTTGGCGATGTCGAATGACACCGCCAACACTCCGCCCCCTGACTCCACCGCCTCCTGCACCTGGACCTTCAGCAGGGCCAAGGCGTCGACCGTCGAACGCCCCCGTCGAAATCCGAACTGGGCGCCCGACAGGTCCGGCCCTACCTCCCGCAACTGGCTATTTAGCCGGGTGGCGATGATCCCCTCGAACAATTTACCGACCTCATCGAGCAGAACGATGGGCCGGTATGCCGAGGGGGAATCCACCGGGCGTCCCTCTTTCCGGAGGAGGCACAATTGCCCCTCCTTCCACAGTTTCGGGAACCTCCCAGCCGTAAGACACGCGCTGAGGAGGTCCCGAAACCTTTCCTCCATGAGGGACGCTGCGATGGCCACCACCCGTGCGGGGACGCCATCCGGTCCAGGAGCCGTCTTCTTCGCGCGGAGGCTCAGGATCCCCGCGCGAAGTTCCTCCACCGATACCGGAGGGACCTCCTCCTCCGGCGCTGCCACTGCACAGCACACTTTGGCCGTACCCAGTCTGCCACTCCGTTACGGTGGTCAGAACTGGGACGTTTCCAGGGAACACGAACGAGGACGTATGCACTGTGGGGGGTTCCCCCCCCAACCTAACCTTTTTTTTTTTTTTTTTTTTTTTTGATCTCGCTGGGAAAAAATGCATTACGCATACCCACCCATTGGGGGAATGGGGGGGGTATGTGGGACTCCCCGGAATGAATCCGGTATACCCACTAAAATAACCCAGCGGCACTCCCGCATCGTCTTGAATTGGAGGAGGACTGGGAAACTGGCAGAGCCTTTACGTCCAGTCCCCCGCCGACGACCGCCCGCCTTTACAGCGGGGCCTTCACGCCCCTCCCTCAGTGGAGGGGCCCGGGAACGACCGCGAGTGCTCGGCCGTTCCCGCCCGACGAGGGTGGTGACTCGTGCAATGCGAGCGAAGGCGCCCCCGCGCCTGTCGCCCGCTAGTCACCACCAGGAGGTGGGAGGAGACGATCGTACAACCGCCTTCTCCCACCCCTTCTTCGCCTGCGGTGCGGCGGCGCGAGAGGATCGTCCTCCCGCGCCCGCTCCGCCGCCTCCTTTTGCGACATCACAACCTCGCAAAAGGAGGCAACCGCCGCCCAGGCCTCCTCACTCCCCAACATGGAGTAGACCACGCTGGGAAGTGAGAGGTCCTGTCCGATCACATCGATCAGGGCACGGCGCAGCCCAGCCCAAGCCGGACACAGCTCGAGGGTGTGCTGCGCCGTGTCCTCTGCCGCGCCGCAGTGGTGGCACGCCGGGGTTTCCTCCCTCCGGATCCGGTGCAGGTGCGTTCCGAAACAACCATGTCCGGACAACACCTGCACCAAACGGAACGAGAGGAAACCATGTGGCCGCTCGAGCCAGCCCTGCAAGACTGGCCCGAGCGCGTCCAGCGTCCGGCGTCCAAACGCGGCGGTGGCGAGATCCTCCGCCCAATGGAGGACGATGGCGTCCCTCGCCTCCCGCCGCACGGCCTCCCGCTCTTCCATGGCGGGGCGCTCATCCAGCGTCCTACGCCGCGCCGTCCACTCGTACACTCTGGCGAGCACCCATGCCTCCAACTCCCAGGGAGGGGTGCCCGCCAGAGCGCACGCCGCCGAGAAGCCCACTGAGCGGTAGGCCCTCGCCACCCGCTGTGCAATGGCCCTTTGTGGCCTGCGGATGGCGGTTGCATTCTCCCTCCTCTGGAGGGAGTCCACCCAGATGGGCGCCCCGTACAGGGCCATGCTGCGTAGGATGCCGGCATACAGTCGCCGGCACCGTCCGCTCGGCCCCCCGAGGTTGGGGAGGAGCCATGAGAGGGCGTCCGCGGCTTTCAGCAGGCGCGTCGACAGCCCGCTAAAGTGCGGGCCGAAGCGCCACCTGCTGTCCAGCACTAGGCCCAGATATTTCATCTGGGCCTTCACCGCTAATCGGACGCCCTCCACGACTATGTGGGCATCTGGAGGGCAGCGCTGCCGAGGCCCGTGGAAGAACACGGCCTCGGTCTTGTTCAGCGCCACCCTCAATCCCAGGCGGCGGATCCTCTCTGCGACCAAGGATCCGCCCGCCGAGGCCAAACAGGCCGCCTCCCCAAAGCTCCTCCCCCGGGCAGTGAGGAGAGTGTCATCCACGTAGCAGATGACACTCGTGCCCTGGAGGAGGGCTCCCCGCAGGAGCCAATCAAACCCAATGTTCCACAGGGGAGGGCCTAGAACCGACCCCTGTGGAACTCCGCACTCCGCGCCGTAGCGCCTGATCCTGGCCGTCTTGTCCACGAGGAGGACCTCTCGGTCCTCCAGGTAGCTGGCCAGGATCGCCCGCAGATATTGGGGCACTCCGTGGTATCGGAGTGCCTCCAATATCGTCGAGTGGGGAACGGAGTTGAAGGCGTTGGCTATGTCGAATGACACCGCCAACACTCCGCCCCCCGACTCCACCGCCTCCTGCACCTGGCCCCTGAGTAGGGCCAACGCGTCGACCGTCGAACGCCCCCGTCGAAAACCGAACTGGGCGTCCGACAGGTCCGGCCCTACCTCCCGCAAAAGGCTGTTTAGCCGGGTGGCGATGATCCCCTCGAACAATTTACCGACCTCATCGAGCAGAACGATGGGTCGGTATGCCGAGGGGGAATCCACCGGGCGTCCCTCCTTCCGGAGGAGGCACAACTGCCCCTCCTTCCACTGTTTCCACTGTTTCACTGAGTCAAGCACGCGCTGAAGAGGTCCCGAAACCTATCCTCCATGAGGGACGCCGCGATGGCCACCACCCGTGCGGGGACGCCATCTGGCCCAGGGGCCGTCTTCTTCGCGCGGAGGGACAGAACCCCCGCGCGAAGTTCCTCCGCTGATACTGGAGGGACCTCCTCCTCCGGCGAAGCTACCACCCCCCGTGGGGGGTTCATCGTTGGTGGGGTGAAGTCGGCCCTGCGCGGAAACAGGGACCGGACCACCCCATCCAGCAACGCCGGCTCCAGGGTCTCCGTTAGTGGGGGGCCAAAGGGGCGCAGTTGGTTACGCGCCGCCTTATATGGCCTCCCAAACGGATCCCTATCGAGGCCCTCCAGCATCTCGGCCCTCGCCGAGTCCTTGGCGGCGCACATCGCCGACTTGAAGACCGCCTTTGCCTCTACGTAAGAGGCGTAGAGGCGGTCCTCCCCGGCCTGAGATCGGGTAGTGCGCCGCCGACTCCGCGTGTAGGCTCGTCTGGCCGCCACGCACGCGGCCCGGAGCCCCGCCAGCTCCTCCGTCCACCAATAAACGGCGCGACGGGGAGGCGGACGGCGAGACCGAGGCATGCTGGCGTTGCACACCTCGGTCAGAGAGCCGCGGAGCTGGACCGCTGCGGAGTCCACGTCCAGGACAGGCTCGACACCCCCCAACCTAACCTTTTTTTTTTTTTTTTTTTTTGATCTCGCTGGGAAAAAATGCATTACGCATGCCCACCCATTGGGGGGATGGGGGGGGTATGTGGGACTCCCCGGAATGAGTCCGGTATACCCACTAAAATAACCCAGCGGCACTCCCGCATCGTCTTTAATTGGAGGAGGACTGGGAAACTGGCAGAGCCTTTACGTCCAGTCCCCCGCCGACGACCGCCCGCCTTTACAGCGGGGCCTTCACGCCCCTCCCTCAGTGGAGGGGCCCGGGAACGACCGCGAGTGCTCGGCCGTTCCCGCCCGACGAGGGTGGTGACTCGTGCAATGCGAGCGAAGGCGCCCCCGCGCCTGTCGCCCGCTAGTCACCACCAGGAGGTGGGAGGAGACGATCGTACAACCGCCTTCTCCCACCCCTTCTTCGCCTGCGGTGCGGCGGCGCGAGAGGATCGTCCTCCCGCGCCCGCTCCGCCGCCTCCTTTTGCGACATCACAACCTCGCAAAAGGAGGCAACCGCCGCCCAGGCCTCCTCACTCCCCAACATGGAGTAGACCACGCCGGGAAGCGAGAGGTCCTGCCCGACAACTCCTATCAGAGCACGGCGCAGCTCTGCCCAGGCTGGGCACACCTCCAAGGTGTGCTGCGCCGTGTCCTCCGCCGCGCCGCAGTGGTGGCACGCTGGGGTTTCCTCCCTCCGGATCCGGTGCAGGTGCGTTCCGAAACAACCATGTCCGGACAACACCTGCACCAAACGGAACGAGAGGAAACCATGTGGCCGCTCGAGCCAGCCCTGCAAGACTGGCCCGAGCGCGTCCAGCGTCCGGCGTCCAAAGGCGGCGGTGGCGAGGTCCTCCGCCCAATGGAGGACGATGGCGTCCCTCGCCTCCCGCCGCACGGCCTCCCGCTCTTCCATAGCGGGGCGCTCTCCCAGCGCCCTACGCCGCACCTTCCACTCGTACACTCTGGCGAGCACCCATGCCTCCAACTCCCAGGGAGGGGTGCCGGCCAGAGCGCACGCCGCCGAGAAACCCACCGAGCGGTAGGCCCTCGCCACCCGCTGTGCAATGGCCCTTTGTGGCCTGCGGATGGCGGTTGCATTCTCCCTCCTCTGGAGGGAGTCCGCCCAGATGGGTGCCCCGTACAGGGCCATGCTCCTAAGGATGCCGGCATAAAGGCGCCGGCACCGTGCACTCGGCCCCCCGAGGTTGGGGAGGAGCCATGAGAGGGCGTCCGCGGCTTTCAGCAGGCGCGTCGACAGCCCGCTAAAGTGCGGGCCGAAGCGCCACCTGCTGTCCAGCACTAGGCCCAGATATTTCATCTGGGCCTTCACCGCTATTCGGACGCCCTCCACGACTATGTGGGCATCTGGAGGGCAGCGCTGCCGAGGCCCGTGGAAGAACACGGCCTCGGTCTTGTTCAGCGCCACCCTCAATCCCAGGCGGCGGATCCTCTCTGCGACCAAGGATCCGCCCGCCGAGGCCAAACAGGCCGCCTCCCCAAAGCTCCTCCCCCGGGCAGTGAGGAGAGTGTCATCCGCGTAGCAGATGACACTCGTGCCCTGGAGGAGGGCTCCCCGCAGGAGCCAATCAAACCCAATGTTCCACAGGGGAGGGCCTAGAACCGACCCCTGTGGAACTCCACACTCCGCGCCGTAGCGCCTGATCCTGGCCGTCTTGTCCACGAGGAGGACCTCTCGGTCCTCCAGGTAGCTGGCCAGGATCGCCCGCAGATATTGGGGCACTCCGTGGTATCGGAGTGCCTCCAATATCGTCGAGTGGGGAACGGAGTTGAAGGCGTTGGCTATGTCGAATGACACCGCCAACACTCCGCCCCCCGACTCCACCGCCTCCTGCACCTGGCCCCTGAGTAGGGCCAACGCGTCGACCGTCGAACGCCCCCGTCGAAAACCGAACTGGGCGTCCGACAGGTCCGGCCCTACCTCCCGCAAAAGGCTGTTTAGCCGGGTGGCGATGATCCCCTCGAACAATTTACCGACCTCATCGAGCAGAACGATGGGTCGGTATGCCGAGGGGGAGTCCACCGGGCGTCCCTCCTTCCGGAGGAGGCACAACTGCCCCTCCTTCCACTGTTTCGGGAACCTCCCAGCCGTCAGGCACGCGCTGAAGAGGTCCCGAAACCTGTCCTCCATGAGGGACGCCGCGATGGCCACCACCCGTGCGGGGACGCCATCTGGCCCAGGGGCCGTCTTCTTCGCGCGGAGGGACAGAACCCCCGCGCGAAGTTCCTCCGCCGATACTGGAGGGACCTCCTCCTCCGGCGAAGCTACCACCCCCCGTGGGGGGTTCATGGTTGGTGGGGTGAAGTCGGCCCTGCGCGGAAACAGGGACCGGACCACCCCATCCAGCAACGCCGGCTCCAGGGTCTCCGTTAGTGGGGGGCCGAAGGGGCGCAATTGGTTACGCGCCGCCTTATATGGCCTCCCAAACGGATCCCTATCGAGGCCCTCCAGCATCTCGGCCCTCGCCGAGTCCTTGGCGGCGCACATCGCCGACTTGAAGACCGCCTTTGCCTCTACGTAAGAGGCGTAGAGGCGGTCCTCCCCGGCCTGAGATCGGGTAGTGCGCCGCCGGCTCCGCATAAAGGCCCTTCTGGCCGCCACGCACGCGGCCCGGAGCCCCGCCAGCTCCTCCGTCCACCAATAAACGGCGCGACGGGGAGGCGGACGGCGTGACCGAGGCATGCTGGAGTTGCACACCTCGGTCAGAGAGCCGCGGAGCTGGACCGCTGCGGCGTCAACGTCCAGGGTCTCCACAGGGGGCGAGAGCCAGTCCTGGAGGAACGCCGCCTCCTGAGCTGCCTCCCGATCCAGGCGGGTGAGAGCCCACCGCGGGAAAGGAGATTGGCCAGAGCGGGCCATTCCTCCCCGCGGGCCCTGGGTGGAGATGTCGAACCGCACGTAGCGGTGGTCCGACATGGTCTCCACCATCTCCACCCGCCAGTTCACAACGCGGGCGGCTAGCACGGGGGTGGCAAACGAGACGTCAACCACTGACCCTCCCCGCTGCCCCCAACCTAACCTTTTTTTTTTTTTTTTTTTTTTTTTTTGATCTCGCTGGGAAAAAATGCATTACGCATACCCACCCATTGGGGGAATGGGGGGGGTATGTGGGACTCCCCGGAATGAGTCCGGTATACCCACTAAAATAACCCAGCGGCACTCCCGCATCGTCTTTAATTGGAGGAGGACTGGGAAACTGGCAGAGCCTTTACGTCCAGTCCCCCGCCGACGACCGCCCGCCTTTACAGCGGGGCCTTCACGCCCCTCCCTCAGTGGAGGGGCCCGGGAACGACCGCGAGTGCTCGGCCGTTCCCGCCCGACGGGGGTGGTGACATGTGCAATGCGAGCGAAGGCGCCCCCGCGCCTGTCGCCCGCTAGTCACCACCAGGAGGTGGGAGGAGACGATCGTACAACCGCCTTCTCCCACCCCTTCTTCGTCTGCGGTGCGGCGGCGCGAGAGGATCGTCCTCCCGCGCCCGCTCCGCCGCCTCCTTTTGCGACATCACGACCTCGCAAAAGGAGGCAACCGCCGCCCAGGCCTCCTCACTCCCCAGCATGGAGTAGACCACGCTGGGAAGTGAGAGGTCCCGCCCGATCACATCTGTCAGGGCACGGCGCAGCTCAGCCCAAGCTGGGCACACCTCCAAGGTGTGCTGCGCCGTGTCCTCCGCCGCGCCGCAGTCATGGCACGCCGGGGTTTCCTCCCTCCGGATCCGGTGCAGGTGCGTTCCGAAACAACCATGTCCGGACAACACCTGCACCAAACGGAACGAGAGGAAACCATGTGGCCGCTCGAGCCAGCCCTGCAGGACTGGCCCGAGCGCGTCCAGCGTCCGGCGTCCAAAGGCGGCGGTGGCGAGGTCCTCCGCCCAATGGAGGACGATGGCGTCCCTCGCCTCCCGCCGCACGGCCTCCCGCTCCTCCATGGCGGGGCGCTCACCCAGCGCCCTACGCCGCGCCGTCCACTCGTACACTCTGGCGAGCACCCATGCCTCCAACTCCCAGGGAGGGGTGCCCGCCAGAGCGCACGCCGCCGAGAAACCCACTGAGCGGTAGGCCCTCGCCACCCGCTGTGCAATGGCCCTTTGCGGCCTGCGGATGGCGGTTGCATTCTCCCTCCTCTGGAGGGAGTCCGCCCAGATGGGTGCCCCATACAGGGCCATGCTCTTAAGAATGCCGGCATACAATCGCCGGCATCGCTCCTTGGGCCCCCCGAGGTTGGGGAGGAGCCATGAGAGGGCGTCCGCGGCTTTCAGCAGGCGCGTCGACAGCCCGCTAAAGTGCGGGCCGAAGCGCCACCTGCTGTCCAGCACTAGGCCCAGATATTTCATCTGGGCCTTCACCTCAATTCGGACGCCCTCCACGACTATGTGGGCATCTGGAGGGCAGCGCTGCCGAGGCCCGTGGAAGAACACGGCCTCGGTCTTGTTCAGCGCCACCCTCAATCCCAGGCGGCGGATCCTCTCTGCGACCAAGGATCCGCCCGCCGAGGCCAAACAGGCCGCCTCCCCAAAGCTCCTCCCCCGGGCAGTGAGGAGAGTGTCATCCGCGTAGCAGATGACACTCGTGCCCTGGAGGAGGGCTCCCCGCAGGAGCCAATCGAACCCAATGTTCCACAGGGGAGGGCCTAGAACCGACCCCTGTGGAACACCGCACTCCGCGCCGTAGCGCCTGATCCTGGCCGTCTTGTCCACGAGGAGGACCTCTCGGTCCTCCAGGTAGCTGGCCAGGATCGCCCGCAGATATTGGGGCACTCCGTGGTATCGGAGTGCCTCCAATATCGTCAAGTGGGGAACGGAGTTGAAGGCGTTGGCTATGTCGAATGACACCGCCAACACTCCGCCCCCCGACTCCACCGCCTCCTGCACCTGGCCCCTGAGTAGGGCCAACGCGTCGACCGTCGAACGCCCCCGTCGAAAACCGAACTGGGCGTCCGACAGGTCCGGCCCTACCTCCCGCAAAAGGCTGTTTAGCCGGGTGGCGATGATCCCCTCGAACAATTTACCGACCTCATCGAGCAGAACGATGGGTCGGTATGCCGAGGGGGAGTCCACCGGGCGTCCCTCCTTCCGGAGGAGGCACAACTGCCCCTCCTTCCACTGTTTCGGGAACCTCCCAGCCGTCAGGCACGCGCTGAAGAGGTCCCGAAACCTTTCCTCCATGAGGGACGCCGCGATGGCCACCACCCGTGCGGGGACGCCATCTGGCCCAGGGGCCGTCTTCTTCGCGCGGAGGGACAGAACCCCCGCGCGAAGTTCCTCCGCCGATACTGGAGGGACCTCCTCCTCCGGCGAAGCTACCACCCCCCGTGGGGGGTTCATCGTTGGTGGGGTGAAGTCGGCCCTGCGCGGAAACAGGGACCGGACCACCCCATCCAGCAACGCCGGCTCCAGGGTCTCCGTTAGTGGGGGGCCGAAGGGGCGCAGTTGGTTACGCGCCGCCTTATATGGCCTCCCAAACGGATCCCCATCGAGGCCCTCCAGCATCTCGGCCCTCGCCGAGTCCTTGGCGGCGCACATCGCCGACTTGAAGACCGCCTTTGCCTCTACGTAAGAGGCGTAGAGGCGGTCCCCCCCGGCCTGAGATCGGGTAGTGCGCCGCCGGCTCCGCATAAAGGCCCTTCTGGCCGCCACGCACGCGGCCCGGAGCCCCGCCAGCTCCTCCGTCCACCAATAAACGGCGCGACGGGGAGGCGGACGGCGAGACCGAGGCATGCTGGCGTTGCACACCTCGGTCAGAGAGCCGCGGAGCTGGACCGCTGCGGCGTCCACGTCCAGGACAGGCTCGACAGGGGGCGACAGCCAGTCCTGGAGAAAGGCCGCCTCCTTGGCTGCCTCCCGGTCCAGACGGGTGAGAGCCCACCGCGGGAAGGGAGATTGGCCAGAGCGGGCCGTCCCCCCCGCCCCCAACCTAACCTTTTTTTTTTTTTTTTTTTTTTTTTTTGATCTCGCTGGGAAAAAATGCATTACGCATACCCACCCATTGGGGGAATGGGGGGGGTATGTGGGACTCCCCGGAATGAATCCGGTATACCCACTAAAATAACCCAGCGGCACTCCCGCATCGTCTTGAATTGGAGGAGGACTGGGAAACTGGCAGAGCCTTTACGTCCAGTCCCCCGCCGACGACCGCCCGCCTTTACAGCGGGGCCTTCACGCCCCTCCCTCAGTGGAGGGGCCCGGGAACGACCGCGAGTGCTCGGCCGTTCCCGCCCGACGAGGGTGGTGACTCGTGCAATGCGAGCGAAGGCGCCCCCGCGCCTGTCGCCCGCTAGTCACCACCAGGAGGTGGGAGGAGACGATCGTACAACCGCCTTCTCCCACCCCTTCTTCGCCTGCGGTGCGGCGGCGCGAGAGGATCGTCCTCCCGCGCCCGCTCCGACGCCTCCTTTTGCGACATCACGACCTCGCAAAAGGAGGCAACCGCCGCCCAGGCCTCCTCACTCCCCAACATGGAGTAGACCACGCTGGGAAGTGAGAGGTCCTGTCCGATCACATCGATCAGGGCACGGCGCAGCCCAGCCCAAGCCGGACACACCTCGAGGGTGTGCTGCGCCGTGTCCTCTGCCGCGCCGCAGTGGTGGCACGCCGGGGTTTCCTCCCTCCGGATCCGGTGCAGGTGCGTTCCGAAACAACCATGTCCGGACAACACCTGCACCAAACGGAACGAGAGGAAACCATGTGGCCGCTCGAGCCAGCCCTGCAAGACTGGCCCGAGCGCGTCCAGCGTCCGGCGTCCAAACGCGGCGGTGGCGAGATCCTCCGCCCAATGGAGGACGATAGCGTCCCTCGCCTCCCGCCGCACGGCCTCCCGCTCTTCCATGGCGGGGCGCTCATCCAGCGCCCTACGCCGCGCCGTCCACTCGTACACTCTGGCGAGCACCCATGCCTCCAACTCCCAGGGAGGGGTGCCCGCCAGAGCGCACGCCGCCGAGAAGCCCACTGAGCGGTAGGCCCTCGCCACCCGCTGTGCAATGGCCCTTTGTGGCCTGCGGATGGCGGTTGCATTCTCCCTCCTCTGGAGGGAGTCCGCCCAGATGGGCGCCCCGTACAGGGCCATGCTGCGTAGGATGCCGGCATACAGTCGCCGGCACCGTCCGCTCGGCCCCCCGAGGTTGGGGAGGAGCCATGAGAGGGCGTCCGCGGCTTTCAGCAGGCGCGTCGACAGCCCGCTAAAGTGCGGGCCGAAGCGCCACCTGCTGTCCAGCACTAGGCCCAGATATTTCATCTGGGCCTTCACCGCTATTCGGACGCCCTCCACGACGATGTGGGCATCTGGAGGGCAGCGCTGCCGAGGCCCGTGGAAGAACACGGCCTCGGTCTTGTTCAGCGCCACCCTCAATCCCAGGCGGCGGATCCTCTCTGCGACCAAGGATCCGCCCGCCGAGGCCAAACAGGCCGCCTCCCCAAAGCTCCTCCCCCGGGCAGTGAGGAGAGTGTCATCCGCGTAGCAGATGACACTCGTGCCCTGGAGGAGGGCTCCCCGCAGGAGCCAATCGAACCCAATGTTCCACAGGGGAGGGCCTAGAACCGACCCCTGTGGAACACCGCACTCCGCGCCGTAGCGCCTGATCCTGGCCGTCTTGTCCACGAGGAGGACCTCTCGGTCCTCCAGGTAGCTGGCCAGGATCGCCCGCAGATATTGGGGCACTCCGTGGTATCGGAGTGCCTCCAATATCGTCGAGTGGGGAACGGAGTTGAAGGCGTTGGCTATGTCGAATGACACCGCCAACACTCCGCCCCCCAACTCCACCGCCTCCTGCACCTGGCCCCTGAGTAGGGCCAACGCGTCGACCGTCGAACGCCCCCGTCGAAAACCGAACTGGGCGTCCGACAGGTCCGGCCCTACCTCCCGCAAAAGGCTGTTTAGCCGGGTGGCGATGATCCCCTCGAACAATTTACCGACCTCATCGAGCAGAACGATGGGTCGGTATGCCGAGGGGGAGTCCACCGGGCGTCCCTCCTTCCGGAGGAGGCACAACTGCCCCTCCTTCCACTGTTTCGGGAACCTCCCAGCCGTCAGGCACGCGCTGAAGAGGTCCCGAAACCTGTCCTCCATGAAAGACGCCGCGATGGCCACCACCCGTGCGGGGACGCCATCTGGCCCAGGGGCCGTCTTCTTCGCGCGGAGGGACAGAACCCCCGCGCGAAGTTCCTCCGCCGATACTGGAGGGACCTCCTCCTCCGGCGAAGCTACCACCCCCCGTGGGGGGTTCATGGTTGGTGGGGTGAAGTCGGCCCTGCGCGGAAACAGGGACCGGACCACCCCATCCAGCAACGCCGGCTCCAGGGTCTCCGTTAGTGGGGGGCCGAAGGGGCGCAATTGGTTACGCGCCGCCTTATATGGCCTCCCAAACGGATCCCTATCGAGGCCCTCCAGCATCTCGGCCCTCGCCGAGTCCTTGGCGGCGCACATCGCCGACTTGAAGACCGCCTTTGCCTCTACGTAAGAGGCGTAGAGGCGGTCCTCCCCGGCCTGAGATCGGGTAGTGCGCCGCCGGCTCCGCATAAAGGCCCTTCTGGCCGCCACGCACGCGGCCCGGAGCCCCGCCAGCTCCTCCGTCCACCAATAAACGGCGCGACGGGGAGGCGGACGGCGAGACCGAGGCATGCTGGCGTTGCACACCTCGGTCAGAGAGCCGCGGAGCCGGACCGCTGCGGCGTCCACGTCCAGGACAGGCTCGACAGGGGGCGACAGCCAGTCCTGGAGAAAGGCCGCCTCCTTGGCTGCCTCCCGGTCCAGACGGGTGAGAGCCCACCGCGGGAAGGGAGATTGGCCAGAGCGGGCCGTCCCCCCCGCCCCCAACCTAACCTTTTTTTTTTTTTTTTTTTTTTTTTTTTTTTTTGATCTCGCTGGGAAAAAATGCATTACGCATACCCACCCATTGGGGGAATGGGGGGTTATGTGGGACTCCCCGGAAATAATCCGGTATACCCACTAAAATAACCCAGCGGCACTCCCGCATCGTCTTGAATTGGAGGAGGACTGGGAAACTGGCAGAGCCCTTACGTCCAGTCCCCCGCCGACGACCGCCCGCCTTTACAGCGGGGCCTTCACGCCCCTCCCTCAGTGGAGGGGCCCGGGAACGACCGCGAGTGCTCGGCCGTTCCCGCCCGACGGGGGTGGTGACATGTGCAATGCGAGCGAAGGCGCCCCCGCGCCTGTCGCCCGCTAGTCACCACCAGGAGGTGGGAGGAGACGATCGTACAACCGCCTTCTCCCACCCCTTCTTCGCCTGCGGTGCGGCGGCGCGAGAGGATCGTCCTCCCGCGCCCGCTCCGCCGCCTCCTTTTGCGACATCACGACCTCGCAAAAGGAGGCAACCGCCGCCCAGGCCTCCTCACTCCCCAACATGGAGCTGAGCACGCTGGGAAGTGAGAGGTCCTGCCCGACCACATCGATCAAGGCACGGCGCAGCTCAGCCCATGCTGGGCACACCTCGAAGGTGTGCTGCGCCGTGTCCTCCGCCGCGCCGCAGTGGTGGCACGCTGGGGTTTCCTCCCTCCGGATCCGGTGCAGGTGCGTTCCGAAACAACCATGTCCGGACAACACCTGCACCAAACGGAATGAGAGGAAACCGTGAGGCCGCTCGAGCCAGCCCCGCAGGACTGGACCGAGCGCGTCCAGCGTCCGACGGCCAAAGGCGGCGGTGGCGAGGTCCTCCGTCCAATGGAGGATGATTGCGTCCCTCGCCTCCCGCCGCACGGCCTCCCGCTCCTCCGTGGCGGGGCGCTCACCGAGCGCCTTTCGCCGCGCCGTCCATTCGTACACTCTGGCGAGCACCCATGCCTCCAACTCCCAGGGAGGGGTGCCGGCCAGAGCGCACGCCGCAGAAAAGCCCACTGAGCGGTAGGCCCTCGCCACCCGCTGTGCAATGGCCCTTTGCGGCCTGCGGATGGCGGTTGCATTCTCCCTCCTCTGGAGGGAGTCCGCCCAGATGGGTGCCCCATACAGGGCCATGCTACGCAGGATGCCGGCATAAAGGCGCCGGCACCGTGCACTCGGCCCCCCGAGGTTGGGGAGGAGCCATGAGAGGGCGTCCGCGGCTTTCAGCAGGCGCGTCGACAGCCCGCTAAAGTGCGGGCCGAAGCGCCACCTGCTGTCCAGCACTAGGCCCAGATATTTCATCTGGGCCTTCACCGCTATTCGGACGCCCTCCACGACGATGTGGGCATCTGGAGGGCAGCGCTGCCGAGGCCCGTGGAAGAACACGGCCTCGGTCTTGTTCAGCGCCACCCTCAATCCCAGGCGGCGGATCCTCTCTGCAACCAAGGATCCGCCCGCCGAGGCCAAACAGGCCGCCTCCCCAAAGCTCCTCCCCCGGGCAGTGAGGAGAGTGTCATCTGCGTAACAGATGACACTCGTGCCCTGGAGGAGGGCTCCTCGCAGGAGCCAGTCAAAACCGATGTTCCACAGGGGAGGGCCTAGAACCGACCCCTGCGGAACACCGGACTCCGCGCCATAACGTCTGATCCTGGCCGTCTTGTCCACGAGAAGGACCTCTCGGTCCTCCAAGTAGCTGGCCAGGATCACCCGCAGATATTGGGGCACTCCGTGGTATCGGAGTGCCTCCAATATGGTGGAGTGGGGCACGGAGTTGAAGGCGTTGGCGATGTCGAATGACACCGCCAACACTCCGCCCCCCGACTCCACCGCCTCCTGCACCTGGACCTTCAGCAGGGCCAAGGCGTCGACCGTCGAACGCCCCCGTCGAAATCCGAACTGGGCGTCCGACAGGTCCGGCCCTACCTCCCGCAACTGGCTATTTAGCCGGGTGGCGATGATCCCCTCGAACAATTTACCGACCTCATCGAGCAGAACGATGGGCCGGTATGCCGAGGGGGAGTCCACCGGGCGTCCCTCTTTCCGGAGGAGGCACAATTGCCCCTCCTTCCACAGTTTCGGGAACCTCCCAGCCGTAAGACACGCGCTGAAGAGGTCCCGAAACCTTTCCTCCATGAGGGACGCTGCGATGGCCACCACCCGTGCGGGGACGCCATCCGGTCCAGGAGCCGTCTTCTTCGCGCGGAGGCTCAGGATCCCCGTGCGAAGTTCCTCCACCGATACCGGAGGGACCTCCTCCTCCGGCGCTGCCACTACCCCCCCTGGGGGGTTCATCGTTGGTGGTGTGAAGTCGGCCCTGCGCGGAAACAGGGACCGGACCACCCCATCCAGCAACGCCGGCTCCAGGGTCTCCGTCACTGGGGGACCAAAGGGGCGCAGTTGGTTCCGCGCCGCCTTATATGGCCTCCCATACGGATCCCTGTCGAGGCCCTCCAGCATCTCGGCCCTCGCCGAGTCCTTGGCGGCGCACATCGCCAACTTGAGGACCGTCTTTGCCTCCAGGTAAGAGGCGTAGAGGCGGTCCTCCCCGGCCTGTAATCGGTGGGTGCGCCGCCGACTCCGCGTGTAGGCCCGTCTGGCCGCCACGCAGGCGGCCCGGAGCCCCGCCAGCTCCTCCGTCCACCAATATACGGCGCGACGTGGAGGCGGACGGCGTGACCGAGGCATGCTGGAGTTGCATACCTCGGTCAGGGACCCTCGGAGCTGGACCGCTGCGGCGTCAACGTCCAAGGCCTCCACAGGGGGCGAGAGCCAGTCCTGGAGGAACGCCGCCTCCTGAGCTGCCTCCCGGTCCAGGCGGGTGAGAGCCCACCGCGGGAAGGGAGATTGGCCCGAGCGAGCCATTCCCCCCCGCGAGCCCTGGGTGGAGATGTCGAACCGCACGTAGCGGTGGTCCGACATGGTCTCCACCATCTCCACCCGCCAGTTCACAACGCGGGCGGCTAGCACGGGGGTGGCAAACGAGACGTCAACCACTGACCCTCCCCGCTGCCGCACACACGTGTGAACATTCCCCCTGTTTAGGAGGGAGACGCCGCACGAAGCCGCCCAAAATTCGGCGGCGCGTCCCCGGACGTTGCAACAGGCGGCTGGGTTGCCCCAGGCCGCCGACTTTGCATTCAGGTCGCCTAACACGGCGACCTGGCGTGGTGCCGCCCTCCCGACGACTGCCGTAAGGACCTCGAGAAAACTCTCGAAGTCCCTTAGAGGGCGGTTTGGGGAGAAATAGACCCCCACCAGGGCTATGTCTCCCCACGCGGCGGCCACGTATCCCGGTCCCCTCTCTAAAAGCGAGAGGGGAGGGGAGTCCGTGGCAGGCCGCGACACCAACGCCACCAAGCCGTCCCGATCACCCAGCCAATGGCCAGGTATCGAGTACGGCTCGGCGACCACCGCCACGTCCACCAACCACTCGGCCACGGTCTGCATCAGCAGATCCTGAGCCGCTCTGCAGTGGTTGGTGTTCGCCTGAAGGATGCGATGTTCGACTCTATGCATTAATCGGACATCGCACCCCCCTCCTCAACAGCCGCCGTGGCCCCAGCGTCTGGGACGGCGGTGGCGGCGACAGGCCGGGTCGGCGCCTGCGCTTTGCCCCTCTTGAGGGGAGGACTGCAATTCCTCCCCTTCATAATGTGGCCCGCAGGGCGGCCACTGGCGGCACACACCGCGCAGTGCGGCGTGGCGGCCTTGCAGGAGGCGGCTTTGTGCCCCTCCTTGCCGCAGCGGTAGCAGCTGTCCGTCCTGTCTATGCTGGACGGACAGAGGGCCCGGGTGTGACCGATGCCGAAGCACCTGAAGCACCGCAGAGGCTGGACTTCAAGTGCCCGGACTGCACCCGAGCTGAAGCCGACAGCTAGCCGTCCTTTATCGAGGACGGCTTTGGCAACGGCGACTGGGCACTCCAGGCGAATGGTGCCCATGCCGCCGCGGCCGGGTCTGATGCCCCGGCCTTGGACCGCTGCGACATCGCAGCCCCCTATGGCTGCGACCGCCGCCACCACCTCCTCCTTGGTGACCGAGTCGTCTAGATCGGTCACCTCTATGGCCGCGGACTTCACCGGCCTGGCCACCTTGGCCGCGTCCGCGATGACCTCCTGCAGCTTAGCTGCAAAGAGGTCCGCGTTCTTGCCGCCCTCCACCCCCGGGAACTCGAATATCCGAGCCCCAGCCTGTGTCCGGCGGCATGAGACCTTGCCAATCCCCAATTTGGTGGGATCGGCATTGGTACGCGCCCGCATCATGACGGACGCGTAGGTCTCACCGCGCTCCGCAGCCTCCGCGGTGAGCGTCACCACGACGGCTGCGGACTTGGGAGGAACGAGTTTCCTCTTGGCGCCGGCTGGGGGGGAACTTTTCCCCTTCCCCTTTCCCTTTCCAGTCGACTGCGACTGGCTGGGAGGGGTGGTGGCAGGGACGGCTGGGGGGGAGCTTTTCCCCTTCCCCTTCCCCTTGCCCTTGGCACTCGACTGCGACTGGCTCGGAGGGGCGGTGGCGGGGACGGCAGGTACGACCGCTGCTGTCTTTTTGCCCTTGCCCTTCCCCTTGCTGTCCACCTTAGTCCAGCCCTGCTGGTTGGTCGGGGTGGTGGAAGGCAGGAGGGGGTCCTCCTCCCTCTGTGAGGTCGGCCCCGGCTCACCCCTCCTCTTGTCCCCCGCTAGAGGCAGCCGGTAGCTTTTCTCCGGCAGGAGCCGGTCCTCTATGCCCGCTATGCAGGCCCTCGTGAAGGCCCTCTCCTCCATTATAACCTTGCGGATGATATCCTCAAGGTTGGAGGAGGCAGGGCCCTCTGCCGCAGGTCTCGGCTCAGCCATGATTGGCCGGGCCGTGGCCTCAGCCATGGTCGGCCGGGCCATTGCATCAGCCAGCTTCTGGTGCAGCTGACTGACCTCAGTCTGCAGGCGATCGACCCTCGCCTGCAGTTGCCTTGTCTCGTTGGTCGCCGTGCGCTGCACCAGCTCCGCTATAATAGACCGCATGCTGGCGGCCCTGCATTTAAGGGACTTCTGAAAAGTCCCTTTCAGGTTGGAGGACTTGGAGGCGACCACCACTATCTCCTCCTCGTCCTCCACCGCCATCCGTTCCAGCTCGGCCAGGGAATGGTCCGAGTAGACGACCCGGGACGCGCCGTACCCAGAGCTGGCCCGGGATACGCGCGCTCGCTGCTCCTTGGCAGCTACGCGCTCCTCTAGCTCCTGTTGGAGCTGCGTACGCCGAGCCAGATCCAGCTGGCGTTGGGCATCCGCTAGACCCACTACGTGGATGTCCGGTTCGGCTCCTTCGCCGAACTCGACGCAGAGGAGCCGTCGGACCCTTCCTTGAGGAAGGCCCGCTTCCGCGATTGCGATCGCACACCTTGCTCGACTTCCATCGAGCTGGCCACCGACACAACAGACTCGTTGTCGGAGTCCGACAGGTCATCCGCCCCTTCTCCGTAGAAGGTCCGCCCTTCCTCCGACGCTGAAGCGTCGCGTTGGCCCTTAGAAGGGCCTTTTGGGTGGCCCTGAGAAGGGCCTTTTGGTTGGCCCTGAGAAGGGCCTTTGGGTTGGCCCTGAGAAGGGCCTTTTTTAAACCGCCCGCAGGCGTCCCGCGAGGGTTTAGGCATAGCCTCCGCAATGATCGCTGAATCCGCAATAAAATAAAATAAAAAGCAACGATCGCACAGTGCACTTTGGCCGTACCCAGTCTGCCACTCCGTTACGGTGGTCAGAACTGGGACGTTTCCAGGGGATACGACGTGGACGTAAGCACTGTGAGGGGATCCCCCGCCCCCAACCTAACCTAACCTTTTTTTTTTTTTTTTTTTTTTTTTTTTTTGATCTCGCTGGGAAAAAATGCATTACGCATACCCACCCATTGGGGGAATGGGGGGGGTATGTGGGACTCCCCGGAATGAGTCCGGTATACCCACTAAAATAACCCAGCGGCACTCCCGCATCGTCTTTAATTGGAGGAGGACTGGGAAACTGGCAGAGCCTTTACGTCCAGTCCCCCGCCGACGACCGCCCGCCTTTACAGCGGGGCCTTCACGCCCCTCCCTCAGTGGAGGGGCCCGGGAACGACCGCGAGTGCTCGGCCGTTCCCGCCCGACGAGGGTGGTGACTCGTGCAATGCGAGCGAAGGCGCCCCCGCGCCTGTCGCCCGCTAGTCACCACCAGGAGGTGGGAGGAGACGATCGTACAACCGCCTTCTCCCACCCCTTCTTCGCCTGCGGTGCGGCGGCGCGAGAGGATCGTCCTCCCGCGCCCGCTCCGCCGCCTCCTTTTGCGACATCACAACCTCGCAAAAGGAGGCAACCGCCGCCCAGGCCTCCTCACTCCCCAACATGGAGTAGACCACGCCGGGAAGCGAGAGGTCCTGCCCGACAACTCCTATCAGAGCACGGCGCAGCTCTGCCCAGGCTGGGCACACCTCCAAGGTGTGCTGCGCCGTGTCCTCCGCCGCGCCGCAGTGGTGGCACGCTGGGGTTTCCTCCCTCCGGATCCGGTGCAGGTGCGTTCCGAAACAACCATGTCCGGACAACACCTGCACCAAACGGAACGAGAGGAAACCATGTGGCCGCTCGAGCCAGCCCTGCAAGACTGGCCCGAGCGCGTCCAGCGTCCGGCGTCCAAAGGCGGCGGTGGCGAGGTCCTCCGCCCAATGGAGGACGATGGCGTCCCTCGCCTCCCGCCGCACGGCCTCCCGCTCTTCCATAGCGGGGCGCTCTCCCAGCGCCCTACGCCGCACCTTCCACTCGTACACTCTGGCGAGCACCCATGCCTCCAACTCCCAGGGAGGGGTGCCGGCCAGAGCGCACGCCGCCGAGAAACCCACCGAGCGGTAGGCCCTCGCCACCCGCTGTGCAATGGCCCTTTGTGGCCTGCGGATGGCGGTTGCATTCTCCCTCCTCTGGAGGGAGTCCGCCCAGATGGGTGCCCCGTACAGGGCCATGCTCCTAAGGATGCCGGCATAAAGGCGCCGGCACCGTGCACTCGGCCCCCCGAGGTTGGGGAGGAGCCATGAGAGGGCGTCCGCGGCTTTCAGCAGGCGCGTCGACAGCCCGCTAAAGTGCGGGCCGAAGCGCCACCTGCTGTCCAGCACTAGGCCCAGATATTTCATCTGGGCCTTCACCGCTATTCGGACGCCCTCCACGACTATGTGGGCATCTGGAGGGCAGCGCTGCCGAGGCCCGTGGAAGAACACGGCCTCGGTCTTGTTCAGCGCCACCCTCAATCCCAGGCGGCGGATCCTCTCTGCGACCAAGGATCCGCCCGCCGAGGCCAAACAGGCCGCCTCCCCAAAGCTCCTCCCCCGGGCAGTGAGGAGAGTGTCATCCGCGTAGCAGATGACACTCGTGCCCTGGAGGAGGGCTCCCCGCAGGAGCCAATCAAACCCAATGTTCCACAGGGGAGGGCCTAGAACCGACCCCTGTGGAACTCCACACTCCGCGCCGTAGCGCCTGATCCTGGCCGTCTTGTCCACGAGGAGGACCTCTCGGTCCTCCAGGTAGCTGGCCAGGATCGCCCGCAGATATTGGGGCACTCCGTGGTATCGGAGTGCCTCCAATATCGTCGAGTGGGGAACGGAGTTGAAGGCGTTGGCTATGTCGAATGACACCGCCAACACTCCGCCCCCCGACTCCACCGCCTCCTGCACCTGGCCCCTGAGTAGGGCCAACGCGTCGACCGTCGAACGCCCCCGTCGAAAACCGAACTGGGCGTCCGACAGGTCCGGCCCTACCTCCCGCAAAAGGCTGTTTAGCCGGGTGGCGATGATCCCCTCGAACAATTTACCGACCTCATCGAGCAGAACGATGGGTCGGTATGCCGAGGGGGAGTCCACCGGGCGTCCCTCCTTCCGGAGGAGGCACAACTGCCCCTCCTTCCACTGTTTCGGGAACCTCCCAGCCGTCAGGCACGCGCTGAAGAGGTCCCGAAACCTGTCCTCCATGAGGGACGCCGCGATGGCCACCACCCGTGCGGGGACGCCATCTGGCCCAGGGGCCGTCTTCTTCGCGCGGAGGGACAGAACCCCCGCGCGAAGTTCCTCCGCCGATACTGGAGGGACCTCCTCCTCCGGCGAAGCTACCACCCCCCGTGGGGGGTTCATGGTTGGTGGGGTGAAGTCGGCCCTGCGCGGAAACAGGGACCGGACCACCCCATCCAGCAACGCCGGCTCCAGGGTCTCCGTTAGTGGGGGGCCGAAGGGGCGCAATTGGTTACGCGCCGCCTTATATGGCCTCCCAAACGGATCCCTATCGAGGCCCTCCAGCATCTCGGCCCTCGCCGAGTCCTTGGCGGCGCACATCGCCGACTTGAAGACCGCCTTTGCCTCTACGTAAGAGGCGTAGAGGCGGTCCTCCCCGGCCTGAGATCGGGTAGTGCGCCGCCGGCTCCGCATAAAGGCCCTTCTGGCCGCCACGCACGCGGCCCGGAGCCCCGCCAGCTCCTCCGTCCACCAATAAACGGCGCGACGGGGAGGCGGACGGCGTGACCGAGGCATGCTGGAGTTGCACACCTCGGTCAGAGAGCCGCGGAGCTGGACCGCTGCGGCGTCAACGTCCAGGGTCTCCACAGGGGGCGAGAGCCAGTCCTGGAGGAACGCCGCCTCCTGAGCTGCCTCCCGATCCAGGCGGGTGAGAGCCCACCGCGGGAAAGGAGATTGGCCAGAGCGGGCCATTCCTCCCCGCGGGCCCTGGGTGGAGATGTCGAACCGCACGTAGCGGTGGTCCGACATGGTCTCCACCATCTCCACCCGCCAGTTCACCCTTCCTCTTGTCCGAGGCAAGCGGCAGCCGGTAACTTTTCTCCGGGAGGAGCCGGTCCTCTATGCCCGCTATGCAGGCCCTTGTGAAGGCCCTCTCCTCCATCACAACCTTGCGGATGATATCCTCGAGGTTGGAGGTGGAGGGGCCCTCTACCGCAGGCCTCTGCTCGGCTTGTGTTGGCGGAGCCGTGGCTTCAGCCAGCTTCTGGTGTAGCTGGCTGACCTCCTGCTGCAGGCGATCGATCCTCGCCTGCAACTGCCGAGTCTCGTCGGTCGCCTGCCTCTGCACCAGCTCTGATACAATGCTGCGCATGCTCGCGGCCCGGCATTTGAGGGACTTCTGGAAAGTCCCTTTTAAATTTGAGGACTTAGAGGCGACCACCACTATCTCCTCCTCGTCCTCCGCTGCCATTCGCTCCAGCTCGGCCAGGGAGTGGTCCGAGTAGAGAACTCGGGACGCGCCGTAGCCTGAGCTGGCCCGGGCGACGCGCGCCCGTTGCTCCTTGGCGACCACCATCTCCTCCAACTCCTGCTGGAGCTGCGTCCGCCGAGCCACGTCCAACTGGCGTTGGGCGTCTGCCAGACCCACGTTGTGGGTGTCCGCTGCCGTCTTCGTCGGATTTTTGGCCTTAGCCTTCCTGGCAGGCTCCTTCGCCGAACCTGAGGAGCCATCGGACCCTTCCTTCAGGAAGGCCCGCTTCCGCGATTGAGATCGCCCACTTTGCTCGACCTCCATCGAGCTGGCCACCGACACAACGGACTCGTTGTCGGAGTCCGACAAGTCGTCGGCCCCTTCTCCGTAGAAGGTCCGCCCTTCCTCCGACGCTGAAGCGTCGCGTTGGCCCTTAGAAGGGCCTTTTGGGTGGCCCTGAGAAGGGCCTTTTGGTTGGCCCTGAGAAGGGCCTTTTGGTTGGCCCTGAGAAGGGCCTTTGGGTTGGCCCTGAGAAGGGCCTTTTTTAATAAAATGCCCGAGGGCGTCCCGCGCAGGCTTAGGCATGGTAGCCTCCGCAGGTGTCGCAGTTACCGCAAATAATAAAACAAAACACTACGACGCACAGCGCACTTTGGCCGTACCCAGTCTGCCACTCCGTTACGGTGGTCAGAACTGGGACGTTTCCAGGGAACACGAACGAGGACGTATGCACTGTGGGGGGTTCCCCAACCTAACCTTTTTTTTTTTTTTTTTTTTTTTGATCTCGCTGGGAAAAAATGCATTACGCATACCCACCCATTGGGGGAATGGGGGGGTATGTGGGACTCCCCGGAATGAATCCGGTATACCCACTAAAATAACCCAGCGGCACTCCCGCATCGTCTTGAATTGGAGGAGGACTGGGAAACTGGCAGAGCCTTTACGTCCAGTCCCCCGCCGACGACCGCCCGCCTTTACAGCGGGGCCTTCACGCCCCTCCCTCAGTGGAGGGGCCCGGGAACGACCGCAAGTGCTCGGCCGTTCCCGCCCGACCAGGGTGGTGACTCGTGCAATGCGAGCAAAGGCGCCCCCGCGCCTGTCGCCCGCTAGTCACCACCAGGAGGTGGGAGGAGACGATTAAACAACCGCCTTCTCCCACCCCTTCTTCGCCTGCGGTGCGGTGGCGCGAGAGGATCGTCCTCCCGCGCCCGCTCCGCCGCCTCCTTTTGCGACATGACGACCTCGCAAAAGGAGGCAACCGCCGCCCAGGCCTCCTCACTCCCCAGCATGGAGTAGACCACGCCGGGAAGTGAGAGGTCCTGTCCGATCACATCGATCAGGGCACGGCGCAGCTCAGCCCAAGCTGGGCACACCTCGAGGGTGTGCTGCGCCGTGTCCTCTGCCGCGCCGCAGTGGTGGCACGCCGGGGTTTCCTCCCTCCGGATCCGGTGCAGGTGCGTTCCGAAACAACCATGTCCGGACAACACCTGCACCAAACGGAACGAGAGGAAACCATGTGGCCGCTCGAGCCAGCCCTGCAAGACTGGCCCGAGCGCGTCCAGCGTCCGGCGTCCAAACGCGGCGGTGGCGAGGTCCTCCGCCCAATGGAGGACGATGGCGTCCCTCGCCTCCCGCCGCACGGCCTCCCGCTCTTCCATAGCGGGGCGCTCGCCCAGCGCCCTACGCCGCACCTTCCACTCGTACACTCTGGCGAGCACCCATGCCTCCAACTCCCAGGGAGGGGTGCCGGCCAGAGCGCACGCCGCCGAGAAACCCACCGAGCGGTAGGCCCTCGCCACCCGCTGTGCAATGGCCCTTTGTGGCCTGCGGATGGCGGTTGCATTCTCCCTCCTCTGGAGGGAGTCCGCCCAGATGGGTGCCCCGTACAGGGCCATGCTCCGAAGGATGCCGGCATAAAGGCGCCGGCACCGTGCACTCGGCCCCCCGAGGTTGGGGAGGAGCCATGAGAGGGCGTCCGCGGCTTTCAGCAGGCGCGTCGACAGCCCGCTAAAGTGCGGGCCGAAGCGCCACCTGCTGTCCAGCACTAGGCCCAGATATTTCATCTGGGCCTTCACCGCTATTCGGACGCCCTCCACGACGATGTGGGCATCTGGAGGGCAGCGCTGCCGAGGCCCGTGGAAGAACACGGCCTCGGTCTTGTTCAGCGCCACCCTCAATCCCAGGCGGCGGATCCTCTCTGCGACCAAGGATCCGCCCGCCGAGGCCAAACAGGCCGCCTCCCCAAAGCTCCTCCCCCGGGCAGTGAGGAGAGTGTCATCCGCGTAGCAGATGACACTCGTGCCCTGGAGGAGGGCTCCTCGCAGGAGCCAGTCAAAACCGATGTTCCACAGGGGAGGGCCTAGAACCGACCCCTGCGGAACACCGGACTCCGCACCGTAACGTCTGATCCTGGCCGTCTTGTCCACGAGGAGGACCTCTCGGTCCTCCAGGTAGCTGGCCAGGATCGCCCGCAGATATTGGGGCACTCCGTGGTACCGGAGTGCCTCCAATATGGTCGAGTGGGGCACGGAGTTGAAGGCATTGGCAATGTCAAACGACACCGCCAACACTCCGTCCCCCGCCTCGAACCCCTCCTGCACTTGGCCCCTGAGTAGGGCCAATGCGTCGACCGTCGAACGCCCCTGTCGAAAACCGAACTGGGCGTCCGACAGGTCCGGCCCTACTTCCCGCAAATGGCTGTTTAGCCGGGTGGCGATGATCCCCTCGAACAATTTACCGACCTCATCGAGCAGAACGATGGGTCGGTATGCCGAGGGGGAGTCCACCGGGCGTCCCTCCTTCCGAAGGAGGCACAACTGCCCCTCCTTCCACTGTTTCGGAAACCTCCCAGCCGTGAGGCACGCGCTGAAGAGGTCCCGAAACCTATCCTCCATGAGGGACGCCGCGATGGCCACCACCCGTGCGGGGACGCCATCTGGCCCAGGGGCCGTCTTCTTCGCACGGAGGGACAGAACCCCCGCGCGAAATTCCTCCGCCGATACTGGAGGAACCTCCTCCTCCGGCGAAGCTACCACCCCCCGTGGGGGGTTCATGGTTGGTGGGGTGAAGTCGACCTTGCGCGGAAACAGGGACCGGACCACCCCATCCAGCAATGCCGGCTCCAGGGTCTCCGTTAGTGGGGGGCCAAAGGGGCGCAGTTGGTTGCGCGCCGCCTTATATGGCCTCCCAAACGGATCCCTATCGAGGCCCTCCAGCATCTCGGCCCTCGCCGAGTCCTTGGCGGCGCACATCGCCGACTTGAAGACCGCCTTTGCCTCTACGTAAGAGGCGTAGAGGCGGTCCTCCCCGGCCTGAGATCGGGTAGTGCGCCGCCGACTCCGCGTGTAGGCTCGTCTGGCCGCCACGCACGCGGCCCGGAGCCCCGCCAGCTCCTCCGTCCACCAATAAACGGCGCGACGGGGAGGCGGACGGCGAGACCGAGGCATGCTGGCGTTGCACACCTCGGTCAGAGAGCCGCGGAGCTGGACCGCTGCGGAGTCCACGTCCAGGACAGGCTCGACAGGGGGCGAGAGCCAGTCCTGGAGAAAGGCCGCCTCCTTGGCTGCCTCCCGGTCCAGACGGGTGAGAGCCCACCGCGGGAAGGGAGATTGGCCAGAGCGGGCCGTTCCCCCCCGGGGGCCGGTGGAGATGTCGAACCGCACATATCGGTGGTCCGACAAGGTCTCCACCGTCTCCACCCGCCAGTTTACGACGCCGGCGGCTAGGGCAGGGGTGGCAAATGAGACGTCTACCACCGACCCACCTCGTTGCCGCACACACGTGTGGACCGCCCCCCTGTTGAGGAGGGACACGCCGCACGAGGCCGCCTCCCCAACCTAACCTTTTTTTTTTTTTTTTTTTTTTTTTTTTTGATCTCGCTGGGAAAAAATGCATTACGCATACCCACCCATTGGGGGAATGGGGGGGTATGTGGGACTCCCCGGAATGAATCCGGTATACCCACTAAAATAACCCAGCGGCACTCCCGCATCGTCTTGAATTGGAGGAGGACTGGGAAACTGGCAGAGCCTTTACGTCCAGTCCCCCGCCGACGACCGCCCGCCTTTACAGCGGGGCCTTCACGCCCCTCCCTCAGTGGAGGGGCCCGGGAACGACCGCAAGTGCTCGGCCGTTCCCGCCCGACCAGGGTGGTGACTCGTGCAATGCGAGCAAAGGCGCCCCCGCGCCTGTCGCCCGCTAGTCACCACCAGGAGGTGGGAGGAGACGATTAAACAACCGCCTTCTCCCACCCCTTCTTCGCCTGCGGTGCGGTGGCGCGAGAGGATCGTCCTCCCGCGCCCGCTCCGCCGCCTCCTTTTGCGACATGACGACCTCGCAAAAGGAGGCAACCGCCGCCCAGGCCTCCTCACTCCCCAGCATGGAGTAGACCACGCCGGGAAGTGAGAGGTCCTGTCCGATCACATCGATCAGGGCACGGCGCAGCTCAGCCCAAGCTGGGCACACCTCGAGGGTGTGCTGCGCCGTGTCCTCTGCCGCGCCGCAGTGGTGGCACGCCAGGGTTTCCTCCCTCCGGATCCGGTGCAGGTGCGTTCCGAAACAACCATGTCCGGACAACACCTGCACCAAACGGAACGAGAGGAAACCATGTGGCCGCTCGAGCCAGCCCTGCAAGACTGGCCCGAGCGCGTCCAGCGTCCGGCGTCCAAACGCGGCGGTGGCGAGGTCCTCCGCCCAATGGAGGACGATGGCGTCCCTCGCCTCCCGCCGCACGGCCTCCCGCTCTTCCATAGCGGGGCGCTCGCCCAGCGCCCTACGCCGCACCTTCCACTCGTACACTCTGGCGAGCACCCATGCCTCCAACTCCCAGGGAGGGGTGCCGGCCAGAACGCACGCCGCCGAGAAACCCACCGAGCGGTAGGCCCTCGCCACCCGCTGTGCAATGGCCCTTTGTGGCCTGCGGATGGCGGTTGCATTCTCCCTCCTCTGGAGGGAGTCCGCCCAGATGGGTGCCCCGTACAGGGCCATGCTCCGAAGGATGCCGGCATAAAGGCGCCGGCACCGTGCACTCGGCCCCCCGAGGTTGGGGAGGAGCCATGAGAGGGCGTCCGCGGCTTTCAGCAGGCGCGTCGACAGCCCGCTAAAGTGCGGGCCGAAGCGCCACCTGCTGTCCAGCACTAGGCCCAGATATTTCATCTGGGCCTTCACCGCTATTCGGACGCCCTCCACGACGATGTGGGCATCTGGAGGGCAGCGCTGCCGAGGCCCGTGGAAGAACACGGCCTCGGTCTTGTTCAGCGCCACCCTCAATCCCAGGCGGCGGATCCTCTCTGCGACCAAGGATCCGCCCGCCGAGGCCAAACAGGCCGCCTCCCCAAAGCTCCTCCCCCGGGCAGTGAGGAGAGTGTCATCCGCGTAGCAGATGACACTCGTGCCCTGGAGGAGGGCTCCTCGCAGGAGCCAGTCAAAACCGATGTTCCACAGGGGAGGGCCTAGAACCGACCCCTGCGGAACACCGGACTCCGCACCGTAACGTCTGATCCTGGCCGTCTTGTCCACGAGGAGGACCTCTCGGTCCTCCAGGTAGCTGGCCAGGATCGCCCGCAGATATTGGGGCACTCCGTGGTACCGGAGTGCCTCCAATATGGTCGAGTGGGGCACGGAGTTGAAGGCATTGGCAATGTCAAACGACACCGCCAACACTCCGTCCCCCGCCTCGAACCCCTCCTGCACTTGGCCCCTGAGTAGGGCCAATGCGTCGACCGTCGAACGCCCCTGTCGAAAACCGAACTGGGCGTCCGACAGGTCCGGCCCTACTTCCCGCAAATGGCTGTTTAGCCGGGTGGCGATGATCCCCTCGAACAATTTACCGACCTCATCGAGCAGAACGATGGGTCGGTATGCCGAGGGGGAGTCCACCGGGCGTCCCTCCTTCCGAAGGAGGCACAACTGCCCCTCCTTCCACTGTTTCGGAAACCTCCCAGCCGTGAGGCACGCGCTGAAGAGGTCCCGAAACCTATCCTCCATGAGGGACGCCGCGATGGCCACCACCCGTGCGGGGACGCCATCTGGCCCAGGGGCCGTCTTCTTCGCACGGAGGGACAGAACCCCCGCGCGAAATTCCTCCGCCGATACTGGAGGAACCTCCTCCTCCGGCGAAGCTACCACCCCCCGTGGGGGGTTCATGGTTGGTGGGGTGAAGTCGACCTTGCGCGGAAACAGGGACCGGACCACCCCATCCAGCAATGCCGGCTCCAGGGTCTCCGTTAGTGGGGGGCCAAAGGGGCGCAGTTGGTTGCGCGCCGCCTTATATGGCCTCCCAAACGGATCCCTATCGAGGCCCTCCAGCATCTCGGCCCTCGCCGAGTCCTTGGCGGCGCACATCGCCGACTTGAAGACCGCCTTTGCCTCTACGTAAGAGGCGTAGAGGCGGTCCTCCCCGGCCTGAGATCGGGTAGTGCGCCGCCGACTCCGCGTGTAGGCTCGTCTGGCCGCCACGCACGCGGCCCGGAGCCCCGCCAGCTCCTCCGTCCACCAATAAACGGCGCGACGGGGAGGCGGACGGCGAGACCGAGGCATGCTGGCGTTGCACACCTCGGTCAGAGAGCCGCGGAGCTGGACCGCTGCGGAGTCCACGTCCAGGACAGGCTCGACAGGGGGCGAGAGCCAGTCCTGGAGAAAGGCCGCCTCCTTGGCTGCCTCCCGGTCCAGACGGGTGAGAGCCCACCGCGGGAAGGGAGATTGGCCAGAGCGGGCCGTTCCCCCCCGGGGGCCGGTGGAGATGTCGAACCGCACATATCGGTGGTCCGACAAGGTCTCCACCGTCTCCACCCGCCAGTTTACGACGCCGGCGGCTAGGGCAGGGGTGGCAAATGAGACGTCTACCACCGACCCACCCCGTTGCCGCACACACGTGTGGACCGCCCCCCTGTTGAGGAGGGACACGCCGCACGAGGCCGCCCAAAATTCGGCGGCGCGTCCCCGGACGTTGCACGAGGCAGCCGGGTTGCCCCAAGCCTCCGACTTGGCGTTCAGGTCGCCCATAACGGCGACCTGGCGCGGCGCCGCCCTCCCTACGACTGCGGTGAGGACCTCGAGGAAGTCCTCAAAGTCCGAGAGAGGGCGGTTTGGGGAGAAATAGACCCCAACGAGGGCTATGTCCCCCCACGCGGCGGCCACGTATCCCGGTCCCCTCTCTAAGAGCGAGAGGGGAGGGGAGTCCGTAGAAGACCGCGCCACCAACGCCACCAAGCCGTCTCGATCGCCCAGCCAGGTACTGGGGACCGAGTAAGGCTCGGCGACCACCGCCACGTCCACCAACCACTCGGCCATGATCTGTATCAGCAGATCCTGGGCCGCCGCGCAGTGGTTGGTGTTCGCCTGGAGGATGCGATGTTCGACTCTATCCATCAATCGGACATCGCACCCCCCTCTTCAGCCGCAGCAGCCGAATGCCCAGCCTCGGGCACGGCGGTGGTAGCGGCAGGCTTGCTCGGGGCCTGCGCTTTTCCCCTCTTAGGGGGAGGATTGCACATCCTCCCCTTCATGATGTGGCCTGCCGGGCGGCCACTGGCGGCACACACAGCGCAATGCGGCGCGGCGGCCTTGCACGCCGCGGATTTGTGGCCCTCCTTGCCGCAGCGGTAGCAGCTCTCTGTCCGGTCCACCGGTGACGGACAGAGGGCTCGGGTGTGCCCGACTCCGAAGCACCTGTAGCACCGCAAGGGCTGTGCCACAAGTGCCCGGACTGCACCCGAGCTGAAGCCGACGTTAAGCCGTCCTTTGTCAAGGACGGCTTTGGCAGCGGCGACTGGGCACTCCAGACGAATGGTGCCCATGCCGCCGCGGCCGGGCCTGATGTCCCGGCCTCGCACCGCTGCGGCGTCGCAGCCACCAATTGCTGCGACCGCCGCCACCACCTCCTCCTTGGTGACCGTGTCGTCGAGGTCGGTCACCTCTAAGGCCGCCGTCTTTACGGGCCTGGCCACCTTGGCCGCGTCCGCTATGACCTCTTGCAACTTCGTTGCGAAGAGGTCCGCGTGTGCACTGCCCTCTGCCCCCGGGAACTCGAAGATTCGAGCCCCGGCTTGGGTCCGCCGGCAAGAGACCTTGCCGATCCCCAGTTGGTTGGGATCGGCATTGGCACGCGCCCGCAACAATACGGACGCGTATGTCTCGCCGCGCTCCGCAGCCTCCGCGGTGAGTGTCACCACGACGGCTGCGGTCTTTGGAGGAACGAGTTTCCTCCTCGTGCCGGCGGTTTTCGCTGTGGGAGCAGCGCTGGCGGCTTTGGGGGGTGGCCCTTTCGCCTTTCCCTTCCCTTTGCCGGTCGTCTGCAACTGGCCGGGAAGGGTGGAGGTGGCGGGAACGGCAGGGGCGGCCCCCGCCGCCCCTTTGCCCTTGCCCTTCCCTTTTCCCTTGCCTGTCGTCTTCGACTGGTTGGGTGGGGTGGTGGTGGCGGGGACGGCTGGGACGACAGCTGCCGCCCCCTTGCCCTTGCCCTTCCCCTTCCCGCTGACGACCCTCGTCCACCCCTGCTGGTTGGACGGGGTGGTGGCGGGCAGAAGTGGGTCCTCCTCCCTCTGTGAGTTCGGCACCGGCCCACCCTTCCTCTTGTCTGAGGCAAGCGGCAGCCGGTAGCTTTTCTCCGGGAGGAGCCGGTCCTCTATACCTGCTATGCAGGCCCTTGTGAAGGCCCTCTCCTCCATCACAACCTTGCGGATGATATCCTCGAGGTTGGAGGTGGAGGGGCAATCTACCGCAGGCCTCGGCTCGGCTTGGGTTGGTGGTGCCGTGGCTTCAGCCAGTTTCTGGTGTAACTGGCTGACCTCCTGCTGCAGGCGATCGATCCTCGCCTGCAACTGCCGAGTCTCGTCGGTCGCCTGCCTCTGCACCAGCTCTGACACAATGCTGCGCATGCTCGCGGCCCGGCATTTGAGGGACTTCTGAAAAGTCCCTTTTAAATTTGAGGACTTAGAGGCGACCACCACTATCTCCTCCTCGTCCTCCGCCGCCATTCGCTCCAGCTCGGCCAGGGAGTGGTCCGAGTAGAGAACTCGGGACGCGCCGTAGCCTGAGCTGGCCCGGGCAACGCGCGCCCGTTGCTCCTTGGCGACCACCCTCTCCTCCAACTCCTGCTGGAGCTGCGTCCGCCGAGCCACGTCCAACTGGCGTTGGGCGTCTGCCAGACCCACGTCGTGGGTGTCCGCTGCCGTCTTCGTCGGCTTTTTGGCCTTAGCCTTCTTGGCAGGCTCCTTCGCCGAACCCGAGGAGCCATCGGACCCTTCCTTCAAGAAGGCCCGCTTCCGCGATTGAGATCGCCCACTTTGCTCAACCTCCATCGAGCTGGCCACCGACACAACGGACTCGTTGTCGGAGTCCGACAAGTCATCCGCCCCTTCTCCATAGAAGGTCCGGCCTTCCTCCGACGCTAAAGCGTCGCGTTGGCCCTTAGAAGGGCCTTTTGGTTGGCCCTGAGAAGGGCCTTTTGGATGGCCCTGAGAAGGGCCTTTTGGTTGGCCCTGAGAAGGGCCTTTTTTAAACCGCCCGCAGGCGTCCCGCGAGGGTTTAGGCATAGCCTCCGCAATGATCGCAGTTTCCGCAATAGATTAAAATGATAGCTACGATCGCACAGTGCACTTTGGCCGTACCCAGTCTGCCACTCCGTTACGGTGGTCAGAACTGGGACGTTTCCAGGGGATACGACGTGGACGTAAGCACTGTGAGGGGATCCCCCTCCCCAACCTAACCTTTTTTTTTTTTTTTTTTTTTTTTTTTTTGATCTCGCTGGGAAAAAATGCATTACGCATACCCACCCATTGGGGGAATGGGGGGGGTATGTGGGACTCCCCGGAATGAGTCCGGTATACCCACTAAAATAACCCAGCGGCACTCCCGCATCGTCTTTAATTGGAGGAGGACTGGGAAACTGGCAGAGCCTTTACGTCCAGTCCCCCGCCGACGACCGCCCGCCTTTACAGCGGGGCCTTCACGCCCCTCCCTCAGTGGAGGGGCCCGGGAACGACCGCGAGTGCTCGGCCGTTCCCGCCCGACGGGGGTGGTGACATGTGCAATGCGAGCGAAGGCGCCCCCGCGCCTGTCGCCCGCTAGTCACCACCAGGAGGTGGGAGGAGACGATCGTACAACCGCCTTCTCCCACCCCTTCTTCGTCTGCGGTGCGGCGGCGCGAGAGGATCGTCCTCCCGCGCCCGCTCCGCCGCCTCCTTTTGCGACATCACGACCTCGCAAAAGGAGGCAACCGCCGCCCAGGCCTCCTCACTCCCCAGCATGGAGTAGACCACGCTGGGAAGTGAGAGGTCCCGCCCGATCACATCTGTCAGGGCACGGCGCAGCTCAGCCCAAGCTGGGCACACCTCCAAGGTGTGCTGCGCCGTGTCCTCCGCCGCGCCGCAGTCATGGCACGCCGGGGTTTCCTCCCTCCGGATCCGGTGCAGGTGCGTTCCGAAACAACCATGTCCGGACAACACCTGCACCAAACGGAACGAGAGGAAACCATGTGGCCGCTCGAGCCAGCCCTGCAGGACTGGCCCGAGCGCGTCCAGCGTCCGGCGTCCAAAGGCGGCGGTGGCGAGGTCCTCCGCCCAATGGAGGACGATGGCGTCCCTCGCCTCCCGCCGCACGGCCTCCCGCTCCTCCATGGCGGGGCGCTCACCCAGCGCCCTACGCCGCGCCGTCCACTCGTACACTCTGGCGAGCACCCATGCCTCCAACTCCCAGGGAGGGGTGCCCGCCAGAGCGCACGCCGCCGAGAAACCCACTGAGCGGTAGGCCCTCGCCACCCGCTGTGCAATGGCCCTTTGCGGCCTGCGGATGGCGGTTGCATTCTCCCTCCTCTGGAGGGAGTCCGCCCAGATGGGTGCCCCATACAGGGCCATGCTCTTAAGAATGCCGGCATACAATCGCCGGCATCGCTCCTTGGGCCCCCCGAGGTTGGGGAGGAGCCATGAGAGGGCGTCCGCGGCTTTCAGCAGGCGCGTCGACAGCCCGCTAAAGTGCGGGCCGAAGCGCCACCTGCTGTCCAGCACTAGGCCCAGATATTTCATCTGGGCCTTCACCTCAATTCGGACGCCCTCCACGACTATGTGGGCATCTGGAGGGCAGCGCTGCCGAGGCCCGTGGAAGAACACGGCCTCGGTCTTGTTCAGCGCCACCCTCAATCCCAGGCGGCGGATCCTCTCCGCGACCAAGGATCCGCCCGCCGAGGCCAAACAGGCCGCCTCCCCAAAGCTCCTCCCCCGGGCAGTGAGGAGAGTGTCATCCGCGTAGCAGATGACACTCGTGCCCTGGAGGAGGGCTCCCCGCATCCCCAACCTAACCTTTTTTTTTTTTTTTTTTTTTTTGATCTCGCTGGGAAAAAATGCATTACGCATACCCACCCATTGGGGGAATGAGGGGGGTATGTGGGACTCCCCGGAATGAATCCGGTATACCCACTAAAATAACCCAGCGGCACTCCCGCATCGTCTTGAATTGGAGGAGGACTGGGAAACTGGCAGAGCCTTTACGTCCAGTCCCCCGCCGACGACCGCCCGCCTTTATAGCGGGGCCTTCACGCCCCTCCCTCAGTGGAGGAGCCCGGGAACGACCGCGAGTGCTCGGCCGTTCCCGCCCGACGAGGGTGGTGACTCGTGCAATGCGAGCGCAGGCGCCCCCGCGCCTGTCGCCCGCTAGTCACCACCAGGAGGTGGGAGGAGACGATCGTACAACCGCCTTCTCCCACCCCTTCTTCGCCTGCGGTGCGGCGGCGCGAGAGGATCGTCCTCCCGCGCCCGCTCCGCCGCCTCCTTTTGCGACATCACGACCTCGCAAAAGGAGGCAACCGCCGCCCAGGCCTCCTCACTCCCCAACATGGAGTAGACCACGCTGGGAAGTGAGAGGTCCTGTCCGATCACATCGATCAGGGCACGGCGCAGCTCAGCCCAAGCTGGACACACCTCGAGGGTGTGCTGCGCCGTGTCCTCTGCCGCGCCGCAGTGGTGGCACGCCGGGGTTTCCTCCCTCCGGATCCGGTGCAGGTGCGTTCCGAAACAACCATGTCCGGACAACACCTGCACCAAACGGAACGAGAGGAAACCATGTGGCCGCTCGAGCCAGCCCTGCAAGACTGGCCCGAGCGCGTCCAGCGTCCGGCGTCCAAAGGCGGCGGTGGCGAGGTCCTCCGCCCAATGGAGGACGATGGCGTCCCTCGCCTCCCGCCGCACGGCCTCCCGCTCTTCCATAGCGGGGCGCTCGCCCAGCGCCCTACGCCGCACCTTCCACTCGTACACTCTGGCGAGCACCCATGCCTCCAACTCCCAGGGAGGAGTGCCGGCCAGAGCGCACGCCGCCGAGAAACCCACCGAGCGGTAGGCCCTCGCCACCCGCTGTGCAATGGCCCTTTGTGGCCTGCGGATGGCGGTTGCATTCTCCCTCCTCAGGAGGGAGTCCGCCCAGATGGGTGCCCCGTACAGGGCCATGCTCCGAAGGATGCCGGCATAAAGGCGCCGGCACCGTGCACTCGGCCCCCCGAGGTTGGGGAGGAGCCATGAGAGGGCGTCCGCGGCTTTCAGCAGGCGCGTCGACAGCCCGCTAAAGTGCGGGCCGAAGCGCCACCTGCTGTCCAGCACTAGGCCCAGATATTTCATCTGGGCCTTCACCGCTATTCGGACGCCCTCCACGACGATGTGGGCATCTGGAGGGCAGCGCTGCCGAGGCCCGTGGAAGAACACGGCCTCGGTCTTGTTCAGCGCCACCCTCAATCCCAGGCGGCGGATCCTCTCTGCGACCAAGGATCCGCCCGCCGAGGCCAAACAGGCCGCCTCCCCAAAGCTCCTCCCCCGGGCAGTGAGGAGAGTGTCATCTGCGTAACAGATGACACTCGTGCCCTGGAGGAGGGCTCCTCGCAGGAGCCAGTCAAAACCGATGTTCCACAGGGGTGGGCCTAGAACCGACCCCTGCGGAACACCGGACTCCGCGCCGTAGCGCCTGATCCTGGCCGTCTTGTCCACGAGGAGGACCTCTCGGTCCTCCAAGTAGCTGGCCAGGATCACCCGCAGATATTGGGGCACTCCGTGGTATCGGAGTGCCTCTAATATCGTCGAGTGGGGAACGGAGTTGAAGGCGTTGGCTATGTCGAATGACACCGCCAACACTCCGCCCCCCGACTCCACCGCCTCCTGCACCTGGCCCCTGAGTAGGGCCAACGCGTCGACCGTCGAACGACCCCGTCGAAAACCGAACTGGGCGTCCGACAGGTCCGGCCCTACCTCCCGCAAAAGGCTGTTTAGCCGGGTGGCGATGATCCCCTCGAACAATTTACCGACCTCATCGAGCAGAACGATGGGTCGGTATGCCGAGGGGGAGTCCACCGGGCGTCCCTCCTTCCGGAGGAGGCACAACTGCCCCTCCTTCCACTGTTGCGGGAACCTCCCAGCCGTGAGGCACGCGCTGAAGAGGTCCCGAAACCTATCCTCCATGAGGGACGCCGCGATGGCCACCACCCGTGCGGGGACGCCATCTGGCCCAGGGGCCGTCTTCTTCGCGCGGAGGGACAGAACCCCCGCGCGAAGTTCCTCCGCCGATACTGGAGGGACCTCCTCCTCCGGCGAAGCTACCACCCCCCGTGGGGGGTTCATCGTTGGTGGGGTGAAGTCGGCCCTGCGCGGAAACAGGGACCGGACCACCCCATCCAGCAACGCCGGCTCCAGGGTCTCCGTTAGTGGGGGGCCAAAGGGGCGCAGTTGGTTACGCGCCGCCTTATATGGCCTCCCAAACGGATCCCTATCGAGGCCCTCCAGCATCTCGGCCCTCGCCGAGTCCTTGGCGGCGCACATCGCCGACTTGAGGACCGCCTTTGCCTCTAGGTAAGAGGCGTAGAGGCGGTCCTCCCCGGCCTGAGATCGGGTAGTGCGCCGCCGGCTCCGCATATAGGCCCTTCTGGCCGCCACGCAGGCGGCCCGCAGCCCCGCCAGCTCCTCCGTCCACCAATAGACGCCGCGACGGGGAGGCGGACGGCGTGACCGAGGCATGCTGGCGTTACACACCTCGGTCAGCGAGCCGCGGAGCTGGACTGCTGCGGCGTCCACGTCCAGGACAGGCTCGACAGGGGGCGAGAGCCAGTCCTGGAGAAAGGCCGCCTCCTTGGCTGCCTCCCGGTCCAGACGGGTGAGAGCCCACCGCGGGAAGGGAGATTGGCCAGAGCGGGCCGTCCCCCCCCGGGGGCCGGTGGAGATGTCGAACCGCACATATCGGTGGTCCGACAAAGTCTCCACCGTCTCCACCCGCCAGTTCACGACGCGGGCGGCTAGGGCAGGGGTGGCAAATGAGACGTCTACCACCGACCCACCCCGTTGCCGCACACACGTGTGGACCGCCCCCCTGTTGAGGAGGGACACGCCGCACGAGGCCGACCAAAATTCGGCGGCGCGTCCCCGGACGTTGCACGAGGCAGCCGGGTTGCCCCAAGCCTCCGACTTGGCGTTCAGGTCGCCCATTACGGCGACCTGGCGCGGCGCCGCCCTCCCTACGACTGCGGTAAGGACCTCGAGGAAGTCCTCAAAGTCCGAGAGAGGGCGGTTTGGGGAGAAATAGACCCCAACGAGGGCTATGGCCCCCCACGCGGCGGCCACGTATCCCGGTCCCCTCTCTAAGAGCGAGAGGGGAGGGGAGTCCGTAGAAGACCGCGCCACCAACGCCACCAAGCCGTCCCGATCGCCCAGCCAACGACTGGGGACCGAGTAAGGCTCGGCGACCACCGCCACGTCCACCAACCACTCGGCCATGATCTGCATCAGTAGATCCTGGGCCGCCCTGCAGTGGTTGGTGTTCGCCTGGAGGATGCGATGTTCGACTCTATCCATCAATCGGACATCGCACCCCCCTCTTCAGCCGCAGCAGCCGAATGCCCAACCTCGGGCACGGCGGTGGTAGCGGCAGGCGTGCTCGGCGCCTGCGCTTTTCCCCTCTTAGGGGGAGGATTGCACATCCTCCCCTTCATGACGTGGCCTGCCGGGCGGCCACTGGCGGCACACACAGCGCAGTGCGGTGCGGCGGCCTTGCACGTGGCGGACTTGTGGCCGTCCTTGCCGCAGCGGTAACAGCTCTCTGTCCGGTCTACCGTTGACGGACAGAGGGCTCGGGTGTGCCCGACTCCGAAGCACCTGTAGCAACGCAAGGGCTGTGCCACAAGTACCCGGACTGCACCCGAGCTGAAGCCTACGTTAAGCCGTCCTTTGTCAAGGACGGCTTTGGCAGCGGCGACTGGGCACTCCAGGCGAATGGTACCCATGCCGCCGCGGCCGGGCCTGATGTCCCGGCCTTTCACCGCTGCGACGTTGCAGCCTCCGATTGCTGCGACCGCCGCCACCACCTCCTCCTTGGTGACGGTGTCGTCCAGGTCGGCCACCTCTAAGGCCGCCGTCTTCACGGGCCTGGCCACCTTGGCCGCGTCCGCGATGACCTCTTGCAACTTTGTTGCGAAGAGGTCTGCGTGTGCACTGCCCTCTGCCCCCGGGAACTCGAAGATTCGAGCCCCGGCTTGGGTCCGCCGGCAAGAGACCTTGCCGATCCCCAGTTGGTTGGGATCGGCATTGGCACGCGCCCGCAACAATACGGACGCGTATGTCTCGCCGCGCTCCGCAGCCTCCGCGGTGAGTGTCACCACGACGGCTGCGGTCTTTGGAGGAACGAGTTTCCTCCTGGTGCCGGCGGTTTTGGCTGTGGGAGCAGCGCTGGCGGCCTTGGGGGGGGGGGGGCGCCCTTTCCCCTTTCCCTTCCCCTTCCCTTTGCCGGTCGCCTGCGACTGGCTGGGAAGGGTGGTGGTGGCGGGAACGGCAGGGACGGCCGCTGCCCCTCCTTTGCCCTTGCCCTTCCCTTTAGCTTTGGCTGTCGTCTGTGACTGGCTGGCTGGGGTAGTGGTGGCGGGGACGGCCGGGACGACAGCTGCCGCCCCTTTGCCCTTGCCCTTCCCCTTCCCGCCGACGACCCTCGTCCAGCCCTGCTGGTTGGACGGGGTGGTGGCGGGTAAAAAAGGGTCCTCCTCCCTCTGTGAGGTGGGCCCCGGCTCCTCGCGTCTCTTGTCCGCCGCAAGCGGCGGTCGGAGGTTTTTCTCCGGCAGGAGCCGGTCCTCTATGCCTGCTAGGCAGGCCCTCGTAAAGGCCCTCTCCTCCATCACAACCTTGCGAATGATATCCTCGAGGTTGGAGGCGGAGGGGCCCTCTGCCGCTGGTCTCGGCTCGGCCTGGGTTGGTAGGGCCGTGGCTTCAGCCAGCTTCTTGTGGAGCTGGCTGACCTCTGCCTGCAGGCGATCGACCCTCGCCTGCAGTTGCCGCGTTTCGTCGGTCGCCTGGCGCTGAACCAGCTCCTCTATGATGCATCGCATGCTAGCGGCCCGGCATTTCAGGGACTTCTGAAACGTCCCTTTTAGATTGGAGGACTTTGAGGCGACCACCACTATCTCCTCTTCGTCCTCCTTCGCCATCCTCTCAAGTTCAGCCAATGAGTGGTCCGCGTACACAACGCGGGACGCACCGTAACCAGATTTGACCCGGGCGACGCGAGCCTGTTGCTCCTTCGCAGCCACCCGCTCCTCCAGCTCCTGCTGGAGCTGCGTCCGCCGAGCCAGGTCCAACTGGCGTTGGGCGTTTGCCAGACCCACGTCGTGGGTATCCGCTGCCATCGTCGCCTTCTTGGCCTTGGCCTTCTTTTTTGGCTCCTTTGCCGAACCTGAGGCCGAGGAGCCATCTGACCCTTCCTTGAGGAAGGCCCGCTTCCGCGATTTTGATCGACCTTGCTCGACCTCCATCGAGCTGGCTACCGACAAAACGGACTCGCTGTCGGAGTCCGACAACTCGTCTGCCCCTTCTCCATAGAAGGTCCGCCCTTCCTCCGACGCTGAAGCGTCGCGTTGGCCCTTAGAAGGGCCTTTTGGGTGGCCCTGAGAAGGGCCTTTTGGTTGGCCCTGAGAAGGGCCTTTGGGTTGGCCCTGAGAAGGGCCTTTTTTAATAAAATGCCCGAGGGCGTCCCGCGCAGGCTTTGGCATGATAGCCTCCGCAGGTGTCGCAGTTACCGCAAATAATAAAAACAAAATACTACGACGCACAGCGCACTTTAGCCGTACCCAGTCTGCCACTCCGTTACGGTGGTCAGAACTGGGACGTTTCCAGGGAACACGACGAGGACGTAAGCGCTGTGGGGGGTTCCCCATCCCCAACCTAACCTAACCTAACCTAACCTAACCTAACAGAAGTTCATCAAACTATTCTCGTAATTTCCATGCATCAAACGCTGGGCAATTCAGCAAGATTGTTTGCCCATTGTGTAACACCAATCATGCATTATTTCAGTGCTCCAAATTCGCTGACATGCTGAGTCTGGAAAAAATGGCATTTATAGAAAACAATAAAATATGCAAAAATTGTTTATATGTGCATAATAAGGGTTACTGTGCGTCACAGAAAAGATGCAGAGATTGCAACGAACAACATAACACACTTCTGCACAGCGCTATTGCAATTTCAGCGCAAACGCCCTCAGCAACACAAACAGCACCTAAACCGTCGTCATCGACTTCAACTAGGTCAAATAAAAATCTACAAAACAACTTCGCATCAAATAATGATGATGAAATATTATTACCAACAGCATTATTGCAAGTAGCCTCAGCTGGAGGTGACTACATTACACTAAGGGCTCTAGCTGACCAAGGCTCACAAATTACGTTGATAACGGAGAATGCTGCACAAAGATTGGGCATAAAGCGTCAACATCTGAGTGCAAACATAAGCGGCATCGGTACCCTATCCAACAGGAGTAAAGGAAAGGTCCGTCTATCCTGCAAGTCCTTATATAACGACTTCCAGTTTACAACAGAAGCGTTAATCATGCCACGGGTAGTAAACAATCTGCCCAACGTTACATTTGCAAAGAAACCTTGGGCTCATGTGACAGACATCACACTAGCCGACCCAGATTACAACTTATCTAGGCCCATTGACATACTTCTGGATGCACACGTATTTTCCGAAATACTCATGAATGGCTTAGTCAAAGGGCAGGTTAATGATCCCATGGCTCAACAAACACGGTTGGGGTGGATATTGTCAGGCAATGTCACCAAAACATTTAATTGCAACGTCGTAGTTAATGAAGTTAACGACTTGTCAAAATACTGGGAAGTGGAAGACATCAATGGAGATGCATGCAATTCCATGACGTCAGAGGAACGATATTGTGAGGAATTCTACACTGCAACAACCAAGCGACTAGGTGATGGCAGATATGCAGTTCGGTTGCCAATGAAGCCTAATTTTAATCAGCTGCTGGGCAAGTCAAAGTCACGAGCTGTAGCACAGTTTATGCAATTAGAAAGGAGATTAGGCAGGGATGACAAATTATCAGATAGTTACATCAAATTTATGCAAGAGTACCTGGAAATGGGACATATGAAGGAGAGCAAACCGGGCTGCAACACGGCATACTACTTACCTCATCATGGAGTCCTAAAACAGGACTCAGTGACATCAAAATTGAGGGTGGTTTTTAACGCCTCCCAGAAAACTGACACAGGTTACAGCCTGAATGACTTGATGGAGTGTGGCCCTAAGCTTCATCAAGATTTATTGACATTATTATTAGGATGGAGGCTATACAAGTACGTCTTTACTGCAGATTGTGAGAAGATGTACCGCATGATCCTTGTCCATGAAGAAGACCAACACTTGCAAAAGATCCTGTGGAGGGAATCCAACCGAGATCCTTTGAAGGAGTTCCAGTTGTGTACAGTGACGTATGGCACCAAGGTAGCACCACTTCTAGCTCTTCGAACGCTGAAACAGCTTGCAGATGATGATGCACAGAAATACCCGTTAGCAGCGGATGTCATTGCTAACGAAATGTACGTTGATGACGTCCTAAGTGGCAGCAACTCCATCGAACGAGCACAAGAAATTCAAAAGCAACTCATCGACATGCTGTGTGGAGCTGGCCTTACACTACGGAAGTGGTCAAGCAACGACCAGACCTTGATTGAAAGCTTATCTTCTTTAGATCTTAACCAAACGACGAAACATTTTACAAACGATGGAATGACAAAAGCCTTGGGGGTACAGTGGAATCCTACAACTGACACATTTTCGTTTACAAACAACATACAATCTGACAGTAAAAACCAATTGACAAAAAGAAAGCTACTATCGGAAATCTCGAAAATTTTCGACCCACTGGGCTGGCTGACACCTATGACAGTAAAAGCAAAACTGCTGTTCCAAAGCATCTGGCTATCAGGATGCGAGTGGGATGAAATCTTACCTGACAGCGTGCAAGAAGAATGAAAGCAGTTTACTAGCGATCTACACAAAATAACCGAATGCCAAATACCAAGGTGGCTGGGAGATATTACGAAACCATTCCAAGTACATGGGTTCTGTGATGCGTCAGAAAAGGCCTACGCATGCACAATATACCTAGTGACCATAAACAACAATGACGAGCCCGTAACCAGACTTATCGCTGCAAAATCGAGGTTATCGCCAATCAACAAAAAATTGACTCTACCGCGACTCGAATTATGTGGAGCGCTACTACTTTCACGGCTCATGAAGAAGGTTCTGACAACCTTTAAATGGGATAGTGTGCACAAAAATACATACGCCTGGACGGACTCTATGATTGTATTAGGCTGGCTGCATGGGGACGTCACAAAATGGAAGTCGTTCGTCAGCAACAGAGTACAGCAAGTGCATGACGTAATTCCAAAACAGCACTGGAGTTATGTCAAGTCCGAGGAAAATGCTGCAGATTGTGCATCACGCGGAATCAGTTGTTCACAACTATTGCAACATTCTTTGTGGTGGCAAGGTCCCCACTGGATGAAAACTTGCAGTGAAGATACTTTTGATAAAATTACAATTACACCAACAACATGCGAATCAAAACAAAAACAAATGCAAATGTATGTTGTGAAATGTGAACCGTCTTCAATAGTAATTGAGTTATTAGACAGACACAGCGATTTGACTCGTATTACAAGGGTCATTGCTTGGATGAAACGTTTCATAAACAGCTGTTCGAACACCAACACTCATCGTACTACTTATTTGACATCTATAGAACTACAAAGCGCTGAAAACCTAATAATGAAACATATTCAATTACACACCTTCAATGACGAGATTATGAGTTTGAAGAAAGACAGAGGTTTGAACACAAAAAGTCACCTTTTGAGTTTAAATCCATTCCTTGACAAACATGACATTCTGCGAGTAGGTGGAAGGTTACGTAACTCAAACCTACCCGAAGACACTAAACATCCAATTCTACTACCACATGACAATAAACTGACAGAGTTATTAATCTGGCAAGCTCACAGAAGAACACTACACGGAGGTCCTAAGCTAACCCTGACACATCTACGACAAAGAGTATGGATCGTAGGAGGACTTCGCGCCGTCAAAAAGGTCTTACACAAATGCGTAACATGTTGCCGACTTAATGCTAAACAATCAAACCAGATTATGGCTGACCTACCAGAGCCGAGAGTGACAGTATCTAGCCCATTTACACATACAGGTGTCGATTTTACTGGATACATTGAAATCAAGGCAAGTAAAGGCCGAGCGGTCAGAACATTGCTGGCGTACGTTGCAGTATTTGTTTGTCTGGCAACAAAAGCCATTCATCTAGAACTGGTAACAGAACTATCCAGTACAGCATTCCTATCGGCTTTCAAGCGCTTCTGCGCACGCCGAGGTATGCCCCGGGACATGTACAGCGACAACGGTACGAATTTTGTGGGTGCAAACCGGATCCTACTGCAACAATACAAACGCATTGTAGAAAACATTGACAACTTCTTCTTGGGAAAAATATCAGAGATGGGAGTTCAATGGCACTTCAATGCCCCGGTATGGCCAAGCGCAGGCGGACTGTGGGAAGCCGCTGTGAAGAGCGTGAAATACCATCTCAAACGGGTCATTGGAGACCAACGTCTCACATATGAAGAATTTACCACTCTGCTATGTCAGATAGAAGCTTGCTTGAACTCACGACCACTATGCACCGTTTCAGAGAACGGCGAAGAGATAAACTGTTTAACTCCAGGACACTTCTTAACCGGCACATCACTCATGACAATTCCAGAACTCGACATGGACAAGACTTACCGTTTAAACACGAGATGGCACATTGTACAACAAATTAGCAAGGATTTCTGGAAGAAGTGGTCGCAAGAGTACCTCCAACAACTACAAGCAAGACTAAAGTGGAAACGACAGAATACTGACATAAAGAAAAATGACATTGTATGCATTAAGGATGAAAGGTTACCTGCAGGAAAATGGGCACTGGGTCGTGTAGCAGATTTACACCCTGGAAAGGACGGCCACACTCGAGTTGTGACATTACGAACTGCAAAAGGTGAAACTAAACGACCTATTACAAAACTGGTACCACTAGTGGAGGCTGAGGAACAAGACAACCCTGACACTGACAAACTACCCAAAAACAGGCGAAACCGAGCTAAAAGGTTTAGCTGGAACAGCTTGGTTTGTTATATGCTGATGCTAGTTATGACATTCATAACACCTACTGTCCAGCAAGATATGAACCTTACTCAATTGACAAAAAATCAAACACTTTACTTTGACAAAATTGCAGACCTACAAGAAATTAGAGATGAATGGAAACTGGTATTCTATTACAATATGACAAATTATTGGCGCAATATGGACACTTTGCAAGCATTCGTATCTCATATAAAGCAAGCTCGTTGCGAAGAGTGGATGATGCAATTTCTTGTTTTGATTAACCAACTTGAACAAAGCACGAGTGAACTAAATTATTACAACGAATTACTGAGGTCCCAGCGGATAATTCAACACAGGTTCAAAAGGGGATTAATCGACGGAGTGGGATATGTTGCAAATTCGCTATTTGGAGTGTTAGACCAACATTTTGCAGAAAAATATGAACAGGATATCGACACAATCCAACATAATGAAAATCACCTATTTCAATTGCTTAAAAATCAGACAAGTGTTCTGGAAACCGAGAACAACATTGTACAGCGTAACGAAGCAACAATGGTGAAGCAGTTCACTTTAATCAACGATCACCTCACGTCCCTAGAAAACAAGACGCTCAAAGATCAACTTGAGAGTTCACATGCATTCTACTTAATTACATCGGCCATAGCTGCGGAAAGAATGGCCCAAAACTTAAAGGATATTCAAGAATCACTCATCAACACCCTGACAAATATGTACCAAGGACATTTGGACGTACATCTACTATCACCAACCCAAATGCAAAGCGAACTAGATAGAGTAGCTCGACTACTACCTCGCGATTCTACACTACCTGAAGTTCATAATGACATAAGAGACATCTACAGGCTGTTCAGAATACATGCGCGCATAACAGAGCACTACCTATTGATGGAAATAAAGGTACCGATCTTGAGTGATGTCCTATACGAACTTAACAGACTTATCAGCATTCCCCAACGTATTGACATAAAACGGGTAATGTATGTTATTCCCAACTCTGCATTAATAGCATTTAACGCCAACCAATACTCATTTATACCCCTAGAACAGTACGACATTAATGAATGCCAAAAATTACGGGACCAATCTCTACTGTGCAAACTAAATCACCCTATATACAACACCGGTGATCGTCACAAGTCTATTTGCGATGTACAGCTAATTCGGGACAATGAAGAACACAGCGTTTATTGCCATACGGAAATAAAAATATGCACCGACAAATGGGTCAAATTACATCAACAAAACACCTGGTTTTATTATTGTTGTGACACGTGCGAAGTACAATTAGTGTGCGGTACTCAAATGACATCGGAGACGTTACGTCACTCGGGTCTGATAACGCTGAAACAAGGATGCAACTTGCAAGGTGACTCATTCACACTGCACGCATACATGGAACATACAAGCGACATTTTAGTTAAGGAACCATATGCCATGATCATGCCCAAGATCTCTCCAATCAACAACATCATCAACACGTCGATTCGTAACACCTCCCTGCACATTGAAACGCACGAAGAGACTTTTAAGAAAATTGACGCACAACTACGCTCAATTAAGGAACAGTCTAATCCTGAAATCTTATCCTCTCACGACGTCCACCACTACATTGCAATCTACATAACTTCTGCTATTAGCATTGCACTGCTTGTAACATCGATGTATTTTTAGCGAAAGATGGCTACCCAAAGACAGGGGGAGGGTCCGCAAGACGCAAGAAGCAGAAGCAGACGAGAAGAAGAGCATGACATCGAGGACAGGATCAGCAAGATCGACAAACGGGACTCAAAAGTGAGCAAAGTGTCGTGTGCTAACCCTACCACGTGTGTGACAAGTGAAGTGAAATTTGACACTGAAAAACATAGTGAAGTGTGCTAATTTATTACTATGACATTCTATTTATAGACTTTAGATATCCATATAAAATCAATCATATTTACATTAGAGTACTACATTTTTTACATTCTTATTTTATTTTACATATTTTGGATTGTTTTATTTAGTTATTGTCTTTCTGTGTTGTGGCAATATGTACGGTGCACGTACATGGGTTTTAAAATATATTCATAACAATAAGCTAGCCAGTAGGCTCGCGTATTTGCACTTTGGACGCAACCTACATTTGGCAGTGCATTGACACTGACATATTGCATTATTCTATGCAGTTTATGTATATTACATTTTAGTGTTCAATTAGACGTGGTTTGAATCGGACTACTTGCAGTTTCATTTAGATTCATCCCGTTGGACACTCGTTTGCATTCCGTGACATTGTCTAGCAGTTTAAATTGACATTTTGCATTACATGAAAGTTTGCAGTTACATTGACATTTTGCATTACATGAAAGTTTGCAGTTACATTGACATTTACGTATGTTAGGCTAACCCCCTTACACTTCCCGATGGTTTGCATCTATCGGCCAGCCATGATGCGACATATTTGTTACAATTTCAAAATAAAAGCAAGTAATTATTTTGATAAAACTGGCGTAACCAGTGCTACTTTTTACCTAAACTTGCGCGTTCAAAAGTTCAAATTTTGTGAAATCCTTCTGAAGTCCAGTAGAACCAATATAGTTAGATATTTACTCTCCATAGCCGGTCTTGTATCGGCAGTTATTTTAACAAGAGTTGCTACAGTACATACTATGGCTGGTCTGAAACCAGATTGGTAAGGATTCAGCAGGCTTTTAGAGAATAAATAACAAAATAGTTGGAGGGCTTTGGTCTTGGAGAAGGTTGACCTTGACAGGATGGATATTGGATATTTTTATGATTTAATGATAAGTGATAAAAAGGCCAACATATACTTGAAGAAGACATTTATTTAAAAAACATACTCCTTGGAAGTCGCGTCGCCCCCGCAAGGGGGCGAGGCGAGCGGTCACGGAACCTCGTTCCCTGGCCGCGGGTGCAGCACCGGAGCTCGCTACTGCGAACTCGTCACTGGGTGATCCTTTGGACCCAGCATGTTGCGAGCGTGAATTTCTAAAATTCGCGCTCGCTATGTTTGGCTTGTTGTATGTGACTGTAGGCGCGCCGCGGCGAGCGTTAATGAACGACTCGCCGCTTCTTCACGGCACCCTGGCGGTCCTCCCCCACCAGGTGGAACTCAGGGCGTACCCTGAGAAGCCCAGCGAAGGCGACCAGCGACAGGAGTGCCGACTTTGACGAACCTACAGTTTAGTAATGAAAGCGACTAGCGACTACTAGCGCCGTAAATGTATGTAGGAGCGGCAATGTACTGAGTTACACCGCTCATGAACCAATAGCGCGCGAGGCGATCGCAGCGCCATTTGGTGCAAGTGTACTAGCGAATGCAGAGTAGTGATTGGCTGGCTGTCGGCGCGAAGCGTGTCTATATTAACTTAGAACAAACTTCACGCCGGGGTGTAGTGTGAGGTGGGCAGTGTTATTGTTTGGGTAAGCAGCGTGTAGACTGTTGCTGCTTACTCAGGCGTCATGTCCGGGTGGTGGATGGAGGCGCAATGTCAGGTAGGCAGCAGATCTCGGGGGAGGCGTTTTCGGTCGGGCGGGCGCGCGTGCCATGGCGCCAGGTGTTTCACATGGGGCCAGGCAGAAGCGTCGGCCCGCGCGAACATAGCCTTTGCTAAACGTCCCACGAACTCGTCCAGGCTCTCGATCCCGGAGTCGCGTTGAATGACGTCATTTCTCACACAGCGAGGCGCGCCTACCACGCTACGAAGTGTGAGGTGTTGCTGTGCTCGGAGTCTTTTCTTGTTGGCCTCGCTGGTGAGGGCGAACCAAGCTGGGGCTGCGTAGGTCAAGAGAGGTCGCACGTAGGTTTTGTAGATTCCCAGCTTGGTCCGGGCGGGGAGGCGGGACGAGAGTACTGGCTTGAGCAGGTTTCGGGCTACCCTGCTTTTGTTGACTACCTCCCTGACATGCGGCCCCATCGTGAGTCGACGGTCGATGGTGATGCCCAGGTACTTGGCCTGGGGGGACCACTCGACGTCGACTCCTTGTAGCTTCAGGGGTGGTGGGAGGGGGACGTGACCTGTAACTAGAGCCTGCGTCTTACTCACATTCACCGACAGCCGCCATTTGGCCAGCCACTCGGGAAGTAGGTCGAGGGCGCGCTGCATCTTCAGCGCTGCATGCTTGGGATTCAGAGATGTTGTGACGTATGCAGCGTCGTCAGCGTACAGCGCCAGCGTCGCTTCGTGAGTTGTGGGGATGTCGTCTGTGAAACATGAGTAAGACGCAGGGGATAAGCAGCTTCCTTGCGGCACGCCCGCCCGAATTGGGCGGGGGGCGGATAGTGCTCCCTCTACCACCACTCTGAAACTCCTGTGGGACAGAAAGGATTGCATTACTTTAACCACGCGACGGGGCGTGCTGGTTTTAGAAAGCTTGTATACTAGGCCGTCGTGCCAGACACGGTCGAAGGCCTTTTCCATGTCGAGGAGTACTGCTACCGCGTATTCCTTTTTGTTCATTGTTGACGACAGCAGGTGCAGTACCCTCGACAGCTGGAGCGTCGTGCTGTGCTCAGCGCGGAACCCGAATTGCTCCTCTCGTGGTGTGATGTGCGGTGTGAGATGTCGCAGCAGGAGCGACTCGAACACCTTGGAGATGTTAGACAGCAGGGTGATGGGCCGATAGCTTTCCGGCTTCAGGATGTTTTTCCCCGCCTTGGGCAACATTATGACGCGCCCCTCCTTCCATGAGGCCGGGAAGGAGCCCGTGCGCAGGATCCCAGTGTACAGGCGCGCCAGGGCCGCAATCATGCGGAACGGCAGGTGGCGCAGCGCTGTGTTTGTGATCCCGTCGGCGCCAGGGGCCTTCCTAGGCTTTGTTCTCAGGATGGCGCGTCTGACCTGCCCAGGCGAGAAAAAATGACTGCGTCTTCTTCGGGAGCTATCGGCATGGCGAAGTACTCCCCAAGGTGTTTCTCAACCGCTGCGACATGATCGTGCTCGGTGGTCGGGTTCGGCTGGAATTGACGCTCCAGGTGTTCCGCAAAGACCTCCGCCCGGTCTGCGGCTACATACTTCAGAGCCCCGTCGCTGCTCTGGAGTGGTCTTACCGGAGCTGGGGTATTCTTCAGTTGGCGGCACAGCCTATGAAGGGAGGGCCAATCGCCCTCCGCGGCGTCAATTCGTTCCTCCCAGCTCGCGGCTCTCAGAGCGCCGAGCTCGGCCTTCACTTTCTCTGTTAGCTTATTAAGCTGTGTTTTTAGAGTGGGACAACGCAGTTGTTGCCACTGCTTGCGTAGTCGTCTCTTTTGTCTTATAAGGTTATGAATGCGGGCAGGCAGGGGCGGCTGGAGCACTCTCCCCTGCTGCTGTGTCATTGTAGAGTCCTCCAGTGCTTGCGTTACGCAAGCAGTGATGTCCTCGGCTAACGTGTCAACGTCTGCTGCGGATGTGATAGGCCGAGTCGGGGTCGTGGCTGCAATCCTTTCTGTGAACTTAGTCCAATCGATTATTCGACGTGGCGCTTGAGGTGCCAAACGGGTAGGTATATCCGACAGGACGACGAGCACCGGGTGGTGGTCGGATTGTAGCTCGTCTTCAAGTACCTGCTGTGTGACCTGGCATTGGAGCCCTCGGTGTACCACGATGTCCAGCACGTCTGTTCCTCTGTCGGGGTAGTGTGTAGGCACTTCTGGGCCCGACACTGTGTACCCGAAGGCTTCGGAGTCCGCGAAGTTATTTAAAAAAAAAAAAAACACGAGGAGGTCATGGAATCGCGGAGAATCTTAACACCGCGATTCAGTTTAGTGAAGTAAAAGATCAACGCCATCTATCGAGAAATTATGAACTAATATTCAAAACAATGAACTTAAATTAAGATTGTACATTCCACCCACTATGGACAGAATGTCCATTGTTCCCGCCCACCATGAATTGACTACATTCTAACAAATGGACTGTATGGTATAGTTAAAAACAAGTTTTAAGTCACAGATAAAACGTTACAATATAAACCAAAACAACCAGATTACAACAGTGTGAACAATCAACAAATCACTAACATACACATAACTGATCACTGAGTGACAGGTAACACACACAGTTTAGTAATTGGTCGTTTAAATGTGGTAGGTACCTTTACATTTCAGAGTGACTACTCTCGTAATATTGTCCGACCCAGAGTGTTTAAAAATGATTTTACCTAAAAGCCATTTGGCTGGAGGGAGTCCATCTTCCTTTACTAAAACTAAGTCTCCGATCTCAGGTCCAGGAGTTTTGTTTGCCCACTTATAACGATGTAAAAATTGACTTAAATACTCACTTGACCACCTACGCCAAAATTGTTGCAGCATTCTTTGAGTTAATTGCCAACGTTTCAATGATGAAATAGATGATGTTTCGTAATTATGCTCAGGTACTAGAATTAATGATTCACCTATTAAAAAATGGCCTGGAGTGAGAGGTGTTGGGTCTTGCGAATTTGTGCTAATTTGTGATAGCGGTCGAGAGTTAAGGCAAGCTTCTATTTGATACAAAAGCGTCGAAATCTCTTCGAAAGTAAGAGTCGCAGTACCTATGACACGTCTAAGATGATGTTTGGAGGACTTTATTCCAGCCTCCCATAGCCCGCCGAAATGCGGGGCATGGGGTGGGATAAAGTGCCAAGTGGTGCCGTTGTTTGCCAAACACTCAGCGATTTCCATCGTTAAGGTTGACTTCTCTTGTGCGAACAAGTCTCGGAGTTCGCGAGCGGCACCAACAAAATTCGTTCCGTTATCGCTGAATAAGTCAGCGCAATGGCCACGTCTTGCAACAAATCTTTTGAAAGCCGCAATGAACCCTTGTGATGTGAGATCACTCACCGCTTCCAAATGTACGGCTCTTGTAGCCATACATACAAAAAGGCATATGTAACCTTTATAGGCACGGCGGCCTCTACCTTTGGAAGTTCGAATCTGTATGGGACCTGCGTAGTCCACACCACTTCGATAAAACGCTCGAATTGGTGTAACTCGAGCTGAAGACAACTGTCCCATCAATTGGACCCTAGTCTGTGCTGCATGGCGTACCTACACAAATAACGCATTTACGGATAACCAATTTTGCTTGATTCTTAGCATCAATGACCCAGTATAATGCCGCCGTACAATGTGTTATGGTGAGCTTCATTTAAGACTAATTCAGTGAGGTGAGATTTTGACGGTAGTATTATTGGGCGTTTTACATCAGTTGTTATTTCTGCTTTCTCTAAACGGCCACCAACTCTCAAGATGTCTGAATCATCTAGGAATGGATTTAATGACGTAACTTTGCTTTTCCTTTGTACTATCCCCTTTTACTTAATATCTATAATCTCTTGCTGAAAACTTACCGATTGACACTGTTTTACACAAATATGAAGAGCTTCATTCAATTCTATACTAGTTAACCATACAGGTAAGTTATGATCATGTACGTTTATCAACTTTTTAATTAATCTTTTGCAGTGTGCTACAACTCGAACTAGTTTACGAAGAGATGAGAACTTGGTCCACAACTGCAATTGATCATTCTGCGTTACATGACAAACCCTTTTTGTTTTTTCTTTTATATTAGTGTCTGGTGTTTGACTTTTTTCCTGAGTTTCAGATCTATGTTTCAACCATAATGGTCCTGTTTTCCACAGATCAAACATCGGTAAGTCTGATGGGTTAATTCCTCGCGACGCACAATCTGCCGGGTTATCAGGAGATGATACGTGTGACCATTGACTCCTGTCTAATATATTTAGAATCTCCGACACCCGATTGGCTACAAACGTTTTCCAACGTGTTGGGTGACTGCTCAACCAAGCCAGTACCACGGTAGAGTCGGTCCAAGCCCGAAGGTTAGTTTTTGGAACGTTTAACACTACCGATACTTCCTATAACAACTTAGCTAATAAGACAGCTCCACATAACTCAAGCCTTGGTATCGATACTTGCTTAATTGGAGCCACTTTGGTTTTGGAAGTTACCAGATGAACGTAGACGCTTCCCAAATCATCAACAACACGTATATACACCACTGCAGCATAAGCCTCACTAGATGCGTCGCAGAACCCATGAAGTTCCATGGTGCTACTTTCCTTGACATTAATCCATCGTGGGATTTGACATTTGGTGAGTTCAACAGGTCCTGCACGGTAAGTAATCCACTCGTCTAACAGTACAGGTGGTAGTTTGTCATCGCATTCTATTCCTGCAAGCCAAAGCTTTTGAATCATAATTTTAGCTTTTACGATTGCTGGTGATATCCAACCCATTGGGTCAAATAACTTTGCAATATCAGATATTACCTTTCTTTTTGTTACAGGTTCCGATATTGATGGTAGCTGAACGGTGTACTCGAAGTCATCGGTTCGTCGATTCCAGGTAAGTCCTAATATTTTTATTGTTTCACTTTCTTTCAGTTCTAATTTGCTTGTTATGCTTTCTTTGCTTATTTCCTTATGTAATTGGTCATCATTACTTGCCCATTTTTGTAATTCAAAGCCTCCTTTGCTTAGTAGTTTAGTCATTTCTGAGAATATTTGGTATCCTTCTGATACACTTTTACAACCAGTAATGAGATCATCTATGTAAAAGTCTTTTAATACTCTTTCAGATGCTAGTGGAAATTGGGCTCCTTCATCATATGCGACTTGGTGAAGCGCTCTTACCGCCAGGTATGGAGCTGAAGTAGTCCCAAACGTTACTCGTACTAAACGCAAATGTCGTATTTCTTTTGCAGGGTCAGATCTCCACACTATACGTTGATAATCTGCATCTGGGTCAGACACCTTCACCTGTCGATACATCTTTACGATGTCAGCTACTAAGCAAATAGGGTGAAGCCTCCATCTCATAAGAATGTGCCTAAGATCATCTTGCAATGTCGGTCCTACCATAAGGTTACTATTCAGTGAAATACTATTGTCATCGCGACTAGAAGCATTAAATACGATTCTGAATTTTGTTGTAGTTTTATCGTCTCTAACTACTTCATGATAAGGCAAGTAAACTGCTTCTGGATTATCAATTTCGTTTTCAGGTATTATTTGCATATGACCGAGCTTTAAATATTCTGAAAAAACATCTGAATATTTAGTTTTTAATTCAGGTGATTTTAAAAAACGATTTTCTAATGATAATAATCTCTGTACGGCAACATTGCGCGAATGGCCATATTTACTGATCGGGTCATTATCTTTAAAGGGTAACTTTACAATATACCTACCAGAACTATCGCGTTTGGTGGTTTCCTTAAAGATTTCTTCACAACATTTTTCTTCTGGAGTAAATTGATTTTTGCTTAGATTAAAGTTATCAGATTCGAGCTCCCAAAATTGTTTAAGATTAAAATCTTCATCGCAAATGAGCACTATTGCAGCTCAAAGTATTGGTTACACTATCACCCACTTTGCCAGATAAAACCCAACCTAACCTGGTGTTCTGTGCTATCGGTGTTCCTATTGGACCTCTAATCAATCCTTCAGTTATAATTTGGTAATAGGTCGATTTTATTTGGTATGTTAAACTTCGGATCTGCTAACTTCATAACTGGTAAGTAAATTTGTCTTTCAGGTAGAAATGAAGTTAATTTCCGAAGAACATATGTTTTGACGTTTACAGTAAAGTTAGGATCCTGGAGAGATTGTAGTTTAATATAAACCACAAGTTTACAATTGAGCGAAGCGTTGTCTTCACCAGCCACTCCAGTTATAACACTGTTGCATTTAATTCTCTTAAGCCCAAGCATTTGGACAGCAGACTCCGTTATAAAAGATGCTTGTGATCCCTGGTCCAATAGTGACCTCAGTGTTATATAAGACCCTGTGTTAGTTTCTGCGTTTACTAAGGCTGTTGCTAATACAACCTGACAATTTGTGTTAGACATACAACTAGTTATGTTCCTTACCTCGATCTCGTCTTTTGATGTTGTTGCAGCTTCAACAACATTGGTACTATTAACTGATTGCTTGCCTGGTTCATCAGTTAATTGGCTATTATTATTCGAATGCAGCAACGAATGGTGTTTTTTCTTGCAAATTCTACATCTTGTGGGCAAACGACACGAAGTTACAATGTGATTTGCGCCTAAGCAATTGAAACACAAACCTGAATTTTGGACAAAATTACGACGAGCTGACAAAAATCTTTACAATTTCCTATCTTATGATTGCTATTTGAACAAAAGGCACATACAGATGTTTTGTTCTCGTTTACATTTTGTACTACGTGATGTGACTTTTTTTTAGTGCTCTTTAATGTTTTGGTACATAAAAATTCAAGTGACCTAAATCTACGCTCAACAAAATCTAAAAATTCTTGTAATGATGGTAATTCCTTAGTTGAGCTACAAATCTTAGCTTCCCATTGTTTGCGAGATTCATTATCTAATTTAGAACACAATATATAAAATAACAATAAGATCCCAATTTTCGATATTAATACCTTCATTTTTCAAAGCATTCAAACATTCGTTTGTTGTATCAAAAAATTCTTAGAATTCGATGATTCACTCGTTAAACATTTTTGATTAAAAAATCTTTTGAAAATACAATCTATACATATAAAATGCTTTGTCCTGAATGACTGACTGACTGTAACGCACAGCCTAAACCGCTGATCGTAGAGACCTGAAACTTAGAGGGTATGTTCTTTCTATGACGTAGGCATCCGATAAGAAAGGGTTTTTGGAAATTCCACCCCTAAGGGGGTAAAAAGGGCGTTGAATGTTTGTATGAAAAATCTTATCCTTCGGCCAAAATTGTTGATACGTGGTACAAATAGTAATCTAAATGATAAAGTTTGTCACTATTAGTTCTTCGAAACAACCCCTAAAAGATTATTTAGGGATGGTTATTTTTTTTTTAACTTATTTCTTGAATTAATAAACATGAAACTTGGCATAAATACCAACTTCAATAAACAATGAAGGTTATCATTATTAGTCTTCAAAAAGCGATGTAGGGTTTGTCAAAGCTTTTTTGGAGAATCATAATTATTTGTTGTGTTAATAAACTTGAAACTTGACATGAGTACCAACCTATGTAGACAATAAAGATTGTCATTATAAGTTTTTCGAAACTAGCCCCAAGCTCAGAATCTTACTGGACAGGTTTTCGTTTAGCACTATAGCAGGAATTTTCATAAATCCATTCTTTAAGGGGGTGAAAATGGTCAGAATTTGTTTGTATGAAAAACATCTAATTCTTTCGGAATAAAGTAAATAATCGAAAATACATAAAACGATTTTTTTAAACTACCCCGAGATAGGGTTAAGGGGTGTAAAAGTTTTTTGAGGAATCTTACTGCGGAATCTTACTAAGAACGAACTAGGAAAAATAAAAAAGATTAGAAAAGAGTGAATAACATAATTGGGTTGTTAAAAACTCTAGGTAAAATGCGGTTATTAAGTTTTAGGGGAGGATTTTACTTTGTGGCGGTAACCTAAAATTTATTATTATTTAAGTCAAATAACGAATCGTCCCAAACCAATAAACCCTGCATTTCTTCGATACCCCATTTTTTATTGATTTAATAATAGCTTATTTTTACTCGCCTTCACTAACTGCACATAAGAGTCATTTATAGGATGAACGAAATCACGCGAACGAAGTCGCGGGCGAAGTGCTAATCTGTTATAAATTTCTTATTATTAAATCTATGTTCTAAAATGTTCCAACTAGTAATATAGATATCACTGGTGATAAGTAGATGTCGCAACAACTGTTCAGCTTCGCCGGTGAGATACGACTTCAAATAATGTAGTTTTTGCACATTATCTAATGATTGGTTCTTGTGTATCAATGTTTGAAAAAGGTCCCGAAATGATGTCCACTGAGAATAGTGACCCGAGAATGTAGGTATCGCTATTCTAGGCAATTTTACGTCCGTCTGAGTTATCGGGTTGTTGTTTTCCGTACAATCAGATGGTGTTTTCTTATTAAAACGTTCTTTTAATTCAACTTTATAGTCCATGTATAAATCTTCCGCTTGACCATACATATCACTTAAATAGTACTCTGACTTTTCGTATTCTTCCCTTTTAATCTCAGATATTATCTTGTTATGGGTTTCATCGAACATCGACCACTGTTTTTCTAAACATTCCAACCTTGTTTCTACATAGCTAACGGTAACCATTTCTTTAGGAGACTTTTTGAAGTTGATGTATCCTCTTTGCATTTTTTTATTGGTTTCTATTTGCAATCTTAACAATGAATCCATTTTTATAGTGTTTTTCAAGAACTATGTAAGTAGTTTTAATTGCAAGTCTCAAATTCTTCAGAACCAGAACTATTGACGTTTCTTCAAAATTTTATAAGTTAAAACTTTCGGTAAATTTTTCTAAGTGTTTGTTATTACTTTGCCGAAATTGGGCATGGATTCCCCGTCTAAACACACTTTTGCTTAGAAATTTTACAAGTCCATTAGCTAGTTAATTTTTCTAAGTCACTTGAGAATCACCAACTTTTATTATTTTTAGAGTACTCAGTTTGTCCAGTTATTTGCACTTTCGTCACAATACTTCACATTCACAACTTTTCACTCAATTTGTACTATATCGCCGGCAGGGGGCGCCACTAACGCAATGTCCAAAACTCACGGTGCATCAGTCACGGTTGCATCCGAAAATCCGGCTCGAAGGACCATGTGATAAAAGTGCCAACATATACTTGACGAAGAAATTTATTTAAAAAAAAATACGAGGAGGTCATGGAATCGCGGAGAATCTTAACACCGCGATTCAGTTTAGTGAAGTAAAAGATCAACGCCATCTATCGCGAAATTATGAACTAATATTCAAATTTCAAAACAATGAACTTAAATTTAAGATTGTACAATAAGTATAATTGAGAAATAAAATAACTAGGAGTTTTTAAGATTGTTTTTATAAAATAAAAAAATGCCTTTTGGTTAAAAACCTTTCAGATCTTTAGTTAAATGCAGTCGAGTAGTTTTATCATACATAATATGTACCTATTTTTTACAATTTACAATAAATTATTATAACATTCTTAACTAACTTAATGTTAATAATACCCGCAAAATTGCGGGAGGGCTTTGGTGTGGAAGAGGAGGGAACGCCGAACGGTCACGGCGAGTCTGCGTCTGCGTCCTGTGCGCGCAATGTGCGGCATGTGACGTCATTGGGCCGGCCCAGCGCTAGCGTGCGGCCGGCGTGCGGCGTGCGGCTGCTGCGCGTGCGCCGCACGGACAGGCGCCGCGCGCCGCCCCGCCCCGCCAGCGCCACCGTGCGCGCCAGGGAGTACTGCTCCGTGCTGACGCGCACGCACAGCGCCACGCCCGAGTAGAAGTCCAGGTCGGCGGCGATGCGCAGGCGCGGCGCCGCGCTCACGTCTGCGACAGCGTCCAGCTCGGCCCAGGCCGTGCGCACGCGCGCCCGCGCCCGCGCCGCCAGGCCGGCGCGCAGGCCCAGCTCGGCCCGCGCGCTTCGCCACCACAGCGACACCTGCGCCTGCGCGTCCAGCGCCAGCGCCAGCGCCGCGCTCGCGGACACGTGCGCGCGCACGCCCGCCAGCAGCGGCACGTGCACGCTGTGATCCCGCAGCGGCTGCAGCGCGCGCAGCACGGCCGTGGGCTCGCTGGCCGTGCCTGCCCACACGTGGCCCAGCAGCTCGGCCTGCGCACACAGTCACACAGTCGGTCAGTCGCACAGTCGGCCTGCAGTAGCACGGCTCGGCCGGCACTCACCTGTCCGTCGAACAGCGGGATGTCTGGCAGCCGCGCGCCACCCACAGAGAGCGCCAGGTTGCCGGCGGGCTGCTCGTGCTGTTCTTGATGCTCGTGCTGCTCGTCGTGCTCGTGCTGCTCACTCGCATCACCGCCGCCTCCACCGAAAGCCTCCAGACCGCGTGTGCCCACTTCAACCTGTAAATAATAAAATCATTAATGTTTATTAAAAGATCCTTCGCTTGTTAAGATTCCGTTGTTTGGGGATGTAGATATTAAATTCATATAACTAACACATATATTTATGCTGTTTAATCTATATCTGTGTGTAATAACCCTATCAGCTGTTGTTTTATTATTTGCTAATATCATTATTTTTTAAATGTATGACTATTTATTGTTCGTGAATTTTGACAGTGACACTAGAATCGTTAATTATTTGTTATTTTGCTACATGGATGGTTATTATCTTGCTATATCTTCTTTAAATTATCAATACACATAACACTTAACATATTATATGTTAAGTTTTATTGTGCACTTCTGTATGTTGTCCTCATTTAATAACAAATATCTATGCCACTGAGGTTTGCTGTAAGAGAACTTGTACGAGCCAATTATTGGCTCATACAGCAAAAGTACGTCTATTAAAATACTGCACAATCTATCATATCTATATTATTATATATGTAGCATCAAGGCTGGCCGATAGATGCAAACCATCGGGCAGTCAGGATGTATTCCCTTAGGTTAAGACATCGTGTATGGGCAGGTCGGTGGGTACAGTCGTGCAAATGAAATAACATAAATTATTCGATACACTGGGTTTATTTAAATAGTTCACAGTTACAATCTTGCTCACTAATATTACTGATCGACACTGATTCTACAACGTCTTAGCTCCAGAGCGGTCAGTACTCAACTCCTATATTCTGTGTCCCCACCACACAGGTCGTTAGAGAAAGCGCGCCACAGCGTAGTTGTTCGATGCAATATGTGCAACTGAACAGCTCAGCACTTTTGTCTCCGTGCATTTCCATAAATGCATGTATCGCAAGTATTGCCGAGTTAGTGCGTGTTCGGATACCAATCGCGTAACTCAACCAAATCATATCAAACCATCTTAGTGCTAATTTAGCTTAGATTTACCATTTTATAACCAGTCTCAATATAAACTTTAAACCCTATAATTTCGTATAATTTAACCAGTGGTCACAAATCTACTACCAGAATATAATCAATCAACCAAATATCAACCAACCCAGAATTTAGAGCTAAACCAAGCAAGCGATAAATTCTACATGGTCCTTCGAGCATTAAGGGCCTCGGTTCGCGAAGTACAGTGAAGTGTTTGTGTGCCGGGACCTTGCAACCAGTGTTTTGTGTTCTACCAGTTTGTAGGGAAAGTAGATAGGCAGTGAAATCAATTTGGAAGAAATTGGGCAGCTGTCGCGTAAGGAGAATATAAGGTCAGACCAAACCATTTTCTACACTTTATTTTCACTTGTTAATTTAGTTGACCGTGCGAATGATGGAGCAGTTAGCTGTCGGCCAAACGGAGATTTACGACTCCTTGGTTAAACTTCTAACTAACATCAAGAAAGACGGAGCTGAGCGGAAAACCATTGAATACTGCAAGCGGAAGTTGGAGATATTAGAAAATTATTGGAGAGAATATCAGCGCAACCATAGAAAGTGCTGTGAAGTTGCTGATTTTAACCACGTGTATTTCACTAAAAATTGTTTTGATAAAGCGGAGGAAGTCTATTCGTCAATAAAACAGTTAATTACCAAAACCATGGAGAACTTGTTGTCAAAACAGCAAGAACCTCACCAGCCGTCGGCAACAGCGGGCACATTGAAGCAAGCAGGTGAATCATCTCATTCACAGGCACCGCAGCAGCAACATAGGGATACGAGCGGAGACAGTAAACTAGAAGGAATGATAAAAAAGCAGACAATCCACTTTAGAGCTTTTATGAGAACAGTAGCTACCATAGAAATCGATCAACTACAGAACAAGTGGGAGTTCGACGATGCATTAAAGTCTCTTCAAAGTCGTTGGGCTATTATAGACAGCCTGCACTGGGAAATAGAAGGAATAAACGGAGATGAGGATGTCTGGTACCAAGAGGAATTCAACAGATATGAGAAAATGTACAACGATTTGAAGAAAACCATTAACTCTAAAATGTGGTCTGTATCTCATCGCGACAAATCTACTCCACAGATGGATATTCCAACATTCCAAGGCAACTACCACCATTGGACATCGTTTAAAGACCTATTCACAGAAACCATCCATAAAAACCCATCGTTGTCAAATGCACAAAAAATGCAGTTTCTGAAGAGCAAAGTTACAGGAGAAGCCGAGCGCCTCATCCATCATCTTCAGATTAGCTCAGAGAATTACGAGGTATGCTGGGAAATACTGAACCACAGATATGGCAACAACAGGCTTATTTTCACGTCTCACGTCAACATATTACTAAACATCCCTAATATGCAGCAACAATCCATCGGGGCAATCAAAAAACTGCATGACGTTACCAAAGAATGTCTCCACGGAATTCAGAACCTAGGAGTAGATATCACCACCTGGGATCCACTGTTAGTACTTTTGTTGGCACAGAAACTTGACAGTGAGTCATTCGCCGAATACATTGAGTCGGTGAAGAATCCCAGGGAACTACCAGTACTTCAAGAATTCCTAGACTTCTTGGAAAACAAGTTTACCGCCTTAGAAGCATCGCGGCGTAAACTAGAATCATATACTCAAAAGATGACCACCCAACCACAAAACCAAAGTTATCAAGCAAACCAGAAAAAATATTATAGCTCAAATAAAAACCAAGAATCATCATACAATACGAAAAACCAAACGAAATCATTACACGTGTCGCGGTCAGTCACCTGCGCATTGTGTAATGCTGACCACGGGTTGTGGATGTGTACCCAATTTTTGCAAATGTCAGATGAGCAAAAACTAAAAACTGTCAACCATTTAAATTGTTGCACGAATTGCCTATTCAACCATTTAAATAAACCTTGTTTTTCTAATAAAACATGTCGCAAATGCAACGCTAAACATAATTCATTATTGCATGACGCAATTACAACCAAAAATAGGCAAAACACATCAGCAAAAATAAACCATAAGGCTGCGCACACACTTGCGACATCATGCGTGACCAATCATGAACAAGCAGCAGCTTCAACCTATGTATCTTGGAATGACATGTCCGAGACACTCTTAGCTACGGCCTTAGTGGAAGTTCCAGGATACGATGGCACATACCATACCATGAGAGCTTTGATTGACCAGGGTTCTCAAATTTCTTTAATAAGTGAGAAGGCGGCACAAGTTTTAAAAATACGAAGACACTCTTGCAAAGGGACCATATTCGGCGTTGGAGAAAAACGAAACAACTGCAAGGGTGTAATGACCATCCGAATTAAATCAATTTATAGTGAGTTTGCCTTAGAAAGTGAGGTCCTTATAATGAACAATTTAATAAAAAGTTTACCAAATAAGTCATTCATAAAACCAAATTGGCCTCACATACAAAACATTAATTTGGCAGACCCAGAATTTAATACCAGTCGACCAGTGGACCTACTGTTAGGAGCAGATGTATACAGCAAGATTGCTTTAGGTGGCCTTTTGAGGGGCGATGGCGAGGATCAACCAATAGCCCAACAAACGCAATTAGGATGGTTCCTTTGTGGGACAATAACACCACAATACAGGTGTAACGTCGTTCTACACAATATGAACGATTTACGCAGATTTTGGGAAAATGAAGACATCAACCAGCAGACTGAAATGTCCACCGAAGATCATGAATGTATGCAATATTTTCTATCAACAACAGAGAGACTAGAAAACGGGAGATACCAAGTCCGACTGCCATTTAAACCAGAAACCAAGGAACAGCTAGGGTCCACTAAACCATTAGCATTGGCACAATTTCGTAACTTAGAGAGAAAGTTACAGAAAGATTTAGAATTGAAAACAGAATACACAAACTTTATGAATGAGTATTCTAACTTAAACCATATGATTCCGTCAGCAACAAGTACGAAACCCGAGTGCTACCTACCACATCACTGCGTCACTCGTGCTGAGTCAACCACGACTAAGTTGCGTGTTGTGTTCAACGCGTCTGCTAAACCATTATCAGGACTCAGCTTGAATGACGTTATGTACCGAGGTCCCAACCTACAACAAGATCTGCAGGAGCTAATTTTAAAATGGAGACAGTATCAGTTCGTATACACTGCGGACATCGAGAAAATGTATCGACAGATAATGGTACATCCTGAAGATCAGTCGTATCAAAAAATATTATGGAGGGACTCAGCATACCAACCGATTCAGACATACCAACTTACAACCATAACTTATGGCACAAAGCCTGCACCATTTTTGGCTATGATGTGCTTAAAACAATTAGCTGGCGAGGAAAAACAAAATTTCCCTGCTGCAGCAAAAGCGTTAGAAGAGTGCTTCTATATGGATGACTACTGTGGCGGAGCAAATTCAATGGACCAAGCAAAACAGCTAAAATCAGACTTAATTAAACTACTCAGTAAGGGAGGATTTAATTTACGGAAATGGGCGACTAATGAACCAAAATTACTCGCTGACTTAGAAAAAGATTCGTGGAACCAGCAAATTTACGAGTTTAAACAGTCAGACTCAACGAAAACATTGGGGCTTGGATGGAACCCGCAACAGGATAAATTCATCTTTGACTCAAAACTGGAGCCAGTACCACTACCAAAACCAACCAAAAGGTCACTTCTCTCCGACATATCAAAAATATTTGACCCATTAGGCTGGCTCACACCATTAACTATCACCATGAAGATGCTATTCCAAAGTGTCTGGTCATCAAGTCTTAACTGGGATGACGCGCTACCAGAGGAGATCAAAACCAAGTGGCTCAACTTAAGGGGAGAATTAAAATTCATCAATACCATAGAAGTAAAACGTTGGCTAGGAGTAAAAGAAAACCATAGCTTGCAATTACACGGATTTTGTGATGCGTCAAACAAGGCGTATGCCGCTGTAATATATTGCAAAGTCAGCACCCAAAATAACTATAACGAGGTAACTCTGGTCGCAGCAAAAGCAAGATTAGTGCCTGTTAGTAAAAAGATATCTATACCAAGGCTGGAGTTAATGGGTGCCCAACTATTATCACAGCTTATGCAAAAAGTACAGACTTGCCTAGAGTCTTATAACCAGGAAATATATTGCTGGAGCGATTCAACAGCAGTGTTAGGATGGATTCAAGGAGATCCAGCGAGATGGAAACCATTCGTCTCAAATCGCGTTAAAGCTATTATAAAAATAATACCAAAAGAAAAATGGAATTATGTCAAAACCATTGAAAATCCAGCGGACTGTGCCAGCCGTGGATTAAGAACCAAACAACTAAAAAACCACGATCTATGGTGGCAAGGACCATCATGGATGCAATCATTTCAAAACCAAGACATACTTCAAACCACATATGAAACCAGCTTAGAGATAAGACAGTCTAACGCAGTAGTTGTGGAAAAACAACAGAAAGGAACCATGACCATACCAAACATTATTAACCATTTATTAAACAAATTGAATTCCTTCGCAAAAATTGTACGCGTTTTTGCATGGATACTACGTCTAACTATTGCAAAAGCGGGCCGTCAATCTTATCTCACATTACTTGAACTGCGTCGCGCAAAACTGCAGATTATTAAAAGTGTGCAATATATGGAGTTTTCCAATGACATCAGTTGCTTACTTAAGAATGGAAACGTACATTCGAAAAGTAAACTTTTACCACTACACCCTATCATAGACCAAGATGGTATTCTGCGAGTAGGCGGCAGATTAAGAAACGCACAAATAAGTTCAGAGATGAAACACCCAATCATACTACCACATAACCATCGAATTACCACGCTTATAATCCAATACGCTCATGAGCTAACCTACCACGGTGGGGCGCGTCTTACTTTGTCAAACATCCGACAAAATTATTGGATAATCAGCGGATATTCCGCTACAAAGAAGGTTATACGACAGTGTGTTACATGCAAAAAACAAGAGCCCATCCAACAGTACCAGCTCATGGGTGATTTACCATCATCCAGAGTCAACGCTGAAAGCGCCTTCTATCATTGTGGCGTCGACTACACAGGCTTTGTAGAAGTGAAAGCAAACAAAGGACGCGGGATTAAAACTACCAAAGGCTACATAGCGCTTTTTGTGTGTATGGTGACGAAAGCTGTGCATCTAGAACTCGTGTCAGATTTAACCAGCTCAGCTTTCATAGCCGCAATAACCAGAATGGCAGCACGACGCGGAGCTCCACGTCATATCTATAGCGACAATGGAACCAATTTCGTTGGAGCCAACAAAATTCTGCAAGAAGAATACGACCATCTTCAAAATATTTTCAAGAACTCATTCCATAAAGAGATAACAGAACTACAAATTGAATGGCATTTCAACGCACCTTCTTGGCCTCATGCAGGAGGACTTTGGGAAAGAGCCGTGCGAAGTCTCAAACACCACCTCAAACGCGTGATTGGACAACAAAAACTTACGTTTGAAGAATACACCACACTGTTATCAAAACTAGAAGCTTGTCTAAATTCACGACCACTTTGTGCGCTATCAGAAGACCCAGAGGATCTAAATTTCCTCACACCAGCTCATTTCCTATCGGCACGACCAGGTTTAACCATAATTGAAACAGCAGACGATGCCAGAACCAGGTGGCATCTAGTTTCAAAACTATTTGAAGATTTATGGAAGAGATGGAAAACAGAGTACTTAACTCAACTATCAACCAGAAACAAATGGATGAAATACCAGAAGAACGTCAACGTGGGTGATTTAGTAATGATACACGACGACAACTTACCAGCAGGGAAATGGCCAATGGGTCGTGTCATGGAAGTTCATCCAGGAAAAGACGAACTCGTCAGAGTAGTGACTCTAAAAACCAAAAACGGCTACATGAAGCGCCCTGTAGTTAAATTATCAGTTTTACCAATAAACCAGGTGGAAGCTACTATACCAGAAAAACCAAAAGGCGAACCAGTACAATCAAAAACTCCAGAAAAAAGACCACCTGCAACCAAAAACTAGAACGTCCAGTACCAATCCCAAAATTGCCAACATTGCACTGGCATTGTTATTGTTCTTAAGTATAATACTGCCAACAACAGCTTTATACCACATTACAAAATTTGATACAAACAAAACTTTGTACTTTGACACTGTGGGGAAAGTACAATTGATTCGGGATAAGTGGAAGTTAGTGACCTACTTTAACATGTCTCCGTATTGGCAAGGAGATAAAGCCATCAATGACTTTACAAGTTATCTCGACAAAACATGTGAAACAATTATGGAATCCAGTCACTGTAATATGATACTCCAACAAATACGGCACGATTACAATGAACTGCAATACTACAACCAGCTGTTGCTTAGCCAGCATTACGGCGAGCGTATACGAACACGACGCGGCCTTATCAACGCTGTCGGCTCAATTGCAAACTCATTGTTCGGAGTATTAGACGAAAGTTTCGCAGAAAAATACAAGCAGGACATTGAACTTGTACACCTTAACCAAAACCATCAAGGTCAGTTATGGAAGAACTTGACATCTATCGTCGAAGCAGAGCACAATGTACTACAAAGAACTGAAGACATAATAGCAAGGCAACACAAAACCATAAATAAACATTTAAATGCCTTGGACAAGGTTAACAGTAAGCTGCAAAAAGAAATCGATGTAATAACTAGACAACAAGATTTCACATTAATCTCTATAGCTACAATCAATATGATGCATAACTTGAAAAGGATACAGGACACTTTGATCGATACAATATCGGAGATCTACCATGGCCAAATCAGTCTGCATCTACTGACACCAGCACAGCTCAAACGAGAGCTACAAATTATCTATGGCCAAATGCCTCAAGATTTAAACCTACCAATCGCAAACATAGAGACAGACCTTCAGCATATCTATAAGCTACTGAGAACAAAGGCGCGGGTCACAGAAAAATATATTATCTTCGAAATTACATTCCCGCTCATAGCACGAGAAAGTTTTCAATTGTACAGGATAATACCCGTTCCACAACAAACCAATTACAGTATGACCAGCATAATACCAATATCGGAGTACGTCGCAGTGAACCTAAAAAAGGATGCTTATCTTCTACCCACCAAACATGAACTTGACACATGCTTGTATCACGGAGAATCTCTCATGTGTGAGCTCTTCAAACCAATTTTAAACTTGAAAAATGACCAAAACTTTTGTGAAACAAGCCCTATAAACCAAAGGTGCAAAACAGAAAGAACAGTGTGCAAAAATAAATGGGTAGAATTACACTTAACGTCACAATACCTCTATTTTTGCTGTGACACATATTCCATTAAAATCATATGTGACGATCAAGTAACCATTCGTCAGCTGACTCGAGCAGGGGTTATTAGCATGAATCAGAAATGCTTTATTAAAAGTAAAGATTTCACACTGTACTCTTTACAACAACAATCCAACCAATTAATTTTTTCACCTGACATGCTCGTACCAGAGCTAGACCAAATAAACCATATTGTGAACGTCAAGATACCAACCGAAACCGAATTACCAGAGGACATGAGTCTGAATAGATCTCTATTCATTCTAAGAGAACAAATCAAAACATTGAAATCCACCAAAGCAGAGGTCGATGATATATCAGTCCATGACATTCACCAATACACCGTTGTCTACATACTGTTGGGAGTTGTCCTATGCGCAGCAGCAGCATGGGTCTGGACGAGAGTGAGCTGCTGCCCGTATTCTACGGCCAGTCGGGCGGAGCCTCACCACAGACAGGAGTCTGTGGCGACTACATCGGAGTCAACCACTGTGCAAAGTGAAGTGAAACCGCGAAAGCAGAGTAATGCTGACCGTCAGCAAAGTGAGAGCGAACACATAGGTTCAAGTGCATATTTTGCCAGGCGGTGGCCCAGTGCTATGCGTAGTGCGGGGAAAAAGGAAAGGGCTACGTTGCCTGTAGTGCGAAAAGAACGAGTGCTTATAGTGGAAGACTCTTTAGTGTAAATAATTGTTTTTAGGGGAAACATTTGTTACATTTTTACTTTTGTTTTAGTTTATAACATTATTCTTTATTTTACAAATAAATAAATAATAAATAAATAAATTTACCATTTTAGTATAAGGTTTTTACCAATGTTTACTATTTTATACCTAATTTTATTTGTTTACCATTGCACTTGTTCACTAAGGTGATTTGATGACCATACTATTATCCGTTTATCTCGTCTTGTGCTCGGGAATATGTTCGATGCAATATGTGCAACTGAACAGCTCAGCACTTTTGTCTCCGTGCATTTCCATAAATGCATGTATCGCAAGTATTGCCGAGTTAGTGCGTGTTCGGATACCAATCGCGTAACTCAACCAAATCATATCAAACCATCTTAGTGCTAATTTAGCTTAGATTTACCATTTTATAACCAGTCTCAATATAAACTTTAAACCCTATAATTTCGTATAATTTAACCAGTGGTCACAAATCTACTACCAGAATATAATCAATCAACCAAATATCAACCAACCCAGAATTTAGAGCTAAACCAAGCAAGCGATAAATTCTACAGTAGTTGTTCTTGATTTGCCGACAGGTGGCGTGCTCGTGATTTGTTTTGACGTCCGTACTATTGACTAAACCCGACATATACATAAATAAAAAAAACTTTTACAAAAAAAATCTACCGACTTCCAAATAAGAAAACTACAAAGTGAAAAATAACTTTTTTTTTTGGAAGTCGGTGTCTTTCGTAGGTACCATTTTTTTTGCGCTATGGACACCGACTTCCAAAAATAAAGTTATTTTTCACTTTGTAGTTTTCTTATTTGGAAGTCGGTAGTATTTTTTTGTAAAAAAGTTTTAATTTTCACTTTTTAGTTGTATCTACCTAATAGGCAAGTTATTTAGTAAGTTACCTTAACGCCAGGATAGATAACCCGAATGTAATGAAACTTGAACATAATCGGTGAAATGAGAGATCTGCGTACCCCTTAAGAGCATACTGGCGTGATGTTATGTTATGAAATAGTATAACCAATAAACAGACATGCGATTGCAACAATCCCGAGAGATTCGGCGTTATTTATTGAAGAGTTCTGTCGTATATCTTCGGAGTTCTTCACCAAATTAAAATGGGACCAATTTCGGAACATGTTTTTTAAACCGAATTTTCAAAATCGGTCCACAATTGACGGCCCGATTATACCGGGCTAAAAAGTGGCCTTTGTGCTATTCCTGACTATAATCCATCTGTCAGCCAAATTTCATATAGATCAGTTTAGCCGTTCTGACGTGGTTGAGTAACAAACATAAATCCAAAATTGCGCGTTTTTAATATTAGTAAGTGCTCGCGCAAGTGTTTAAAGAATAACACATTTAATTTTTAATTTCAATTTCCGAACGCATCTCTTCTAATATTCAAATCATGGTTTTTAATCGACCGCAGTATGAGTTAGCTATCCTTCCCTTTCCCTCCTATCTCGCTCCCATACCGAAGAGAGAGAGGGAAGACGCGCCCAATCGCGGCGCATCTACTTCAACCAACGAAGAAGTATCCGCCATATTCGCTTTTTGAAGGTTCGAATCACCGCAACACCGCTCCGCAATATTTTGTATTAAACCGCATTTAACCGCACAGTTTTCTATCCAAACCGCTTGAACTTTACTAGTGTAGCCGGCACACGTGTGTATAAACTAAAGTGCAAAGTGATAGTGCAATCTACGTAGGAACATTAACACAGCAAGCCTGCAACAGCGTGCACCGTCATCATCCACCTCAATTCATACTCCTTTCCCTTAGCTCAACTCATACTGTGTGTCATATTCTACATTCCAATTACTCTCATTCTGTCTATTTACAATCCGTAAAAATCTAGTTCCCCGCACCCGCTAAGGTCCTTCGAACTACCCCCAAGTTAAATGAATGGTCTACACATTATTCATATTTTTGGGGGTATTTCCACAGTAAGAAATTCACAACTAACTAGATGCCACAACAAAAAAGAGATTTTATTTTCAAAAATTACTACCTACTACCAATTAAAAACACTACAAAGTGAAAAATAACTTCAATCGTTTCAAAAAAACTTTCACTTCGACTTCCAAAAGTCGGTGTCAAAAAACGAAGAAACGAAACCATAAACACCAATTTCTGAAATTGAAATAGTTTTTAGTTTTTCACTTTGTAGTGTTTTTTTAATTGGAAGTTGGTTGTATATTTTTGCATCAGTTTCAATTACACCTGACCTTTCACGCATGTATTGAAATGCATTAATGCAATGAACTTTTGGATCTGACTGGGTGTATGTCGAGCTATAGGGGCTTGGCGTTTGTGACTCTCTTTTTCTTTTGTCACTCTCTGTTTTGTTCTGTAACACTTTCTTTTCTTGTAATTTCTGTCTGGGTTCAGTTATTTGGCTTGTTTGGTTATCAAGTTCGATCTTCAATCGAGCAATTAACCTGACATTTCGAGTAGCAGTGAATATTTTGTTTATTTATTTTAAATAAAGCCGCTATCGTGTGGTGCTGGGCGTTATACTCACGGTGAGCGCGTCGAAACTGTTGCCGAGGTCGTCGTGCGCCACCAGCCGCACCTGGCCCAGCCGCAGCAGGCCCGCGCGCGCCACCTGCAGCGACTGCAGCTCCGTGCGCCAGCCCGCCGCCGCCCAGCCCGGCGCGCGCGCCAGCACACTGGACGTGCCGCCGTGCGCCGCCGCGTCCCAGCCGCGCAGCTCCGGCTCCAGCCGCCCGCGCAGCGCCGCCAGCTCCGCGTGCGCCGGCGCCAGCGCCTCCACGCGCTGCCACAGCACGCGCCGCAGCTCGTGCGCGCCGCTGTCGTGCAGGCGGCGCGCCACGTGCGCCAGCGGGGCCGGCACGTGCGCGCGGCGCCGCACCAGCAGGTCCAGCGCGGCGGCGCGCACCTCCAGCGCGCGCGACCCGTCGAGCGCCAGCGCCTGCAGGCGGTCGAGGCGCGCGAACGTCAGCGCGGCCTCGGGCGCGGCGTCCAGCGCGCCCAGCGCCTGCAGCGCGGCGCCCGCCTGCTCGCGCTCGGCGTGCTGCAGCAGCAGGTCGGCGGTGTCGGCGCGCCGCAGGTTGGCGAGCGCGCGCAGGTGCAGCGCGCGGCACGGCTCGTCGCGGCAGCGCGCCAGGCCGCGCGCCAGGCCGTCGCGCGCGGCCTGCGCGGCGGCCGGCAGGCGGCGCGCGGCGGCGGCGGCGGCCAGCAGCGCGGCGGGCCGCAAGGCGGGCGCGCGGGCCTCCTCGGCCAGCCGCAGCACCTCCAGCACCACCCACTCCTGCACAGGCGCAGAGCGCGTCAGTAGTAGTCAGGCGCAGCACACGGCCGCAACACAGCGACCCCCAGTACTCACGTCGGGGCGGTCGGACAGCGCCAGCGCGGCCAGGTACTCTCGCGCCAGGTCCAGCAGCGGCTCGCGCGCGTGCAGCTGCAGGAAGTCGTCGGCGGCGAGGTGTGCGGCGCGCGTGCCCGCCAGCCCCAGCAGGCGGCACAGCCCCGGCCTGCAAAACATTTTTATGAAATGTTATAATATGTATGGTCCATTGTTTTCTATAGCCTCAGGGATGAGGCATCGGATTTTATCTTATCTCATATCTGTGATGTGATGTACTCACAGCTGGTCGTGCAGCTCCGGGCGCTGCAGCAGGTCGGCGGCAGCGCTAGCGTTGGCGGCGCGCGCGGCGGGCAGCAGGCGCAGCAGCGCGGCGGCGGCGGCCGGGCCGCCCCCCCCGCCCGCCTCGCCGCCCTCCAGCGCCGCGCGCCCGCCCTCTAGCGCCGCGCTCAGCACCTGCACATGTACATACGACACAATTACTACACGTTTATGGGAGCCGAGTCATTCACTTCCGTAGGAGAGTATCCCTTTTGATCGTGGTCCCCGGGTGGTGCTAATCAGATGACACTCTCGTCTCATGGTAGCGGCAGGAACTGTGGGAGCCAAGTAGTGTGCCAGCCGCTCATAAAACTCTTGTGTATCTCTCTGTGGCATCATAAGTAGCTCCTAAACGGATGAACTTATTTTTGTTTGAAAGTTGACTATCGAGAGTGTTCTTAGAGCCGATGGATAAAAATCGACGCAGCCGTTTAAATTTTTTTTTTTTTGAACCACGCGCGTGTTTATGCATGTACGCCCGAGACAACATTACATTTTAACATTTTTTGGTATCGGCATTCTGCGTAACCTTAAGGACTTCAGATTCACAACGTTTTGGGCTCTGATGGACAAAGGTCTGGATAAAATTATCTACGCGTTTGTCCACCATACCTTACACAGCACCTCAGTGAGGCGGATGATAAGGCACAGCAGCGGTACCCTTCGGCCCTATTAGTGTTAGTAAATAAGTAATCATTTATTTGCTAATTGTTAATAATTAAATTGAAATAATAAAGCTAGAATTTCATATACTTAAATTCTTTAAAAATGTCGTGTAAATGTTAAAATTGACATTCTAGAATATCAAAATATTGAATCAAATCATAATAATAAATGCAAGTTCGTTACATTTAGCCAAATTATATTTTTTTAAAAGTCGTGTAGTACAAATAATAATAAACAAATACAATTAAAAATTATCTTTCTAGAAAGTCAGAATAAAACTAGAATAACAAAACAAACAAACTTCCAAAAATAAAAACACTACAAAGTGCAAAATAACTTTCTTGTCGGAAATCGGTGCCTTTGGTACCTATTGTTTTACGTGTTTCGACACCGACTTCGGAAAAAAAAGGTTATTTTTCATTTTGTAGTGTTTTTTTTGGAATTCGGTTTGTTTTTTTTTTGTTAAAAAGGTTTTATTTATCTCTTTTTAGTTTGGTTAGGTAACTTCAATTGCCATAAAAATCATATATAGTCAAAGTCTATCTCATGATGATTCAAATAAGTCTAAACACGACTGGGATAAGTAAATAAAATAAAAAAGTCTTTACAATAAAAACAAAGAATTTTTTAGCACAGTAATGAATATTTTCTATCACATAATTTCCTTAGATTATTTTTAAATTATTAATATGTATTACTATAACATAAATTGGTATTCCATATTGTGGTTTTCATTAAATCATCATTGAATATTATTAATTATTATTTGCGATAAATGATTAAATTTATATAAATTATTATCAGTAGCATGCACGTGGAATTAATTATTTATGGAAGTCGCCTCTGCGGCTCAGGCCTTCCCCAACTTTCTCCATTTTTCTCTATCTCTAGCCTGGTCCACATCTTTCTATAAATGTATCTTGCCAGCGTTGCCGCGGCCTTCCTCAATTTCTTTTTCCATCTCTAGGTACCCACTCTATGATTTTCTTTGTCCATCTTTCGTTTTCCAATCTACAGATGTGCCCCCCCCCCCCCGCCCATCTCCATTTCAGATTTCTTATTCTCTCTACTATGTCAGCTATTTTGGTTTTCTTTCTAATTTCTTCATTTGTAATTCTGTCGGCCAATTTTATACCCAACATGCTTCTCTCCGTTTTTCTGTGCACAGCTCCGAGTTTATGTTCATCTGTTGTCCGTAGAGACCATGTTTGGCATCCATATGTAAGGCATGGAAGGATTGCTATCTCGTACAACTTTCTTTCAAATTCATACTGATCTTGTTGTTTACCACCACAATGTTATAGTGGCCGACATAGTGGACGACTGCATTCTGGGTCTTGACTTCATGCGGAAACATCAGTGTGAGATTGACGTTCATAAAGGAGTGTTGAAGTGTGGCTCAGAGGAAGTCTCCATGGAAGGTGCATCATCGGGAAAAGTGTACTGCCTGGCCAAGAAATGAGGTACCAATCTATACTAATATTATAAAGCTGAAGAGTTTGTTTGTTTGTTTGAACGCGCTAATCTCAGGAACTACTGGTTGGAATTGAAAAATTCTTTTTGTGTTGGATAGCCCATTTATTGAGGAAGGTTATAGGCTATACAACATCACGCTACGACCAATAGGAGCGGAGCATAAATGAAAAATGTAGCAAAAACGGGAAAAAATATTCCTTTTTGAGAGTATATAATATTAGATATTAAAAATTAAAGAGACAAAATTTAAAAAAACAGACAAACATAATAAATTTTAAATGGGGTTACATTATAAAAAAAGAAATGTCTAATTAAAAAAATGTCAAATAAAAAAAAATACAATTAAAAAATGTCAAATTAAAAAAATATAATTAAAAATGTCAAATTAAAAAAAAATACAATTATAAAATGTCAAATTATTGTACACAAGTCAAATCAAACTGTCCAAAGCGGTACTAACACCAACGCAACGCATCGTAATGTGTTACACACACATATAATATATTGAATACAGTCCACTTTGTTTACGTCACACATCAGTATTAAATCAACTGTTAACCCAACGACACGTCTTTTCATTCTGAAAACAATCCTCAAACAAAAGTGCACCTTATCGCCTTGAACATTTGGTCCAATTCGAGTCGAATATTGATCGCCGGCCGGCCACTGCGAGCGAGCCGCGAGAACAATAGGCACCCGCATTCCACAGCGATAAGAAACTGTTCGAGAAACTTTTAGTAATTTATTGTGTAATTAGTGAATTTGAGTGCATTTCGTGAACATGACTTCAAATATTGACATTGAGGAACTTCTGGTGTATCAAAGGGAGCTATTAGACAACTTGAAAAACGCTGAAAAGAACTATAAGAAGTCACCTAAGGACAGAATAAAACGGGCTTACTTGGAAACGCGGTTAGAGTCATTAGAAGAACTATATAATAACTTTAAGGTGGGACACAAACAAACCATTTTAAAACTTAGTAAAGACGATGACAAGGAGGATTCATATTTTGAAGAAAACATTTACGAACAGTTTGAAGAGACATACATACAATATAAGTCGAGTTTGAAGGAGGCTCTTCAACCGTTTTTGGATGCATTTAAACCTCAATTCCCTACGTGTCCGCCAACATCTACACCGAATGACGGGACACAAACACCGTTATTCAATTGCGATGTTAAGTTACCCCGTATTCAGATACCCACGTTTACTGGAAAATACGACGAGTGGCAATCGTTTTATGACTTGTTTTGTTCTTTAATACATAGTAACAAATCCTTATCGCCCGTACAAAAGTTACAATACCTTAAGAGTAACTTATCTGGAGAACCAGAAGTATTACTACGAAATTATTCCATCACGAATGCAAATTATGAGGAGGCGTGGAACGAACTAGAGAAACGATACAATAACAAGAGATATAATACTAACGAGATATTGAGAAAATTATTTACACAAAAGGCGATACAAATAGTTTCAGCGAGTTCTATCAAACAATTAGTGGATACGACTTCCACTTGTTTAAAGGCTTTGAAGAACATGGATGTGAATATTGATGCTTGGGACATAGTCATCAACTACTTGGTGCTGTCAAAATTGGATTCTGAATCGGTCAAAGAGTGGGAACAACATTTGAGCATGAATAACAATGACACACCCACTTGGCCAGAACTACGAGATTTCTTGAGTGCGAGATTCCGATCATTAGAAATGATGGATGGCCATAAACCAAGAGTGGTGCAAGCTAAGCCTGTCGCGAAGCCTAAAGCATTTCATTCGAACATAACCAAGGACGAGAAAAAACACGAAGTGAAATGTGCGTTATGTAATGAAGGTCATTACGTATACCATTGCAAGAAGTTCAGTGATATGTCTACTAAGGAACGACAAGACTTTGTTCAACATAGCAAATTGTGCTTCAACTGTTTAGCGCCATCGCATTCCGTAGTGAAATGTCGTCATTCAACGTGTTGTCGGAAGTGTGGACGGCGTCATCACTCACTTCTGCACTTCGAGAGAGGTGTTACTGCCGAAACAACGAGTGGGAATGAGTCTACACCAACAGGTACTGTGACCGAGACACAGAAAGGTAAGCCTAGTACTTTGTCTAATGATACACACATTGTAACCAACTTTTCTAAAGAGAATTTTCATACAAACAGTGTCCTGTTAGCTACTGCACAAGTTTTAGTAGATAGTAGGAATGGTTGCAAATTTATACTTAGAGCTTTGTTAGACCAAGGATCACAGGCATCATTTGTAACGGAGGCTACGGTTCAGTTACTTAACCTTACACGTAAATCGGTGAGTGGTTGGGTGTCAGGCGTGGGGGAGGAGCAAACGAGAATTAAGCACATGGTGTCACTTATTGTGAAATCACGCTACGATCCCCAGGCATTAGTTACAATAAATGCATATGTATTGCGATCATTAACGACACTTTTACCTAATACCAATCTTGGTACCCCTGAGTGGTCAGACATAAATAACTTGGAGTTGGCTGATCCAGAATTCAGTACACCGGGTAAAATACACATTTTACTCGGCGCTGAAGTATACAGTGACGTCTTGTTAGACGGCGTCATTAAGCAGCCTAAAACTAATTTACTAGCGCAAAATACAATCTTAGGTTGGGTGTTATCTGGAAGAATGTCACAAAGTTCTACCTCAGCACACATCACAAGTTTGCATGTGCAACACAAGGAAGACGAGCTACTTAAACTATTTTGGGAAGTGGAAAACGAACCAAACATGATAAAAAAGAAACAAACAGAAGAAGAAAGGAGATGTGAAGAGTTCTACGACGCTACCACAGTTAGAGACGAGAGCGGAAGATTTGTAGTCAGGCTGCCATTTAGAAAGGAAGTTCCCGAGTGCCAAAATGGTAGATTAATGGAGATAGCGGCTAAAAGATTTGAATTCTTAGAGAAGAAGTTAAGTAAAAATGACAAACTGCGTGAAGAATACCATAAAGTAATACACGAATACATACAATTAAACCATATGATTGAAGTTGATGTTAGAGACATTAATAATTCTAAAGCTGTCTATCTTCCGCATCATGCCGTAACGAGAGAAGATAAGGATACTACGAAGCTTCGAGTAGTTTTCGACGCATCGTGTAAAGGAGTTAATAACGTTTCCTTGAACGACGATCTTCTTATTGGTCCTAAACTGCAGCAAGACTTGCGTCACTTATTGATGAGGTGGAGAGTTCACAAGATTTGCATTACTGCTGACGTTATCAAGATGTATAGGATGGTGCGCGTGGCAGAAGAGGATACAAACTACCAGAGGATACTATGGAGACCAAAAGAAAACGAGCCAGTCAAACACTATAAGTTATTGAGATTAACTTTTGGAACTGCGTGTGCTCCATATCTTGCCGTGAAGTCATTGCAGAAACTAGCTGATAATGAGCGGTTTGAATGCCCAGTTGCAGCAAAGATAACAAAAAATGATTATTATATCGACGATCTGATGACAGGGTGCGAGACGGAAGACGAAGCGATAACTATATACAACGAAATGAACAAACTGATGAACTTGGGAGGGTTCGAGCTTCAAAAGTGGAGTAGCAATAATGAAAACATATTAAAATACATCGGAGAACACAAACGGATCGATCATGAACTTCCTCTTAAGCTCAACAGCCTAGTAAAAGTACTTGGTGTGATTTGGAATCGCCTAACAGACAACTTTGAATATACCATTAACTTATCGGAAGCTAAACAGTCAATTACTAAACGTCAAATCCTGTCAGAAGTCGCTAAACTTTACGATCCTTTGGGGTGGATAGCTCCTGTTGTTGTTGTCGCAAAAATGATAATACAAAAGTTATGGAGATCAGGGCTAGAATGGGATGAAACTGTACATGGAGAGTTGTTAGAAGAGTGGTTATGTTACAGAGAGAATTTACAACACATTCAGGGAGTAAGTATACCGAGATGGTTACACTACTCTTCTACAGCTAGAATGGAGCTGCATGCCTTCGCAGACGCTTCACAACTGGCGTATGGAGCAGCAGTTTACATGCGTGTTGTTGAAGAAGACAAAGCTTATGTCAATCTTATATCGGCTAAAACTAAAGTCGCTCCTATCGAGAAACAGCTTTCAATACCAAGATTGGAACTTTGTGCCGCAGTGTTGGCAACAAAATTAATTTATGAAATATCTCAAGTGATGGACATACCTAAAACAAACTTATACGCCTGGACAGACTCGACAATAGTCCTAGCCTGGTTAAAGGGTGGGTCCAGTAGGTGGACTACATTTGTCAGCAACAGAGTATCAGAGATACTTAACATATTGGAGTACAACCAGTGGGGACATGTTGCTACCGAAGTGAACCCAGCAGACTGCGCATCGAGAGGATTACAAGTGTCAGATTTGCTAAACCATACATTATGGTGGAACGGACCCGCTTGGCTGTCTTCACTGCACACACACTTGAGTTCAGACGATATTATTGAGGACACACAAGAGGAGGAGAGAGTTAAGGTTTTAAATGTCTCAATAAATACGGAAGAGGAATTTGTTTGGTCTAAATTTTCTAATTTATCTAAAATGTTGAGAATCATATCCTACTGCAGAAGATGGGCAAATCTAAAACTACCTAAGGAAACCCGACAAGTTTTTACTAGAAACTCCGATCTCTTTGTCCAATTCTTGATGAGAATGGGATTTTAAGAGTTAGCGGACGAATACAGCAGTCACAAGTATCGTATGATACACAGCATCCTATAATTTTACCGGCTAAGAGTCATCTTAGCAGACTCATAATTAAAGATGCGCACATAAGGACTATGCATGGAGGACCACAGATGATGCTAAATTACTTAAGGTCCAAGTTTTGGATACTGCGAGTAAAAGACGAAACGAAAAAATGCTATCGTGAATGTGTCACTTGTGTGCGGTACTCTACGAAAAACAGTACTCAATTAATGGGCCAACTACCGGAGGTGAGAGTGAAACCGAACAAGCCCTTCAGATCGGCGAGAGTAGACTACGCGGGACCCATTAATATTAGATTTGCACCAGGTAGAGGAGCAAAGTCCTACAAAGGATACATATGCTTATTCATTTGCATGGTGACTCGAGCCATTCACCTAGAAGCAGTGACAGATTTAACAGCAAAAGGTTTCATTGCAGCCTTTAAAAGATTTACGTCAAGACGAGGACACTGTCATGACCTCTATAGTGACAATGGCACCAATTTCGTTGGCGCAGACAAACAGTTAAGAGATATGTTCGACAAATCTAAGTCATCATTCCCTAGTGAATTAGCCCAGTTGTTAACCTTAGAACGGACTACGTGGCATTTCATACCGCCGCACGCCCCTAACTTTGGAGGTCTGTGGGAAGCTGGGGTGCGCAGTACGAAGACTCACCTAAAAAGAGTAATCGGCGACACTACGCTTACTTACGAAGAATTATCTACAGTGTTAGCACAAGTAGAAGCTTGTCTTAATTCGCGACCGTTAAGTGTCCTAAATGACGATCACAATGATCCCCTCCCACTGACACCTGGCCATTTTTTAGTCGGTGAGCCGTTACTGAACCTAGCTGACGAGGATTTTACGAAAATTAATATTAGTTATCATGAGAGATGGCGACTCACACAGAAAATGGTTACCGATTTCTGGAACAGATGGTACAAAGAGTATCTTGTTAATCTCAATCAACGATACAAATGGAATAAAAAGAACGCTGAACCAGAAATCGGTGACGTAGTCATTTTAAAAGAGGATAATATTCCACCTAGTAAGTGGATAATGGGTAGAATATTACAAAAACATGTAGGTCCTGATAACATTACTCGGGTCGTGTCAATTAAAGTTAAAAATGGAATTCTAAAAAGGCCTGTGAGTAAAATATGCGTCATCACGAAAGTTTGAGGACATCTTACTGTAAAGTGTAAATGATATGAAATTATGTAAAAAAAAAAAAAAACGTCGAAATACTTTCTATTGAAACAAAGTGTTAGCATTAACTACCTTTGCAATTTATTATTGTACTTAAAACTTACTCACTTGTACTTAGATTAGAATGCTAATCCTGTTTTAGATTTATACTTACCTGTTTTAGATTTATACTTACCTGTTCTAGATTTATACTTACCTGTTTTAGATTCGTACTTACCTGTGTTAACATTGTTACTTTGAGCCATGTTATAGGTTACTATTTAATAAGCATTTAGTACCCGCTCTGTACGCTTATTGGAATTATATTCATGTATGAGTTATTACGGTGGGCGGTTAATTGTTTCAAGAAAACTATACTTGTCTGTTGTATGTATATTTAATTTCCGTAATGATTTAATCTTAATCGTACATCACATTAGAAACTTTGCTAATTACTTTTGTTTGGCTATGTCACTTTATTATTAACTTACTATACGTTACGTTGGTTGGTGTTTGGATTTGAATAAGTTCCTATTAGAGTTATATTTGAGTAACCTATGTTAAAGAACTGCGTTCTTGGTGGGCGGTATGTCCAAAGCGGTACTAACACCAACGCAACGCATCGTAATGTGTTACACACACATATAATATATTGAATACAGTCCACTTTGTTTACGTCACACATCAGTATTAAATCAACTGTTAACCCAACGACACGTCTTTTCATTCTGAAAACAATCCTCAAACAAAAGTGCACCTTATCGCCTTGAACACAAACTTCAATAATTCAAAAACTTCATTTTTCACTTAAATAATCATTAATTGAATAATAACATTTTGAAACAAGGAATTCATGCAAATATAATTTGAATTGGTATATTTTATGTAGGTCTGTGATACTTTTTGGCAACTTATTGTATATTTTGGGTGCCATGCCCAAAATGTTTTTACTAAATACTGCTTTTTTATGACTTCTTGTGCATATTTTATTTTTGTGTCGTGTGCTTCTTGGATGGGTATAAAGATGTAGATTCGCTTTGACAAAGATCGCCACTTCATATGTATAAAGACACGGGAATGTTAATAATTGGAACTCTTGAAAATGTGGCTTACAGCTTTCTGTGCGTTGTATTCCAGACATTGCCCTTATGCATTGTTTCTGGAAGACAAGATACAGATCTGCTGGAATGAGAGCTGTGACGTCGCATTTCAGAAGCTGAAGGAACATCTGTGCAATGCACCCATCCTAGGCTATCCTGACAATGAAAATAAATTCATAGTAGACACAGATGCCAGCAATTCTGGATTCGGCGGGGTGTTGTCTCAACGAAAAGGAGATCATGAGATTGTGATTGCGTACTTCAGCAAAGCCTTATCCAAACCTGAAAGGAACTACTGATTTTACTGGATCCATTAGCAGCCCTCACACGTTGACTTTGGAGCGAATGAATTACCACCCGCCACTCCGAAGCGAGCTTAGAAGTGTACGTGTAAAGGCATTCGGCGCGCATTCCGAAGCGGCGCTCGGTCGCGCGCGCATGTCCCACGCATCGGAGCGTACGTGTAAAGGGTTCTGGAGTTAGACATGGCTGTTTGGAACGTGAAACTGCCATGGGTTTATAGAAATGTAATAAAACTTTTTCTCAAGACCTTCTTTTTATTTTTGAATATATTATCTAAGAAGCTATCGAAATGTTCATTATTCATCCGCAAAAAAAAAAATATAATCCTCTGGTTGGTTTTCGTATAATTCTCTCAATTTGGGTAATGATTAAGACGCCTCACAATGCAATATTTTTTCAATCTAGGTGGACAATATTCAAAATACGCACTTGTATGTACCACGTCATAGCTTGTGTAAAATGAGGGATAATGAACCATATTTCAAGATCATAAAGTATTTTTTCCAAGAAGTTGCCCCGAACAATAAAAAAAGGGTCGGAGGGGCCGACTACCTGGAGCGTACCGGTCGCGTCAAGTGAACGTTTGTATCATTCGTCTGAGTTTACTCGATGAATACGCTGTGTTTGTGTACGCTAGTGTTGTGACCGTCTTGGTTTGAGTGTCAAGGTAAGTTTACACAATATTTTTATAAAAAATATCCATAAAGTAAATAGTTAAAGCAGAAAGAATACGAATCCTTTTTTATTTGACAAAATAAGACCTAACACAGTTTGTAACAGTTTTTTAATACCTTATATAACATTATATCAGTCTTGTCCTGTATTTTTTTAGTAGATGCACTTGTAAACTCTAAGAAACATAGGTATTAACTTGCGAAAAGCTGCGACACTCATACATTTTTTTTTAAATTTCAGAATGACCTATCAATTTTCACGTTTGACGTATTTCGATATCTGGTTCGCCAAAGCGAAAGAATGCAGAGTGGATGCAATTCTGAACCATATATTACAAGAAATGTCTATCAGATCTATACCAGATGAAATTATAGATTCATTTTAAGCAAAAATAAGAAGTTATAGCCAACAAATCGACAAGAAATGGTCAAAATCAGGAAGACATAGAGATCGCTTTTTAAAGGCGAATTCGAAATGGTTAGAAGGTAATTTTACGTTTGACAATATAGTCACAGAAAGTGTAGCTAGTAATTTAGCACCTGGGCCTAGTAACCGAGCCGGAAGACCACACAAAGATTTTGAAAGTTGCAGCTACAAAACCAAAAAATGTCGCGTTCAACATCTTCTTGATACATCAAGTGAAGGAGAGTTGTCATTTGCGGCCGAAGTGCAACTTCGCAACAAGGGAAAAAGAGACTCGGCAGCCATTGTCAAGGAGCTGTCTATTGCTTCACCTCGAAGAGGGACTACTTTAAAAATAGCGCGAAAGTGTTTCGCGAATAAAAAGGTGGAACTGTCCGCAGACCGAGCTGTTGCGTTAATTGTTGATGCAAATCTCTCAACGCACCAGTACAACGTAATACGGCAACAAGCAAAGCAAATTAATATTAAAATGTATCCAGCATATTATAAAGTTAAAGCTGCAAGAGAGCAATGTTATCCTAATAACATTAATGTCACGGAAACATGTGCAGAAATCGAACTCCAATCTTTGGTGGATCATACTGTTACACGTTTATGTAAAGTGCAAGAAGAGGTGATAAAAACGTTAAACAATGTTAAAAATTTAAAGCTGATAATTAAATGGGGTTGTGATGGAGCGGCACAAAATAGATATAAGCAGAAATTTTCAGAAGAGGAGTGTAGTGACGAGAGTCTGTTTAGCATATCTATGGTGCCCCTTCAAATGACAGAAGGAAAACAAAATGCAAAAAAAAATGTGTGGCAAAACCCTTCGCCATCTTCAACCAGGTATTGTCGTCCAATTAAATTTATTTTTGCAAAAGAAACCACAAATTTGATAACCATGGAAGTCGATAAAATAAAAAGTGCTATTCAAACTCTGTCTCCAACTCAACTTTTTGTTAATGACGTAGAAGTGTCAGTAACGGTGGATTTTATTTTTTGCATGATAGAAGGAAAAGTCTGTAATGCTGTTGCTTCTTGTGCATCTACGCAGACATGTTATTTGTGTGGTGCAAAACCCAAAGAGATGAACAACAAAAGTCTTGTTATAAGCAAACCAATCAAAAGAGATTATCTGTCATTCGGGTTATCACCACTCCATTCCTGGATAAGATTTTTTGAATGCATTTTGCATATATCATATCGTCTTGATATAAAATCATGGCACGCCAGGGGAAATGAAAATAAAAAGCTTTTAGCAGAAAAAAAGAAAATAGTCCAAGAAAAATTTAGGCGTGACTTAGGATTATTAGTGGATATGCCTAAACAACAAACAGGAAACACTAACGATGGAAACACAGCGCGAAAATTTTTTAGAAATGCCGAGAAGTCAGCGGAGATTACAGGTGTCAATGTTGCACTTATCAAGCGATTCCACATCATACTGGAGTGCATAAATAGTGGTTTATCAATAAACAGCGATAAATTTGATGAGTATGCAAAAGTAACATGCGACTTGTATATTAAAGAGTACTCTTGGTACCCAATGCCTGTCAGCGTGCATAAAATATTATTTCACGGGAAGGATATAATTTCATCGTGTGTTCTCCCGATTGGTCAGCTGTCAGAAGAAGCACAAGAGTCAAGAAACAAACATAACTTGAAGTTCAGAGAATTATTCACAAGAAAAACTTCTCGAGTGGACACTAACAGAGATTTAATTAATAGATTATTAATAACATCCGACCCATATATCGCAAGTTTGCGTGCTTTGCCCAAAACCAAGCGTGGAAAAATCACTCCAGAAGTTCTAGAATTACTAGAAATAAGACTCCCAATAATGGAACATAGGGACAGCCAATCAGAAGATTCTGATCAAGATTCTAATAGAGATGCCAGCGAATCTGATAGCGAATCTGATTAATTACTACTACTTACATGTAATTTGTATTTGATTTTGTTTTTTTTTTGTAATTTTTTGTATTTCTTTAATTAGTAAATAGTTTTAAAATTATAAAACAAGTTTACACTCTACCTCATTTAATTTGAATTTTATTTTGTTGGTTGTAATGGGTACTTAATCTATATTAAATCTTGCTTATTACCGTTTATCACTTTGTTTTACTTCCTACGATCATTTTTTATTAAGTAAATTAAACGTCACAACGAATTGAGACAGTAAAATAATATTGTCCAGTTAGATATTGATAATATCGCACTGTGCGCCTTCTATACTTATTTGCCCACAATTAGGCCAGCTAAGCTAATTATGACTACCGTTAAAGAGTTCATCATGAAGTAGTATGCAGAACTTTTGTCACCTAGGGACACCACGCTTCATTCCGAAGTGCGGCCAAAACTGTCGAAATGCCTTTAGACGTGTGGTTTGATGCGTCAGTTCAAATGATAACGCATCTGAGCGCGTTCCAAACCACCGCCCGCTTTAGAGCGCACTCTTGCCCGCGGTTTGCAACGACAGCGACACTCCACGGAGCGGGCTCCAAAGTGTACGTATGAGAGCCGCTATTGTCGAGAGGACGTGGAGGAATGGTGCCGCAAATGCACAAGTCGTGCGGCTGTGAAAGGACCACAAACTCGAAGCAGAGGGGCACTAAAGGTTTACAATGTTGGTGCACCATGGGAACATATAGCATTAGATGTTGCTGGGCCATTTCCGGAAAACCAAAGCGGGAACAAGTACTTCTTGGTCGTCATGGACTACTTCACAAAATGGCCGGAAATGTTTGCGATCCCTAATCAAGAAGGCTCTACGGTGGCTGATAAGTTAGTTCACGAAGTGTTTTGTCGGTTCGGGGTACCCTTGGAAATCCACAGTGATTAAGGCCGAAACTTCGAGTCAGAAGTGTTCAAGGAGACGTGTCGTGTGATGGGTGCTCACAACCAGAACTACTGCTTATCATCCGCAATCGGACGGGATGGTTGAACGATTCAACCAATAGCTGGAGAGGTATCTGGCAAAGGTTGTGGAAAGCAGACAGAAGGATTGGGACAAAGACATTCAACCATTTCTCCTGGCATATCGGAGTGCTGTTCATGAAAGTACAACAGTAACACCAGCTTTTGCTAGTTTCGGAAGAGAACTACGATTACTTGCAGATCTAATCACCGGTATCTCACCTGAGTCGCCACGCAATGTAACAGATTATGCGAATAAACTATGGAATAGGATGAATTATGTATATGACCACATCAGACAGACAGGTCAGCAGATGTCTGAGCGGATGAAGACTCGCTACGATCGGAAGGCGAACAATAGGGGCTTCGAAGAAGGATCTCTGGTATGGTTGCATAACCAGGTACGCAGCAAAGGAAAATCGCCTAAATTGCAAGCAAAATGGGATGGACCATATCCACGTCACCTACCGAATCCAGAAGGACCCCGAGGTGCATCAAAGGTCGTTCATGTGGATCGGTTGGCCCGTTATCATGGATCTAACAATGCTCGGGACGAGCATTTCTAAGAGGGAGGCAATGTTACAAAATAAGGCAAAGTCATCTAGTGACGAGAAAAACTAAGTAGTTACTAGTGGCGCCATCTAGTATCGAATAGCGAAACTAATCTTCTTGAAGTTTCTAGTCGCTTCGGGAACAGTGAGTTCGAATTTCGATTGTTCTGGAAGATTCTCGAATTATCTAGAACCGTATGGAACGTTTCAGAAACGTTCCGTTGGTCAGTTTCGATTGAGAAGGGATACAGAGCGATTCGAAAAGGAAAATAGTGCGAAGTAATAGAATTGTTTAAGTAGTAGTAAGAAGTGTTTTTTTTAATAAAGTGTGATTAATTAAAGTCTGTTGTTTAAATAATTTATCCGTAATCCGTAACAATATGTATTGATTCCTGGAGCCATGCAAAATATACTTTAACGCATCAGTGCCGTTTTGTGCTGATGTTGATAAATTGGAGTATTATCAAGTCTGTTTCTATGAAATCGATCATGCGAGAAAATAAATGCGGATTAGCTCTCAAGAACAAGGCATTTTCTAATTATAAAGCCAATGTATAAAATCTTGAATTTTTGAAAAGTCGAGTTACCTCACAAGATGATGCCGTTTCTTAAAATAGATTACACGAGCCCGTAATATGCGTTGAGCAAAGCATCAACCTTAAATACTGCAGTAAATATGTACGGAGCTAACGCTGGGTTACTGGGGGACTTCAATACTTCAATGCCCAACACCTCTTCCCATATCAGTGCAATGATTACGCTGGATGAAGAGACGCAGGGAAAGCTTGCGCTAGCGCTAAATCATACCCAGCTGGTCCAGGGGGCAACGAGAGTGCCGGATTTTTATTCGCAAACAGCCAATTGCTTGGACCTTCTGCTGACAACAGATCCAGACCGAGACTCAGTGTCGATATCTTAAACTTTGGGTAGTTCTGACCACTGTCTGGTGATGTCCGTCTACTTCCCGCCCGATTCCAGCCCAAGGCACCCGGCGGGTTTGGCGGTGCAAGTCAGTAGATTGAAAAGGGATGCGACATTTCTCGTATGCTGTCCTTGGCAGCCTACGTGCTTTCTGGCACGAAAGCCTTAGCCTTCGGTCTGCTTTTATGTGATTGGATTGCAAATTTCCTGAGAGATCGATCCATTCCAGTGGTTATCAATGGCCGCTCGACGGAACAATTGGATAATAATACTAGGGTCCCTCAGGGGTCTGTACTCTCAGCAACATTATTGTTGCTGCCAAGTACCGGCTTGTTGCACTTAAGTCGATAATCGTCCAGAACCTTGATCATCGTCGCCGATTTGCCAGCTTATCGGGTTTTATTGGTTGCATTTTGGGGAGTGTGTGATAGAATTCCATGATCTTATTCCACCTTACCCGTTTCATCATCGGACTACAACATATACGGCGATGCGCCATCGGTACATGGTGGACATTTCACCCATACGCACTAAATGTTTTGGAAATCGAAATACTTTCATTAGGCGCACAGCTAAGAACAGCTATTCGAAAGTTAAGTATTTGGTAAAGTCAAACTGTCTGTGAATGTAGCCCTAGGTAGATGCGTAGTAACGCCTGAACAAAGTCTGCTTATTTAGAAAGCAATGCGAACACATACTAAGTAGGTATTCAATTGCTTCTTGAACGTTTTGAACAACAATCAGCAATGTGCAAGTTCTACCTCTACCAATTGTCGATACTTTTATGGGCATCTCTAAATATTATTCTAATGTTAGTACCTCGTTGGATAACTGCTAGGTTACGTCCCAATGATATTTTAGTAAACAGATACGTTATACACTCACAAAACAACCGAAAAAAGTGTTCCGCGCAGCAGCGGCAGCACACATACACACTTTTCATTCATCTGACATTTCACTACAAGTCGAAAGAGATGGCTTGATAAAACCAACAAGAAAAAAAGAGACAGCTATTGTTTGTCACTTGCGTGCAACGACGATATAACCACTTGACGGCGCATACAGTGCCCCGACGCTCGAAAACTATTAGTATTTTGTCGCCTATGTAAAGGCTTCGGTACTAGTAACCATTTTAGTTGTGTCCAGTTATTAGACCTGTATGCACGCTAAATAAATACACATTGTTTTTATCTTTTTATTGCAATTATAACGCATCAAAATGCCCTCATGCGCGGTAAAGGGGTATGGGAAACATGCCAAGACATCTAGTTACAAAAAGGATGGCATAAATTTTCATCGGTTAATAAACAGTACGAAAATTATTTTTGATTTTATCAGATTATGAGACATTGCAGGGATCTACTTAAAATGGTGGATGGAGTAAACGAGCACACTTTTGATTCCCGCGTTGATGTCTTTTGGAAAAGTCTCGCTCTTTCACTAGACAATTCTAATGCTTCTATCCCTTTCTCTCCCTTTGTATTTTTATCGTAAATATCCGTGCTGTTACTTTTAATAGCTGAAGTCGATATCGATAATAATAAAATTAAACTTAATAAAAAATGTATTGAAAAATATCTATCTGCTTTTAACCGACTTAAAAAAGGAGGGGGTTCTCAGTTCATCGAATTTTTTCTTATATATTATGTTCCCGGATTACTCGTGGACGGCTTGACCGATTTGGAAAAATACTTTTTGTTCCTCTATGTCCCCGACATACATATTTATTTTTGTAATTGATTGATTTTGATTAAATAATATTTGTATGATTTTAATTGAGTATTTTTAATAATGTTAAAATCCATTTTATCGATATCGACAATTTTCCCTTAATCGAGTTGATCAACCCTAACGATAGCCATACCTACGCAACTTACTTTGAACTGTCCAATTGCAGCCGCGCGTTCTTCCTCGTCCCCCGGCCCGCGGTAGTGAGTCGTGTGCTTAGAAGAAATCGGCCTATAAGCTCTCTAGTGGTTATATTCTCTTTGCTTGCGTGTGAATGTAAACAAACATTATACTGGCCCCCAATGTTTTTACCATCTCTTTCTTTTTCTAACCTCCAAATATCAGAACATCAGCACAGTATAAATAATAGATATCAGGAAAAAAAATTAAATAAATTTGTAAATTGAGATGTATTGCGTACTTACATATGGTATGAGATCCCTTCTGTTTTATTTACTTTGCTATCATAATTGGTACATTTTCTAAATACACACAATGGCATTCTTTTTTTATTTCAACAAAGCGTATCTCTAGCTCTTCGCCATGCGACACATAGACTAAAGAATGTACGTCCCAATTAGGACGTATTCAAGTCTTCACAATGCGCGCGCTCATAACATATCTGTTTACTAGAATATCATTGTTACGTCCAATGCAATCGTGAAATATTGAGATGAATGGTGTTGAAATTCATGTACAGTTAAGGGTCACCAAAATAGCAGTGGCAATTTATTTTTATATTGATAGTTATAATAAATAATAGTTATAAAACTAAAAATCACGCTTTTATGAAAACCCTAAAAGTTGAAAATAATTTTCAATCAATTTAAATTAAGAATAGTGTGATCAACAATTTTTTTTAATGTTTATTATATTTTCTAACCGATTTCAAAAAAGGAGGAGGTTATCAATTCGTCGGCATCACTTTTTTTATTTATGTTACCCGACCCGATTACTCAAATACGCCTGAACTGATTTGGAAAATTCTTCTATTGTTTGAAAGGGTGTTTCTTGTGGTCCCATGGTCATCAGGTTAGGATCTGATGATGAGATCCTGGAGAAATCGAGGGAACTCCTCAAATATTACAGGCATACATATAGCGATTTTGGTATTTTCATCAACATCTCTCAATCATTTGCACTCAGAAAGTACCATTGGTTGAAGTGGAACTGATGATGAAGCCCACAGGTGGCCACTATGAGAGTGGGTATAAGATATCTCGAATAGGTAACGGACTATGATGAAGTAAAGGAAACCCTAGGTTGTAGCTATCAGGAAACAAAGACTCCGGCAGGGCATTCCAGTTCTTAGCTGTGCGCACAATGAAAGTATTCGCTAAACACTTTGTGCGTATGGGTGGGATGTCTACCATGTACCGATGGTGCCTTGCCGTACGTCTTGTAGTCCGATGAGGGAAAGGACTAGGTGGAATAATTGTGCAATTCCATCGCACACTCTCCGAAATATAAACGATAAAAAACTGGCAACTCAAGGTCGATGTTCGAGCCTTTGGAGCTTTGAGGCGACCAGTGCATCGTTGCCGATAAGCACTTGGCCCGTTTGTCAATCGACTCAAGCGCAACAAGCTGGTATTTGGCAGATCCGTCCCAGAGGTGGGTGCCGTACTCCATGCATGACCGAACTTACGCTTTATACAATTTGAGCAGCTGTTCAGTCGCGAACTACCGTCTCACCTTTGCAAGGATCTCCAACATTTGTGCAGCCAACTGAGTATTTGCCTCGGTGAATGGAGCAAAATTGAGGGTCGATGTCAACGTAACACCAAGAAGGGCGAGATTGTTGACGTGTAGTCATACATCACGGAACCATGAAGCAGGATTGAATTGGCTCTTTTTGTCGCAAAATCCAATACAGGCTCTGAGCAGCATTAAAACTGACCATATTGGCATCGCCCTTACGGAGACTGCCTCCAAAGACAACTTCAAGCGCTCAACCATGGCCTCCCGGAGAGACAGGATCGGAGGCCCAGTAGCCATAACCCATATCTCTCAGCAGCACTGCTACAGTGCTGCCGTCTGCATACCCAAAGGTTTCCGGTTTTAGTAAGTTATTAATGTGCAGCAAGAACAATGTTGTTGAGGGCACCGACCCCGAAGGACTCTGCCGTTGATGTCACTAAAATTATAATTTTTAAATACAACATTTAACTCTTTCACGTTTCAACAATTTCGAACGACGAACGCTTTTGATAAATCATTATGTACGGTGCAACCGCACATTCTGCAATTCAGCAGTTTACGCCACACATTAATTTCAACTCGTAATAACAAGTCAGTTCGCGTTGGGCTATCAAGACAGCCAAGCGTCCTCGAAACAGCCAACAAGGGCCGCGTCACTCACTTCATTCTTCACACCATCAGTTCATTAAGCTCATTTAATCCTAAAAACCTTTTGGACAATACATCAGTGTTTAAATACTTAAATTCTTTTATTCCATTCATCTCTCATTTAAAAGTAATGTATGGCCTAACAAGGGACCATACACATTAGCTACCATTTTGTTAGAGCAATGAAAACCTTTCAATAAGCAGTTTCGAAGAAATATGCTATTTAGTTACGAGTTCTGGGAAATTATAAAAAAGCATAAATCTTGCCTAGGCTTCGTCGGAACCTTAATTATTGTCACAGTATCGCAGCGTGGCGGGACACGTCGAGCTATCAGTAGCCCTCATACTATTACATTGTAATTAGTTTCTATCTACACGTTAGCGTCGCCAACGAAAAGTAATAAAAATATCTGCGAGTATCTGAGACGCAGAGATAACAGCCGTCAGCCTCCCTCGGGGCGACACGTGGCGGCCGAGCGCAGATAGCGCGGCCCCGCGACCCCGCTTATCTGTAGCTGTGGGACGGCGATTGTACCTCTAGGTCGGCGGCATCGTCCACGGACGCCGCCAGCGCCAGCGGCAGCTGCTGCGCTGCGGCCGGCAGCGCCCGCAGCGCGGCGGCCAGCTCCGTGTGCAGCGCGGCGGGCGGCGGCGCGGGCTCGGCGCGGCGCAGCGTGTGCCACGAGCGCGCCTTCACGCCCAGCGCCGCGTGGCCCAGCAGCAGCAGCTCCTCGGCGTGCAGCGCCAGCAGCTCGCCGCGCGCGCCCCGCGAGTAGCGCGCCACGCGCCGCGCGCCGCTCACCGCGCCCTGCCCGCCCTCCGCGCCCTCCGCGCCCTCCCCGTCCGCCGCGCACTCCCGCTACCGAGCGACAATGTTAATACCACATATAATTATAATTATATCACAAGACCGAATGTGCGCCTCCGTCGCATGTAGGAGTGCTCGCCGTCAACGGGTGGTAGCCGACCTGCTGGCGATAGTATTTTGGGGGGAAAACAAATTCCATTTGAAATAATTTTATCTTTAAGATTCTCAATATTATCATTAAAACAAACATACACATTTCAGAACTGGTATCAATCGCGGATTTTCATCCCAAATATCAATAAATTTATAACATAAAAACCTCTGTAATGGTTTCATTGACTTAAAGCTTTTGTTTAATTAGAATATCGAGGTATTATCTTGGCATGATGTTTTATTGACTACGTGGCCCACCAGCGCCATCTGGCTCACGAGTCAATATTATAGCCCACCTTTGAAATAAGTTGGTATAACGAATAATAATATATTGAACATTGTATCTGCTAATTATGGTACCATGAAATTTTCAAGAAACATTTAGCCATCTAACACAGTTCCTACTACTACAGATAATAATATAATACTAGCATACTACTACTTAATGAATAAAAAAATAATTGATGTTTATGTATCTGGTACCTACAGAATTGAATAAAACGTTCATTCCAAATAAATGTTCTCATGTAACAATACATGAGTATGTTGAAACTCACCTTGATTTTTCTAAACACATCCTTGGAAATTGTCTCATAAAGTACGAGGCAGGGGCCGGACACATCTGTCTCATTGTACTCCCCATCCAGCATTTGTATCTGAAAAAGGATTTTTTACATTGGATTGAATGGCAAATTAGTCAATGTCCCTCCTCATATTAAATGGTTCAGATGCAATATAAACTTTACAAATAAGATGCAATTTTTTAGTCTATGCTATGTTTTGTTGTATGAATAAACTGAATTTAATATACTATTACTAGCTATTGACATTATATTTTAGTCACGAGAAACAGAAACTGGGTAGGGCACTCAGAAGATGGGCAGATGATATAAAGGCATTAGCGCACACTAAATACTGACAAGCATTGGTGAGAACAGGAGGCATTTGACTCCAAATAATAACTCCTCCAAAAATACAGATGGGGATATTGGTAAGTTACCAAAACTTAATTGAATTCCGCTAAACAAAAAAAAATTAACTGTCTGAATATGGGCTTATATTAGTATAGATATCATTTACTACTTTTAATAATCTACTTGTCTGGTTGTGCATGATTACAAGCAAGAAAATATTACCTGGAACAGACTGAGCAGGGACTTCTTGTAGTTGAGTACATCGGGCAGCTCGCCAGAGTCCAGGTAAGCTGCCTTGACCTCACCGCAGCTCCAGTGGGCATAGAACGAGCTGTCACTGTACGAGTCCCATATAGACTCATACGGCATGAAGTCAGCGTTTACGTGTTTCCCCCGTAGATACAGTTTAGGGGATCGCAACTAAAACGAAATTTAAGTTTGGGTAACAAATAATTCAAATAAAAAAAATACCTATTATGTAAATCAAATCGGTCGCTCTCGGTAGCAGTGGAATAGGAAAGGGTCGTGTTACTGACCTGGAAGTGCAGCAGCAGCTCATCGCCGCTCTGGGACGCCCAACGCGGCGCCACGGCCAGGCGTGCGCGCAGCTTATAGCCCACCTCGCGGTCGGCGCGCGCCGCATCGTTGAGCTGCAGCGTGGATTCCAGCTCGAAGGTAGCGGGCGCGCCCAGCGCCAGGCGCGCGCCCGCCGCGCCGCCTGCGCCCGCGCACGCCATGCCCAGCGCCAGCCACAGCGCCAGGCCGCGCGCAATACTGCCGCCACTCATGTCACGTACGTACACACGTCAGTACAGCAGATCGGACACCGGCGCCACTAACTTGCACTCCGCACACGTAGCGCAGCGCCCGTTCGATTCAAACAGTGTTGTGAAGCGTCCGTGTCACCGTCTCTGACACTGACGTTTAACTAACGCGTTTGGCAGCTCGCCGGCCGCTGACCGCTGCGCCGGCGGCGCGGGGCGTGGAGGCGCGGGGACCGGGGCGCAGGGCCGAATGGCCGATCCCCTCACCATCACCACAGACCTCATAATCGGCTCGCTCCACAGAGTACATTTTAATATACTGGCTCGCTCGCTTCTATCACACTTCCGCCAATGAAGGCGGGGGCGTGCTTATTTTACATATGAGATATTATTGTCTGTATGTACGCATTCACGATAATGATTATGGTTTATTAAATTAAGACTTGAGTTAATTAGGTAAAATGATAATAAAGCTATTGATGTCCAAAATAACAATGGATTTTTTAACATTTCTATTATGATTAATGAGGTCATTGTTTAAGTAAGTAGATAAATATTTTGCTGGTCTAATAATGAATGCTAACTACTAGATACCATAAGTAAGTAGGTACAAAGATTAGGTAGTATTAGGTCCTACTAGTAAATATTTTGTGTAAATACCTACTTTAGGGTTTAATTTTAACGATTGACAATAAATAAAAAAACTTTCAAGTAACTTTACTAAGTACTAGCGGCCGTTGAACCCGACAGGTCAGTAGTTAGCTGTTTATTTATGAAGTAGGTAGGCAGTAGTACCTATACATTCAAGGAACCTTTCGTCTATTTAGGTAGTGTTGGTACCATTGATTGGTTCAAGCCAAGCTTCCGGTGAGTATTCCCATCGGCAAATAAACAATTAACTCCTTTTTTTTTGATGACGGTAAAAATAACTTCAATTTCGGAAGTCGATGCCAAAAAACGAAGAAACCAGGAACCCTTTTAAATTTTTTATCGATTCAAAAAACATTACATAGGTGGGTCACCCCTTTTTAGCAGAACTTTTTATGTCATAATAATATTATTTCGCATAACAGCGGATAGCATAAACCTCATTTCGCATAAAATCGTTTGGCATTCACTCATTTATCATACATTCATAACTCAAAATTCTGTTAGTCAGTATCATCTTTAGGCATAAATTTCATATTCATAATAATTAAAAAGAATAACCATCATATCGCAGAAACATCACAGACCGAATCGTCTTTTGGCATACATTTCTTATCGATAGTCATTAAAAGGCAGAACTATCATATCTGAGAATGTTTACAGTTGAATCATCTTTTGGCATACGTTTCATATCCACTCATCTATGACATTACAGAAAACCACCACCACACACAGAACACCATGCATGCAGCATGCAAGCAAGCATACCTCACACATGAAGCAAGCATGCAGCATGCAAGCGCGCATGCAACATGCAGCAGGCATGGTTTCTGTCACGGCTCCGGCGCTGCGGGCGTTAAGACCACCTGCTTCTCAGCTCGTGGGCCGCCTCGCCCCTCCGCGCCTACGCGGGCTTAAATTACACTCTAGGGGTAGGGCAGACAAGACTACGTGGAGGCGGTTTTGCAGCGATTCGTTTCTGTCACTAACTTTTGAAGCTCAACATAGTCTTTTTGAGACAATATTTTAATTTTAGGGTTAAAATGCATTTTTTTAGAAATATGCCAAATGAAATTATTCGAAATGACATTCTGCCATCTCCATGGTATGCCAAGTGAAATTATACCAAATAATAGTCGCTTTAAATGAACGTTATGTTAAACGAAATTATGTGAAATTTTAACTTTGGCAAAAGTAGTTATACAGAATAAAATTCTGCCATATTAATATTATGCCATTGTATATTCGGACATATAAACATTCGGCAAAACAATAATTATATTAAATAATTTTTATGCCTTAAAAATATTCGTTTAAAGAAGATTATGCCAAGTGTGTTATGCCAAATAAACGGAGCATCAAGATTCTGCCAGATAGAGGGAACCCTACGTATGTACCTACGTAACGAACGAAGGCTCCTGCCAGCGGCTTCGTCCGCGTGAAAAGTGTTTTGTCATTGCAAGGTAACATTATACCGGGATAAAATTCTTATTTGGAAGATGGTAGTATTTTTTTGTAAAAAAGATTTTTATTAGTCTTCTCACTACATTTGCTTGGTCTCTCGACCAAGCAAATGTAGTGAGAAGACTAATAAGCTGGATTGCCTCGACGTTCACATGCCGATGAAGTCTCTTTTCGTGAGCTTCTGCAAATTTCTGGATCACTTTTGCGATGAACTCAACTTTTAGGTCTATGGATGTCATCATTTCGTATGTACCAAGGTGCATTTACATGCCCTTGGCACTTTGTTCTGGAATAGTTGTATGATTAATATATTTCTCTGTTTGGTGCAGCCCCATAGCTGAATACCATAAGTCTGAACTGGCATAATTGACTCAATGTCAGCCCTTCCCCATAGTAAGATAAGTACTGTAACTGTAAGACATTATACTATGAAAGTAACTAAAATAGACTAGCCTCGCGGTATCTACATCAGTAAACTGACGAAAAAGAAATTTTGCCGAACTTAGCCGCCCTGCAAGTGATATTAAATGAGGACCCCATTGTAACCTTGAGTCTAACATTATTCCCAGTCTACCGTTTTAACGACGAATTGTAGCTTCTCCCTGTCTAATATAATGTCACAATCAGTACGTTTGACGTTCGGCAAGGTAAATTTTACGCACTTAGTCTTTTTAGCTTTTAAAACTAAATTATTACCTGTGAACCAATTTTGAACCTGTCGTAAGTCATTATTTAACTACCGAGGACTTGACAATGGCATGCTGCTTGGTTGGAGTCGACTTGTTCAGCGCTCTCGGAGTGCGGCGCTAGCGGCGCAGGGCGGAGCCGGGATACGAACTAGCGAGGTCTTGACAATGGGATGCTTGTTGGTTGGAGTCGACTTGTTCAGCGCTCTCGGAGTGCGGCGCTAGCGGCGCAGGAAGGAGCCGGGATACGAACTAGCGAGGACTTAACAATGGCATGCTGCTCGGTTGGAGTCGCCTTGTTCAGCGCTCTCGGAGTGCGGCGCTAGCGGCGCAGGGAGGAGCCGGGATACGAACTAGCGAGGACTTGACAATGGCATGCTGCTTGGTTGGAGTCGCCTTGTTCAGCGCTCTCGGAATGCGGCGCTAGCGGCGCAGGGAGGAGCCGGGATACGAACTAGCGAGGACTTGACAATGGCATGCTGCTTGGTTGGAGTCGCCTTGTTCAGCGCTCTCGGAATGCGGCGCTAGCGGCGCAGGGATGAGCCGGGGGGTCGGGAGAGGGGCGCAGGCTATGAGGCAATGACACAACAACACATCATGCGATAGTACATTTATTTGAACAGTACTGGGCGCACACTTATCACTCTCATTAGCATTACTAAAACAATATTATAATGAGGACAACGTTTTGGTTCGTAGATTAGGTGTGCTCAAATTAAATTATATTTAATTTGAACAAACACCGAGCGGTAAAACCACACTTCTTTGGCCCCGGTAGCAGTAGCCCACAACGAAAAAGTTTTCTATTCCTTTTAGTGTTCTAGAGTAGCTTGCGAAGAGTAAACATAGTTCGCACGGAGCATAGTATATACTATATAAAAGGTACTATTACAGCAGAGATAGTACCTACGACTGCTAGCGTGACTCATGACAGATGAATCAGAAGGAATCCAAAACTTTATCGAATGTTGGCTCTGTCTGCCCCGCCTAAACTAATGTGATTTCGGTAGGTACTTATATTTATAACTTCAATAAATAAACAATTATCAACAAGCTGTAAAGACATATAACAATAACATTAGGAAATTGATATATTAACATAAGTAACAGAATTAACAGATGAACGATGCGTCTGCCGAAAGTATTAGATTGTAGCTCAAAGAGCGAAAACGCTCGTCAGACGAAGTGACGACGCCATCCAGCGATGGCGCCCGCGCCATCCGCATCCGTGCGGTGTGCTGTGGGCTGCATGTGTCGTCGTCGTCATAAAGTTTAGTTTCGGCCGGACACCAGTCTCTAGTTACTAGAGTCTACTGTCTAGTAGGTACATGTAAGTGGGTCTATTCTAACATTTTTGTGTCTGGCTTCAACGGTGATCGAACTCAGCCTGCGCGACATGTTCACAGCACATCGCGCGTGTGACAGTGGCTCATGTACAAACAGTACAACATGTTGCACACTGTGCAATTTGTTGAACTATCATGAGCGTTTTACTTGTTTGAGCGCAACATGACGTCCAGCTGCATAATGTGTAGCGCTGCATGACCGCCATGCGGCCGGGCACTCGTGCACTGCGGCTGGTTATAACATCACCGATACGCAAACCCTAGCGTGTATGGTATAGTAATATTCTCGCCATTATATGCATGCCCAATATCAAAATAGATATATTTTACGTTCGGTCATGCTCGCAAAAGCGCACAAGCGAGCATTTATGTGGCCAGCATAAGATACATCGTTCACACATGCAGCGTGGCACACAAACACACACGGCGTCACCAGCTCCGCCGCCGCTAGCCGCAGTACATTTGGATCGGATAATCTTTGGTCATTGAGCTGTAGGGTGTCTCAGAATGTTTTTCGTTTTTGATAGTTGCTCATTTAGCCCCGCTCTCCCCTACTCGCTTGGGTCATCACTCTTGGAATAGCTTTGATTTCATCTGTGAATTTTTGCTTGCTTAAAAGCATTCTAGTTGGGTAGCAAAGGGTTGTAAACTTTATTTTGATGTAGCCCTATAGGAAAACATCAGCAGGCATTAAATCTGGGATATTATGGCTGCCATATCATCATCATCATCTTGCTGCCCTTGTCTCATGTTACTTGGGGTCGGCGCGAATCGTTTTGTTCTTCTATCCCGCCATGTGCCCCGTCACGCTATCAATGACTCCCTTTTCTTTCATATTACTCCTCACACAGTGCATCCATCTTTTATTTGGCCTTCCTCTCCCTCTCCATCCGTCCACATGTATATACATAACTCTTTTAGTAACATGCGTTTCATCCCTCCTCATCACTTGACCATACCAAACACACTTGACTTGATATGCCTGCCATATCAAGTCAAGGAATTATCGGCCCTTATTTTTTTGAGGATGCTCCAGCGAATGATTGAAGATTTTAGTTAGAGGCTGAATGAGTATTAGAAGCGGAGAGTGAACATTTACAAACTATTGTTTTTAATAATTAAAATACAAAAACTGATCTCTAACACTTCTGTGACACCCTATATAAGTGAAGTACTATGCGCGCGCCGCCGCCGCCACCCGCCGCGCCGCTCACGAGTAGATGGTCATCAGGATCATCTGCGAACAGAACACGATCCGCGTCAGTGTCCAGTGTCACAGTGGCACCGGTGTCAGTCTGTCAGTCAGTCAGTCAGTCAGTCAGCATTCAGCACGCACCTCTTCCAAGGACAGCGGGTTGGACTTGACCTTGGTGTCGAGGCTGCGGTACCGCTCTGCAACACAAACACCACCATCGTTACCAACTTATAATATATCCTAAGTCTGCTGTAAGCGAGGTTTGTCACAGATACTCTAATTACGTGCTTGGGATTTGTAAGGTTGGAACAAGAGGAATAGTATCTAGTAATTTTATGTCAAACAAAATGTTGAAGTGATACATAAAACATTAAGTTTAAATAAATATACAACAAATATTTATAATAACAAGTAACAACAGAAATAAAAACGTACGGTAGTTCTTCGCAACAAAAGTAAAGCATTGCATTGCATTATCAATTTTAAATTTTTGATGTGTTAATTTGTGTTTATGAATTCTTATGTAAATTCTATGTAATTTGTTGTGCTTAATATGGGAAAAACTACCTGAAATAAATGATCATTTAATTTAATTTAATTGCATGCATTGCATTCATTAAAATTCTTAACAATTAATAACTTATTTCGAATAGACTTGCTTTGCTAAATTGTATTGCCCGACAGGATCCACAATGGTCTAAATTTGTAACCTACCATCTAAGTTCACATGTGGAAGCAATAAATGTATTGAGTAAGCATATGTTTGACAGTTCAAAATCGACAGGAATACGTAAATTGTTCCGAAGCTGTTTGCTGTCGGTACCAAATCGAAAGTCTAAACGTTGATTGTTAACTGCTGTAAACTGTCACAATTTATGTCATTGCCAACACATTAAAAATACCTACTATTTACTAACGCAATGTTTAAAATAAATATTTATCAAGAATGTACGATTTATAATGTCTTGACGACTACCTGTACCTATTTTTTAGCTTACTACTAATTAAACTACAACAAAAACTTACAAATTAAATAAATCTACAAAAATATTTCAATTAAATAAATGCATTTTTATTATAACCATAACCAGGCCAGCTAACTGGCTGGAAGAGGATACAGCAAGCCCTGCTTCTAAAATAGTTCCTAAAATGTCTGGAGAGACAAGTGGTAAAGGGAAATATGGAAGCAATATTGAAAGAAACACTACCCCAGGACGGTACCAGCGATGCTGGAGCTCCCTCCCTGAGTTCCACTTAGGCAGTCCCTCATATTCCGGGGGCAACAATAAAAAGGCGGGTACCCAGCACTCATTGTTGCCAAACAGTACAGGTCCAAACTAAAACAAGTCTTATGATAAAGACCATTCAACACCAGCATCTCCGCGCCAAGACAGCAAATAACTTCAATTTCGGAAGTCGGTGTTCCTGTTTTCGTTTCTTCGTTTTTTGACACTGCCTTCCAATTGAAGTTATTTTTCATTTTGTAGGTCGGTTGTAATTTTTTGTATTTTTTTTTGTAATGTAATGGACAAGTACTTATAATGCCCAAAGTGATGCTAAAATAGATTACCCGAATAACATGTAACTTGAAAATAACCGGTGGAATGAGAGTGTACCACGGTGAACTGAACAATATGCGTACCCGTTTAAAGCGTACTGGCGTGAAGGTATGTTATGAAATGGTGTAAACAATAAACAGATATGCTATTGCAACAATCCTGAGAGATTGGCCGTCATTTATTGAAGAGTTCTGTGTATATCTCCGAAGTTCTTTATCAGATCTTTACCAAATGGGACCATTTCGGATCAAACTTCTTTCGATCAAAAAAAAATGCAAATTCGTTTATATATGACGGAGTTATGACCGAAAATAAATAAAAAGAAAAAAATTAAACATCCGTATTGAGATCCTCCACCTTTTTGGGAAATCGGTTAAAAAAAGATTACTTGCATCTTCCATACCCGAGTAATAATCGAAGACCCGATAAACAAGAAAACGATCCCACAGTGCAAACAATGCCAACAGTACGGGCACACCAAAAACAACTGTCTAAGACCTTACAGATGCTTAAAATGAGCAGAGAATCACAACACTGCCGACTGCGCAAAGATAGATAGGAACACACCAGCTAAGTCTGCTCTATGCCCAGGCAATCACCCAGCAAACTATAAAGGCTGCCAAGTATTCCTCACAAAAGAAAAAGCAGTAAACCCAAAATAAAAAGCGTGACTATCTATACAGTAAACAAGTAACAAATATCATGAAAAACTATGACAAAGCCCGTCAACCAGCAACAATCAATGACAGACCATACCAAAATAGAAATTATGACAGAAACATACCGCTCACCACTACAATCCCTAGTAAAACATACGCAGAATTAACCGAGCTTAGTACAATCACACAACGGAAGGATGAAAACTAGAATTCATACTCGAAAATAAGCTATATAAACTCATTGAACACATGGGCAATATGGTGCCATTACTTACAACTGTTATTAGTAAACTCGAACGATAAATGTCTACCCGTTCTTTGCTATTAGTCTCCGAAACACACCCTAATTACAAACTATAACATTATAATGAACAAACAATGCTCGTCCTTCCATCCAGATGGAACGGCGCATACTGGAACCGCCGTCATAATATCGGAAAGTATTAAGCATGACCTTATCAAAAAATATCAAACCCCTGAGATACGTCAGTTTTACTGCACGATAAAAAGGCATCAAAAACCTTGTCAACCATATATTGTCCACCAAGACATGCTCTGAAAGAACAAAAATATTTCAAGACACTCGGACAGCGGTTTCTGGCTGATGGAGACTGGAATGCAAAATATTTACATTGGGGGTCACGTCTGACTGTCACAAGAGGTGGGAAGTAAAATAGAGTTTGGATAAAAATATGCTGCAAGTAATAAACAGAGGACAACCAACAAACTGGCCTACAGACCCAAAAAAGTTGACAGATCTCTTAGATTCTTTATATGTAACGGTCTCTCAAACTTATACTTGAACGTAGAAAGCTGAGCACTTAAAAGGTTGCCCACCTAAGGAAAGATACAGCGAGATAAAGTAATTCGACAGAGAAAAGGCTCCAGGATGCTGCTTGATCACTGCTGAAGTGCTACAACAATTAACTAAAAAGGCGATAGTTTTCCTCACGCAGGTGTTCAATCGAAGATATCTTAAGGCTGTCATACTATCCCAAATTGTGGAAAGTCTCAGAAATCATAATGATTCTCAAACCGGGCAAATCACCACATCTTGCATCATCGTACAGAGCCATAATTCTTCTACCGGTCATTTCTAAACTGTTTGAAAAAATTCTATCTCGTACACTATACCTTATAACTACTGGACGAAAACAAAGTAATCCCAGAACATCAGTTCGGATTTAAGTCCATAGAGTTGTAACCAAGATAAGAAATGCACTGGAGAAAAAAAACTTTTTTCCCCAGTGCATTTCTTTTTTAGAATGGTATCTCATATTACCATGAAAATCATTTAAAGCTAGAGTACATCTCATTTCAATTCCAATAAGCCCAATCACGAGTATAATACTGAAGTGTATACCTACCCTCCTTTAGATTAACAACCATATGCTCCTTTATAATAGGTATAACATGTTAAGCTTACCTAGCATTTACGTCGAATTGACTTGTTTCTTACTGTAACTAATTCTTTGTATTAGGTCCTTACCTATGAAATTGGTGTTTTGTCGTACTAGCCACTTTGATCTCAAATATCTCCTCTTTGGTTTGGAATTCCAATTTTAAATTTATACAGCTACTTACTCATGCTTTTGTGTTTGGAAAATCGTAATTCATTTGTTTTTCCTCTTTTGGTTATTCTTTGCGCCAGTCACTTTAGAAAATAGAAATATCGCGTTATTTACGAGTACGAGTTCCATCGTGGCACCAGTGCTGCAGAAACGGCTCGAAGGATTAATGATGTGTATGGCGACGGTGTCGCAAAAGAAAACACAGTGCGTTTTTGGTTTCAACGTTTTCGTTCTGGAAATTTCGACCTGCAGAACAAGCCCCGTGGACCGCCGGAGATCAAAGTTGATAATGAAGAATTGAAGGCTATTGTGGAAGTGGATCCATCGCAAACCATGTCCGAGTTATCTGCAGGCTGCGGTGTTGGTGATAAAACTGTTTTAATACACTTGAAGCAAATTGGGACGGTGAAAAAGCTGGAAAGGTGGGTACCTCATGAATTGAGTGCAGCAAACCGACAAATGCGCGTCGACTGCTGCGATACATTACTCAACCGGCACAATAATCATTACCTGTGACAAAAAGTGGATCCTGTTCAATAATCGGAAACGCTCATCGCAATGGCTGAACCCTGGCGAACCAGCCAAATCCTGCCCCAAGCGAAAATTGTCTCAAAAAAAATTACTTGTGAGCGTTGGTGGACTAGTGCCGGTGTTGTTCACTACAGCTTTCTTAAATCTGGCCAGACGATTACGGCGGATGTCTATTGTCAGCAACTGCAAACCATGATGGAAAATCTAGCTGCTAAACAGCCGAGGCTGGTCAATTGCTCTAGGCTAATGCTGCTTCAGGACAACGCTAGACAACACACTGCACAACAGACGGCTACCAAACTAGAGGAGCTTCAATTGGAATGTCTAAGACAACCACCGTACTCCCCGGACCTTCCTCTAACAGCTTACCATTTTTTTTCGAAATTTGGATAACTTCTTGCAAGGGAAAAAATTCAACTCCGATGGGGCAGTCCAAAGCGCCTTCAAAGATTTTATTGATTCCCGTCCGAATGGTTTTTTTAGTAAACGGATCAATGAACTACCTTCTATGAGATGGCAAAAGACTCGACTTACGACTTTATGTTCCTCCTTTACAAAACGCCAATTTTATATGTAATGACCTAGTTAATACTTAGGTACTATTGGCAGCCAACCTGACTTGTTACTTAATATTTCCCGTACGACTCCAAACATCTCAATACCTTGATTTATTACGTAGTTCCAGTGCCTACCTTCCGGCTTCATCATCAGAAATTCAGTTCTATGGTATCATTTTCATCAGTACTATTTAATTATTATGAATTTGCTTCATCATAGTCGCTTAATTATTTGAGTTATCTTATAGCCATGACATACTTATAAAGGAGTTCCAGTGGTCATCTTCATCAGTTCCACTTCAACAAATGATACTTTCTGAGTACAAATTTTTATCAAGTTATTGTAAATACCAAATTCGCTAGATGTCTGCCTATAATATTTGAAGAGTTCCCTCGATTTCCATAGGATATCATCATCAGATTCTGATTTGGTGAAATGGGATCACCTCGAGAGTATAATCTTTAAAAAAAAAGAATCTTGCAAATCCGTCTATATATGACGGACTTATGCCCGAACATACATAAAAAGGAACATGGAATCAATCGAATTGAGAACCTCCTCCTTTTTGCGAAGTCGGTTAATAAAGCGAGATGAGCTCAACTAAAACACAGCTGCAAACACAGAAGTGGCTACTAGGAAGACATTCATTAATATCTCTCGATAACAAGACTCATATATATAAAACCATTTTGAAGCCCGTATGGGCCTACGGAATCGAACTCTGGGGAACAGCCAAAGACTGCAATGTAGAGATCCTGCAAAGGTTTCAAAACAAGGTGCAGAAAACCGTATCAAATGCTCCATGGTTTACCAAAATAAATGAGTTCCATGACCACCTCAAAATTAATACCATAAACAGTTCAGTCCCATGAGCCACTTATTGTCTACTGCATTGTTTTCGCTAACTGTAAACCTGTTACAAAAGAGATTGAGCACAGAAAAAACTCTATAAAGTCATTGATGACCACGTCAACAGTCTGGCGTCTGTACAGACCAATCCACTGGAACACCGTCGACTGAAAAGACAGCACATACGAGACATTTTTTTTTTATTTGAAATAGGCTCGCGCTTGACCACTATCTCACCTGATGGTAAGTGATGATGTGGTCGACGGTGAAGCACGCTTGCCTAGAAGTAATCTATTCACTCTTGACTTAAAGACCCCTAGATTGTAGCTATCGGGAAACACAGACTCCGGCAGGGAATTCCACTCCTTAGCTGTACACATAATGAAAGTATGCCGTAATAAAACGTTTAGTGCGTATCGGTTCCCACCCATGTCTCCTCGATGGCGCTTCGCCGTAGGTTCGTCTTGTAGTCGGACATACTCTTATTAGTCACGTAATAAGCAGGAGGGTGGCTCTCACTGAAGTACTACTCGAAGCTTGAAAAGCCTATCGCAAAATATAGATAATTTTTTTTTTTTAACAGATTTTCTATAACCGAGTAAACTCAGTCTGTCCAACGGGGATACCGTTGAACAGACTGAACAGACAACCGTCCGGTTTTACTGTCCGAATGTCTGGCGGCTTTTCACGTGGTCACACACACACACACACACTGACCGTGCGCGAGGTGCAGACGCGCCAGCGCCATCACGTAGGCCTCCTCAGTGAGCCGGCAGCCGCGCGCGTACCGCAGCACCAGGCACTCCAGCACCTTGTTGCTGGCCGACACGCCGGCCGCCCACAGCAGCGCGCGCAGCCCGTACGACGACACGCCCGCGCCGCAGCGCCCGGAGCCGTGCTTCAGGAAGGCGGCGCGCCAGTACGCCAGCAGCGCCACCAGCGCCGGCAGCTCGTGCGCGCGCATGGCGCCGCTCAGCGCCGTGTCGCGCAGCGCCACCAGCGCGCGGCACAGCGCCGGCGACGGGCGCGCCACCAGGCACATGCGCCACACGCGCCGCAGCGCCGCGCGGAGCGCACGCGCGTCCAGCTCGGCGGGCACGCCCAGGCGCGCCACGGCCGCGCGCACTGGCGCCGGCACGCTGGCGGCGTCCGCGCGGAACTCGGCCGCCACGTCACGCACCAGCACGTTGTCCTCGTTGACCTCCCACACGTCCGTGAGCTCGTCGGTGAGAATGCGCAGCAAGAAGGCGGCGTCCGTGTGCGCGCGGCGCGTGTGCGGCACCACCAGGTAGCGGCCCGGCGGCAGCGTGAAGAACGTGACCACCTCGCGCGCGCGCGACTGGTGCGTCACGTCCAGCGGCCGCAGCCCGGCGCGCCAGCCCGCGCCCGCACCCAGCTCGTACACGGCGAAGCCGATGGCGCGCAGCTTGCCGGCGGCCGCGCCCACGTCGTACTGCTGCGTGACGGACACCACCACGTGGCACTTGCGCGCGCCCGCCGCCTCGGAGCGCGGGATCTGCACGTGGAACTGAGGGTTGGCACCGCTGGTGGCGCAGGCGGGCGGGCCCCCCGCGTTGTATCCCGGGCGCCAGCGCCGCCGGGCCAGCACGGCGCGCCAGGGCCGCTTGGAGTGCAGGCCGCGCTCCAAGAGCCAGTCGTCGGGCCCCACGTGCAACAGCTCCAGCTGGCTGAACGACGCCGCGAAGTCTTCGAACGACATCCTGCAAGACGACACTACTACACTTTAATATCGGCTTTAAATGACAAGATTTTAACGAACTCGATTGTGATAACGTAAACAATCTCATATGTCAATTTGTATACAGAGTTCATATGACAGAAGGGCATTAAATTACACTACGTATACTATACGTGTTTATTAATTCGATAAGGCATAAAAATCAAAAGCACCATAAATGAGTTTTTTTTTTTTCAAACAGACTAAATAGCTTACAAATCAGAATAAAACGCAACCACCCTATGTAAACAAATTTAACTGACCTTAGATAACTAGGCGGTAACAAAGCGGCAAGCCGGCAACGTCGCACGCGCGCCTGTAGGCGGCGGCGGCCTGTGTTCTCGTGTCAAAGGAGCCGCCCGGCCGGCGCGCGGCGGCACGGGCGGCGATTATTTGCGACTAAACTACTGCTCCTATTTAATTGATTTTTGGTACAGAGCTTGAGAATTGTACCTAGTATAGGCAGTATCAAGGAAAGCCCCTCTGTCGTATCAACTTTGTATAAAAAGAGGTTTCTTCGTATTGTCACCAGACGGCGCTTATCCAGTTTCAATACAAATTCGCGTTTACGTTAATGCGAATTAGCGCGAGTAAAAACACTCACTAAGCCCACAGAAAGTGAAGTGTGTCATGCACTGACCAGAAGTCCCCCGGGCGCTGGTCGCGCGGCGCCAGCAGCTCCCGGTCGGGCGGCTGTAGCGCGCGCCACTCGGCGCTGTCGGGCGCCCAGGCGCCACGCCAGGCGCCGCGCCCCGACACCGCGCGCAGCCGCACAAGCGCGCCCGCGCCTGAGCCGCGCACGCGCGCCAGCCCCGACACCAAGTAGGGCTGCGCCGCCAGCAGCCCACCCGCGCCTCGCGCCGCGCACGCCACCAGCAGCGTAGAGCGCGGCACGGCCGAGTTCAGCACCTGGAACGTGAGCGCGCGTGGCTGTACGCGCAGCGAGAAGCTCTGCACGATGCCACCCGACAGCTCCTGCAGCGCGCGCGCCACGCTGCCGCCGCGCAGCGCCGCGTACGAGCCGTGCAGCCTGCGGACCGAAGAGCGGGTCATGGCCGGCCAGAGGGTGGCTGCCACCCACCCTGCAACCTGCAGGCCGGCGCATACTCACTTGGCATAGGCCTTCTCCAGCAGCGGCAACGTGAAGTCGTCGTGACGCGCCTGCGAGCCCAGCAGGCGCGCGCCGCCCGCCGACGTCGGCAGCCGGTCGTCCACCACCACCTCGCGCCACTCGCCGAACACCCAGAACCGGAACCTAATTAAGCAAGCACATCAGCATTAAGCAAGCACTCCTCTTCATCCTCATCTGCCTAGCCCTGTCGCAACGACATCCGAATCGGCAGATGCGAAGGGGAATGCGAGCGTTCATCGTCTCGCAGCTTCGCTCATGATTGACCAACTCGTGCTGCAACCACAACCACGATCACAAATATTGGCAAATCGTATGAAAAACTCACTTGGTCTACTCATTAGCCGAACTATGTTTTGTTAGCAGGAGGCATGGACCTTGGAACATCTCACTACGCGTGTCGTTAGCGAGTTGATCATCTGTGGTCTGTGGTGGTCCCAGCGGCGCGCGGCGGCGCAGATGTAACGAAGAAACAAGTCGACAAATGTGTAGTAGTTTGGTGGATACGAGCAGCAGCGAGATGTGTGTCGTGGTAAGGGGCGCGCCGCGCCTTCTGTCTCATCCGCGGCCCTATTGCATTATGAATTTGGCAAGGCAAAGGGCAAAGAGTATGAACAATCGACCATACACGGTAATCCACATCGCGTCTTTATTCTAGCCATGTGATTTATTAATAGAGTACGTTACTGACAATTACTTTTCATTTCCCATATTCGGAAAGTACCTAGTGTTTATTTGATCCGAGTAGCGGGTGGAAGATGCTACTTCCCACCTTTGGGCGGGAAAGACTCATAGTAACTGTAATTGCTTCCCTCCCTAGGGTGAGAATAAATTAAAAAAATTAAAAATCTAACATAGTTAAGAAAAAAATGCTGCGGTCTTGTGAGTGTATAAACGGCCAGTGTGAATTTAAACAAAAAAAACTAAGCGCATCCGCCCGCGGCAGTGACGCGTTGTGTTTCATTGTTAATTTTAAATAGACTATAATTTGGCGGGATACTAACTCTGTAAGCTGTATCGGAATCTCGGATTAAGGTTACACTAGTCGAACATTCTTCCATACAAACGTAGTCTAGCTACTCCACAAGTCAGATCTAATGACATAAAAACATATCGCTTTTTTTCTCAACTTCCAAAAGGGAAATTGCTATGAACAATAATCGGTAAAAATAAAATCTCAGGTATGCCAAAGCAAATAGCAACGTATTTGAATTTACCAGACTGTGAACAGTATACTGGGCATAGTTATAGAAGAACGTCAGCGACACTGTTAGTCGACCCTGGGGCGAATTTAACAATGTTAAAAAGACATGGAGGATGGAAATCCAGCACAGTTTGAGTGGCTCTTCCCATACCAGTGCACTGACCATGCTGGGAGGGAGATGCGAAAACTTTCGCTAGCGCTCAACCTTACCCAGCTGGTCCAGGGAGCAACGAGGGTACCGGATGTTGACTCGCACACGGCCAATTGCTTGGACCTTCTGCTGACAACAGATCCAGACCGATACTCTGTGTCGATAGCTTCACCTTTGGGTAGTTCCGACCACTGTCTGGTGAAGTCTGTGTCCGTCTACTCCCCGCCCGATCCCAGCCCAAGAGGCACCCGGCGGGTTTGGCGGTACAGGTCAGCAGATTGGGATGGCATGCGATCTTTCTTCGCATGCTATCCTTGGCAGCCTACTTGCTTTTCTTCGGCTGATCCTTCGTCGTGCGCGGACGCCGTGACGGGTGTGTTGCGTCAGGGAATGGAGTACTACATTCCGTTCTCTGACGTAACAATGTCCAGAGTTGACCGGCCATGGTTTGGCGCCGAATGTCATCGCGCCGACGCCCTTAAACATGAGGCGTAACTGGCATGGGTCGAGGCGCGATCGCGCAAAGCGAGTGACGTGGGTCAGAAGAAGAGGGCCTTTAACAGAGCTGCCAAGTCCTGCAAGTTTGTGTTGCGAAGGGCTCGGTTTGACCACATTAGCCGAATAGGGACCAAACTTGCTTCTTACCCAGCAGGTAGTAAAGCGTTTTGGTCCCTGGCTAAGTCAGTCGAATCGAACTTCTGCCGTCCCTCACTACCACCACTGCTGAAACCAGATGGGTCGCTGGCCCACTCCGCTGAGGAGAAGGCAAATTTATTTGCCTCTCTTTTTGCGGAATCTTCGCGTCTAAATTCTGGTGATTCGCGGCCCCCTCCTCCTTTTGTTGGATGCGAGACGAGTATGTCGGACATTCGCATCCACCAAAAGGACGTCCGTAGGGTGCTGCGTAACCTCGACGTGAACAAGGCTAGCGGCCCTGACGGAATACCAGCTATAGTTCTTAGAACCTGTGCGCCTGAACTGTCTCCGATCTTGACACGCCTATTCCGCCTTTCATATGAGACTGGAAAAGTGCCGAATGCTTGGAAGCAAGCCAATGTACAGCCCGTGCCCAAGAAGGGCAGTCGAGCTGACCCGGCTAACTACCGACCCATCTCTGTTACGTCCATACTCTGTAAGAGTATGGAGCGTGTACTAAACACTAAGCTCCTGGCATACCTAGAAGGTAACGATATCCTTAGCGACCGCCAGTACGGCTGCCGCCGAAATCGGTCTACTGGGGATCTTCTAGCGTATGCCATTCACATATGGAGTGAGGCCATAGAGAGGCACGGGGAAGCGCTTGCCGTTTCCCTCGACATCTCGAAGGCTTTCGATAGGGTCTGGCACGAAAGGCTTATCGGTAAGCTTCCTTCATTCGGTCTGCCCGGTGGTCTGTGTGATTGGATCGCAGACTTCTTGAGAGATCGGTCCATTCGAGTAGTTATTGATGGCTGCTCGTCGGACCAACTGGATATTAATGCCGGGGTCCCTCAAGGGTCGGTACTCTCAGCAACATTGTTCTTGTTGCACATTAACGATCTGCTTAAACCCGGCACCTTTAGGTATGCAGACGACAGCACTGTTGCTGAGAGATACTTGTCCAACGCACGGGCTACCGGGCCACAGATCCAGTCTCTTCGTGAGGCCATGGTGGAGCGCTTGAACTTGTCCTTGCAGGCAGTCTCCGAATGGGGTGATGCCAATCTGGTCAAGTTTAATGCTACTAAAACCCAGGCGTGTCTTTTTTCCGCTAAAAAGAGCCAATTTCACCCGGCTCCAACTTTTCGTGATGTAACCGTGCCAATAACGGACCATCTTGAGCTTCTTGGCGTTACGTTGACATCGACTCTCAATTTTGGGCCTTACATTGAGGCAAAGGCTCAGCTGGCTTCCAAAAAGTTGGGGATCCTTGCGAAGGTGAGAAAGTACTTCACGCCGGAACAGCTGCTCAACTTGTATCAAGCGCAAGTTCGATCGTGCATGGAGTACTGTTCTCACCTCTGGGACGGTTCTGCCAAATACCAGCTTGATGCACTAGAGTTGATCGAAAAGCGGGCCAAGAGACTTATCGGCAATGAGGCACTGGTCAAATCAAAGCTCCAGAGCCTTGAACATCGTCGCCGAGTTGCCAGCTTGTCGGTTTTTTATCGGTTACATTTCGGGGAGTGTGCGATGGAATTGCATGATTTAATTCCGCCCAGCCCGTTCCATCATCGGACAACCAGACGCACGGCGATGCGTCATCGGTACATGGTGGACATCCCACCCATACGCACAAAACTTTTTGGGGACACTTTTATTATGCGTACAGCTAAGGAGTGGAATTCCCTGCCGGAGTCTGTGTTTCCCGATAGCTACAATCTAGGGGTCTTTAAGTCAAGAGTGAATAGGTTACTTCTAGGCAAGCGTGCTTCACCGTCGACCACATCATCGCTTACCATCAGGTGAGATAGTGGTCAAGCGCGAGCCTATATACAATAAAAAAAAAAAACAGTTGCGGGAGGCTACATTGAGGATTCTGTCCAAAATAAACAAAAATTTCAAAAAAATTTACTAATACTATAAATTTACGCCCCACTTCGCCTCAACCAACTACTTCAAGGGAGTCTGCGCCATGGATTCCACCGTCAAATACTGGAATCTACTACTTTTACAGAAAATCAACACAGCCAAATTTGTCATACCATATCAAATAGCGTAAATATTCCGAACAAAAATGTAACATTAAACTTCACAAATTGTTCTAACTTCTCAATTAATTTTAAATAGGTACTAGTTACTGATGTTACTATCCATAAATATTTACAAAAAACTATTCTTTTCCTACTTTTCTTATATTCCAAATGAAAAGTAGAGTGCTTCACACGGGTGAAAGACATCAATTCCTACTCGGACTATAGCCGCCCGCGCCGCGCTCGGGCGTCTAAATACCTCGTATGGGAATTGATTCCTTTCGACCCTTGTGTAACAATCTATTATTTAAATAAAAAGTATTGGACACGTATTTTTCTTATGAAACGTAAACACAAAGTGACGACGATATAATGCGTTGAAAATTTAAAATATCGTGTGACGTCACGCCGCTAGTACCCTCTAACTTTGATGCGTTTTAACTTTGCATTTTTTTATTGATTTGGTAAAGCAAAATATGTGTCCAATATTATTTGATAATCTAACTGACAGACTAAATAGAATTATGTAGGAGAATTACTCTCAGGGGCGTGTTGTGGGGTTAAAAATAAGTTCAGACGGCTCGTTGGCAGTAAAAGGTATAATAAACGTAATTAGACACAATCAGTAGCACAAACAGTACACATTTAGGCAATTATTGAGGGAGCGTTTCGCGAGCGTGGCGTACCGACCGCGATCGTAATTTCGAACTGTCCCGGCGGGGCCTGAGGTCGCGGGCGGGGGTGTTGTTCTCCCGCTCGTCGGCGCGTTTAGGGTTCGTTCGTTCAGACACATACACTAAGGCTTACGTTACAATTATAATTTATCTACCCAGGAAACATCCCTATTGTTCATACTCCTTTGCCGCCGAATTCGTTAGGAAATAAGGAAGGTCACCCGGCACTCTCCTACCGACCGCACTCATTGTGAGCCCCGAATATTAACGTGAATACGATTGTTCCTGGATAAAACTAACATAGAGCAGCGGCATAGGAATATGTGCGGTATCACCCATCGGCTGCACACCTTTATGACTTGGATACTATATTTGGCCACGAGCATCATGGCCGCCACGCAGCACTCGTGCGGGTCGCCACCTGTACTGCACTCGCACTACACACACCTGAAGGCGCCGGTGTAGCGCTTGCGGAAGCTCTGCGGCGGCGCGGCGCGGTCCAGCAGGCGCGGCGTGGGCGCCAGCGCGGCCGCCGCGCAGCACACGTGCGGGTCGCCGGCGGCGCCCACCTGCACGCTCCACCTGCGACACCACGGTCACATTGTAAGTGCACACCGACATGCCAGCTCCTAGCCCCTTCACGGCAGTTGTGCATTATAATTTATGTTAGGCACAAAGATCAAAATCGCGCATTTCGTTGAACGAAAAAATTGCTCAGAACGTGTTGTGGCTTCTTACAAACGACCACTACACGAATTTCGGGTTGTGGCACATATAAAACCGGCCACTACGGTTTGCGGCAGTGAACGCGGACCACAAGAGAAGTTGAACAGAACGCGTTCTGAGCCTTAGCTGTTGCAATCAAAACGCGAGTTCGCGGCGCAACGGTCGAAAGGGCGAAGGGGATGAGGTTTTGCATATTTTTGCGTTTACAAACTAGTAGTAGTAGTAGTGTTCGCTAGGGCCGATGCCTTACTGGGTCGCAGATAAATTTGAAAGAAAGTTACCGCAACTGAAGGCACACGGGTGGGTTTTAGTCAGTAAAAGTCTGACACGCCCTCCCGCTTCACCCAGAGTGGGACAAGTCATTGGATGACGTCCAAACAGAGAAAAAAAGGCTCGGGTATGTCGGCATCGATAACAACAGCTCATTGAGATTGTGGCCGCGCGCGCGCCACCATGCGCCTAACTCGGCGGTGCGCACGCGCTCCGTATGACAAGCACCAACTGCCTCTTGCGCGGTGTACCTACGCTTATCGAACCGTTCGCCCGTGCTGAACTAGATTTGGTATACGGGGTGACTTTTAATACCTTCTTCTTCTGGCCGACAGCAAACGAAACAATGAAACCAGGAACACTAAAATAAAACATTGTACTAGCAAACTTTTTTCTTACTATTACGTAAGTTTCAAATTTTTTTTTAGTGAATGTGATGTCGATTTCAAAATAATGATAAAGGTCCCAGGCACGATAACGCAACTGTGAATTTGGTCGAGTTCCTTAAATTTTGTATAGAATTATGCGTCTATCCGAACAAACATTTACTGAACAACTGTTTTTGGCACGCCCAGTAGCCTGTGTGTTTTATTGTTTTTAGAAAATACCGCAACATACATAATTATGTTTGTATGTCGATCGTTTTGGTACGCCCTGGAACCTGCAGCCTTAATTCATTTTAATGCGGTATCATTGGATTTGTCTTGATACCCTGAGTGAAGGAATAACAAAATAAATGCCCGATGAAACAATTAAAAAAAAAATTACTCACTAAATTGTATGAAATCAAGCAGTCAGACGAAGACGATTGCATCAAATCGGATTACTTGAGATTGAACTGAAATATATTTGCCGCCACCGCCATGCAACAGTGCATCTTGCATCAGACTGCTTGAAAAGTGATCTAGTTTGGCACTTTTAATCGCATGTTGAATATTCTTTTGTTAATAAAACGATCCAATAAACTAGCAAGCTGGGCGGTGAGAGTGCGTACCTGTCGGCGAGCTGGTCGGACACGTCGTCATCATCGGCGCCGTCGTCTCCGCGGAAGCGCGGGCGCGCGCACAGCTGCTGCAACACGCACACGAGCAAACGTGAGCTCACGGCCACTGAGACGGACACGGGTGCTACAAACAACCGCACCCAGCGATAGTTATCGCAATCGATAACGCTAGTAGGAAACGAATCAATATATGGGAATGACACATCTGAACGTTAAGTCACGTGGTCAGACCATACAAATACAAGAAACAAACACTTGAATCAATTATATAATGCAGCCCTTGTTATTAAGCAAGAAGTTGAAGAATTAGCTACAACACAAGATTTTGTCCTGTCGACACTCACGACCATAAACTTGCTTCAAAACCTAAAAAGGATTCAGGATACTCTGTCAGATATCATCACGGATGTCTACCACGGGAAATTCATTACTCACCTGTTAACACCGGATCAGTTACAACGTGAATTACAGTTTATTTCAGGACAATTAACAAAGGATACTACATTGCCCGTGGACAAACTACAGTCTGATCTAAAACATATTTATAGTATGCTGAAAGCAAAAGCAAGAATGATGCAAGAATACTGCATATTTGAAACTATCTTTCCATTGACAAGCAAAGATAGATTCGAAATATATAATTAAAAGTAACGAGTTTACTTTGTATCCTCATGCCCATGCGTCAACTAATACTATTAAATTTAACTCTGAAATTGTGACCCCTCAGATAGCAGAATTAAATCATATCGTAAATATATCGTTATCCCACACGTTATACACAGCATACGAAGATCCAATAAACAGCACGTTAATCGATCTGGGAGAACGGATAAAACAACTGAAATCTGCCAATACTAACTCACCAGATTACACTCTGCATACGCATGACATTCATTCATCAGTACCTATATCAACTAATTGTTACTGCCTGCTGGGTGTAGCCGTTTTGGTGGCAGCGAACTTCATATGGAGGAGGTGTCGAGCAGTTTCTTCAGTAGAACTATCCCAAAGTGTGGCAAATAGTGTTGTGTTTTCGAGAAAGCAGAGTACGGCTGACCGTCAGCCAAGTGAAGTGAACATAACTAGTACGAACACTGATTGTCAACGGGACATAGCTACGTCACCTATATCTAAAACGTGTCGCTTTAGATTAGAACACGTGTAACATTTTTGTATCTTTTCGGCCTGCCGGGCCCAAAAGATACAAAATGTACGATGAAACCATACACTAATAATAATGCACTAATGCTTATTTATTTTTTTCTTTTTTTATTGATTATAGGCTTGCGCTTGACCAATATCTCACCTGATGGTAAGCGTGGATGTGGTCGACGATGAAGCACGCTTGCCTAGAAGAAACCTATTCACTCTTGACTTGAAGACTCCCAGGTTATAGCTATCAGGAAATACAGACTCCGGCAGGGAATTCCACTCCTTTGCTGTACGTATAATGAAAGTATTCCCAAAACGTAACACGTAACATAACTTAGCTGCCTCGGACTGCTTTAATTGCGTACTTATTGTATTTTTGAATTGTTTGTTTTACTCTAGACGCTTTTACGTGCACGTGTTTTTACATCGTTCTCACAAATGTATTTTCCAACAAGAATGATGTAACCAAATAATTGTAATTAAAACGGATGGATAAGAGTGTCCATGGCACTCTTGCGCATTCTTTTCCAAAGAGACCTATAATAGAGACGCTTGCGAATGTGCAACTAGGTTCATATTTTGTTTGACAATACAAAAGTACCTATAAGATTTATTTCAAATAAACTATTTATTTTTAATCAAATCAATCAAAATTGACAAAGATTATTCGTGCATTTTTACCTCATTTTACTAATTGATATTAGTCGAACAGTCAGTACTCGATTAGCGGTGTGTGCTCCCTCGCTCCTTTATATTACTAAACCTTTGGTCCGGATAATATATTTAATTTGACTTTATAAGCAGCAGTATATCACTTTCATCCGTATAAAACCGAAGCATTTGCATTTGCGATCCCTATGAGTTGCATGGCATGGGGCCAGACATGTTAACTCATAGGGTTTTACAAATCTGAGCGACACAATAAATAAGGAGTCCATAAATGTGTTAGAGGTAGCGCGTGTCATCGCTGAGAGAAGCAGTCGCACGCAGCTTCCCGGAAAGCGATCACTTGTAGGAAGTAGAACTGCCAGCGCTCGTGTGAGCACAGCCGTGAGCCGGAGCGGGCGGCGGCGGCGGGAGGACAATCGCGCTAGATAACATTAGCAATTCTTTACAGGCGGCGCAAGCATCGCCCTACAAATCGACTCGTGAATGTGGGGCGAGGGCGCGGGGCGAGGGGCGGAGCGCTGGCGGCCATCATAACGGCTCTCAAGTATAACTGCGCCGGTAATATCATTACATGGTGTTATGTGCCCGAAACGTGCGCCATCGCCAGACACGCGCCCGAGAGATCCCACGCGGGATCTTGGAATCCTAGAAAGCTGATGTGTAATCTATACATATAAAATGCTTTGTCCTGAATGACTGACTGACGGATCAACGCACAGCCTAAACCGCTGATCTTAGAGACCTGAAATTTAGAGGGTGTGTTCTTTCTATGACGTAGGCATCCGATAAGAAAGGTTTTTTGGCAATTCCACCCCTAAGGGGGTAAAAATAGGGTTGGAAGTTTGTATGAAAAATCTAATTCCTTCGGCCAAAATTTTTGATACTTGGTACAAATAGTAATCTAAGTAAATCATAAAGGTTGTCATAATAAGATTTTTGAAACTTTAGGGGGTGTTGAAGTTTGTATGTAAAAATCTGATTTATTGGGTCAATAAACTTGAAAATTTACATAAAAACCAACTTAAATAAACAATAAAGGTTTTCATTATTAGTTTTTCAAAACTACCCCCAAAATATTAATTAGGGGTTGATATTTTTTATTGAAAAATCTTATGTCTTGGGTTAATAAACATGAAATTTGACATAAATACCAATTTCAATAAACAATTAAGTTATCATTTAATTGTTTGTTATCATAAGTCTTTTGAAACAGTCCCCAAAAGACGATTTAGGGGGTATTAAAGTGTTTTTGGAGAATCTTATTTCTTGGGTTAATAAATTTGAAAGTTGACTTTAATTTCAACCTAAGTAAGCAATAAAGGTTGTCATTGTAAGTTTTTCGAAAAGCTTAGGGTTAAGCAAGGAATCTTCCTGAACAGGTTTACGTTTTTGACGTAGGGTTCTAGGGGACCACCAGGCAGGAATATTCGGAAATTCAACCTGAAAGACATGGAAAGTGGGTGAAAAGGAGCAGAATTTGTTTGTATAAAAAATCTAATTCCTTGGGGATAAAGTAAATAATTAAAATTTACATGAAACTTTTTTTAAACTACCCCCTAGATAGGGTTAAGGGGTGTTTAATTTTATGAGGAATCTTACTGCGGCATCTTACTAAGAACGAACTACGAAAAATAAAAAAGGGAAGAAAAGAGTGAATAACATATTTGGGTTGTTCAAAACTCTACCTTCAACGGGGCAAATTATTAAGTTTTAGGGGAGGATTTAACTTTGTGGCGGTAAACTAAAATTTATTATTATTTAATTCAAATAACGAATCGTCCCAAATCAATAAACCCTGTATATCAACGATACCCCATTGTTTATTGATTTAATAGCTTATTTTTATTCAGCTTCACTAACTGCACGTAAGAATCATTTATAGGATAAACGAAATCACGCGAGCGAAGCCGCGGGCGAAGTGCTAGTTATTATATAGAATTATGCATCAGTTACCTATGTAACTACGCGTAAGTTTCATAATATGTTCATTCATCCACGTACACTTAAAGCGGTTCCACACTTCATTCGATCCGAATCAGATTTCCGATTTCCATCCAAATGGGTAATATAGGTATTGAACTCGGCCGGAATACGGACCTAGTGCTACGGCTACGCCGGAAATTTATCGGATGAAGTGCGTAAGCGGGCTGATTCCATCGCGCGCTGTGTGCGAGCTCGCATGCTGCGTACGGCGAGATGTGCCCGTCTCCCGGCCTGACTGCGGCGCGGCGAGTCCGACTGTCCAGTGTCCGGGTCAATCGCGCACCTAGCACGTGTCACTGGCACGATGGCAGTGCAGTGCGTGTATGTGTCGCGCCCGCTGCGCGCTGCTAGCTGCCTGACTAGTCACGGCGCGGCGGCGCACGCACAACACAAGGCGCAGTGCGCATGAGAAAGTCTAACGCATAACACTTGATTAGCGCGCAGGTGCACGCCTTAAGGGAAGTAAACCACGAGAAACTTATAGAAACCAGACGTCTCCGGTGCCGCAGCGCAGGCCAGTCACGAAGTGTTCATTTAATGGATATTTGGTGTTATAAGTGATAAAACGATAGGGATGCTATAACAATACGAAAGAGTTTTTAAAGCGGTTTGAAGTTGAGTTGGTATATAGTTGCCCACTATACCCCTTAAACCAAAAGACAATCCTCCCAATGGCGTCACACTTCATCACCCGCAGCTAAAAATTCATAACCTCGCTTACGGCCAAAAAACATCATGGCATCCGTAGTTATTTTGGGACCACAAACGGATCATTTTGATCGATTTTTTACCACAGGGTGGAAACATCTATGCTACTGGATGTTGTGAGACCGTAAAAAAATTATAAGGGCAATTCACAATAAGAGAACGGGACTACAACAGAAGGTAATCTGACCACACACGGCCAATGCAACAAAGCAACTTTTGAAGTCGTTCGGATGAGATGATTTGAACCACTCCGTTTATTCCACTGACTTGGCGCCTTCAGATTATCATCTGTTCACCTCCCTGAACACTAAAAAACCGGCCAAGCGTTAGACTTCGCACATTTATGATTCCGTAACAAACCGCAAAATCAAGTTGGTTTTAATAGGAAATAAAACCGACCAATTGCGAATCGGCTACGGACTCGCGCACGTAGGGTTCCGTACCACTATTGCAAAAAAACTGCATAAATAAGGTTTGTTGTATGGGAGCCCCACTAAAATATTTATTTTATTCTGTTAAATATTATTTTTTTAGTATTTGTTGTTATAGCGGCAATAGAAATACATCATCTGTGAAAATGTCAACTGTCTAGCTATCACGGTTCATGAGATACAGCCTGGTGACAGACAGACAGACAGATTGACACGATACTAATAATAATAAATCATTTATTTCAGATTCATCTAACGATTACATCCTCATTTATTTCAGATTCATCAACGATTAATATTTGTTAGTAAAATTGCGAGCTTACAAACTAGTGATAGTTGACATACAATAAAAATAATTATATCATTCACATTATTTCGTCACATTCAATAAAACAGTAATTGGCAGATCCGGGTAGACTCCCCGAAGATGGTGATAAATCACCACACGACAGCATGCAGCCGTATCCAGCGAGCCAGCATCGGAGAGTCCCACCGGTCCGCCAGCGCGCGCAGTATTGTGTTGGAACTGCCGCGCGTGCGACGCGCAAACGGTGCGCTTCTCCGTTTGCGCGTAATGGCGGCAAAGCCGTCTGTGTCAGTCGCCGCGAACATCGCAGAGGCGCATAATAAGGTCCCGCTTTTACCCTTTGGGTACGGAACCCTAAAAATGAGGAAATTTCAAGGGAAACATCTGATTTATGTATATATTGCTATTTGTTAGTAAAATATACGTGATAATTACACCAAATATTAATGTGAAGTTTTATTTAGCAAACAATACACAAGATGATGAGCATCCTGTGTATTTTTTGTTTTAAAAAGAGATATATACTGAATTTTTTGTTTCCGAAGAATTTTTTACCTTCCCAGTAATCTATGAATTTGAAATTTGGTGATAAAGTTTGGTGTAATTATTAAGTATATTTTACTAAAAAATACCAATAGTTGAAAATGTTAAAACCCGTGTGACAGACGATGGACGGACAGACGGACACGTGAGAGACAGCAATAGGGTTTCGTACCCGAAGGGTCGAAACGGGGGCTCCGTTTAAACCACCCCCTCCCCCCTTCGGATACGGTACCCTAAAAATTAAATGTTGAGGAATTCAAAGGTGAGGTGAACCAGTCCCACTGTTTCAAAGCAGGCAAAAAAGAGCTGACGGGCGAGTTCTTTGACTAAGGCATATAAGAATTGATTCCTCGTATTACTAAGAGCATCTAGAGGGATGGCGATTACATGGCAAAATAGTTTACATTATGTACCATGTAAAAAAATGCCTCGTATTACCCAGATTGTTTGCACAGTGTTCAGTCATTCGACATCGACGGTCGTGCGCTACGTTAGTACGTCGGCACAGCCGGGCTCGTTGTTGTCACAAGTGCAACCTATATCCTCGCGCGTTTGTGCCGAGCCGCGAGCGGCCCGAGCTACGTAACGTGAGACGGTACTTCTACAATCTGCAGTCACAGACTTGAACCACTGAGGTAACGGAACACGACACGAGCTATGTATAAACCCGCGCAAAAAGAAAAAAAATATGAAAAATCTTTATTTAAAACAAAATGCTTCACAAACAATGAATTGTGTTTGGAGCCTCCTTATAGACAAACAATGCCTGTGTTAAGAGACTCTCCTCTTCCATATCTTTGATAAATATTACATAATAATATATTACAGCATGTTGCTACTCTTAAATTTAAACATCTGACTATTATGTATCATGTGGTAAGAAGCGTGGTGTGCTTTATTTAGGTGTGGTGTGAGTGTAAGGCGGTTATCACACTGCCACGCATCACGCTGCGTGTTGCGTGAAAACGCACCTAAAACGCACCTACGCGCGTGCTTGCGTCCCCGTTTGTATAGAAGAAACTCACGCAAGTACGCGCGTAGGTGCGTTAAGGTGCGTTTTCACGCAACATGCAGCGTGATGCGTGACAGTGTGATAACCGCCTAAGATGTAATGTGGTTTGATGTGATGTACAGTGTGTGGTGTGGTGTGGTGTGATGTGGTGTGATGTGTGGTGTGGTGTGATGTGTGGTGTGGTGTGATGTGTGGTGTGATGTGGTGTGGTGTGATGTGGTGTGGTGTGGTGTGTGGTGTGATGTAGCTTGGTGTGGTGTGGTGCAGAGTAGTGTAGAGTGTGGTGTTTATCGTTAAGGTGTGTGAATATATTACTCATGATAAACCAGAAGGGCTTCCGTGTCCGCATAAGTAAGACATTTAATCCAGTTTGTTATCATTTTTTTACAGTCATAATTGTTTTTATTGTGTACATATATGTTTTTATTAATCCTATTGTATATTTGAGCTGAGAGATGGTAAAATTGTCTGCTACTAATATTATTTTCTCCTTTTATGTGTTTTATTCATATAATAAGGGAGGGCTTTGTTTTTTTAGAACCGTTTGGGTTATGTATAATTTCCTGACTGTGAGTAAATTACTGATTTCGTATAGATTTTTAGTAGAGTATCTTTTATTTTTAAAATACATAACTTTTATAAGTGCTCGTTGTGCACGTTCCACGTCCATAAATCTAGTTTTAGCTGCGGCACCCCAAATGGAGATACAGTACAGAAGGACTGACTGTGCTAGAGCAATATAGATTTCATTGAGGAGGTTTCTAGGTCGCTTATCACACCTTAACATCTTAGTAGGGGCCACGTGTCTCAGTGTTTTGAAGATCCAGGTAAGCTTTCTAACCCTGGCAGTCACCTGCTCAAGGTGTGGGTACCAGGTCAGAAACTGGTCAACCATTACGCCCAAGTATTTCTTTTTAGAGACTCTATTTAAGCATGAACAGTTACAGCTTATCCTGTTTATATCTCCGCATGTTTGAACCCTCAAGTTGAGGTCTTCATTTGGCTGTGTCCGAGAACTAACACTGAAACATAAGTAGTTGGTCTTGGTGGTGTTTAATGTTAGTAGGTTGTTTTTCAGCCATTCAGCTATGTGGGCAATCCCTACCTCTGCACTCAGTTTAACATCTTGCCAAGAATTACCAGAAAATACAACAGCAGTATCGTCGGCGTATGCAAATACCCTGGCATTTGTTAATTTAATATTGCACAAATCATGAATATATAACAAGAACAAGGTGGGACCCAAAACACTACCCTGCGGCACTCCGTATGTTATTTCTGCTTCATCACTCGTGTATTGTTCTATTTTCACCCTTTGCTTTCTGTTTGAGAGGTAATCCCTGAGCAAGCTGAGTGCAGTTCCTCTTATTCCGGCTTTTTTGTAATTTGTTCACTAGGATAGGGACAGAAACGGTGTCAAAAGCTTTTTTGAGGTCTAGGAAAATGGATAGGCACTTGTTTCCCTTGTCAAGATGCTCGACAATATGAGAAGTTAGTGCAGTTACAGCATCTTCGGTACTTATAGTCTGTCTGAAACCAAATTGTGAAGGAGATAGTAAGTTGAAATTGTTAAGGAATTTAGTGAGTCTAGAATTAATAATCTTTTCGAGAATTTTTGATATGGCTGGTAAGACCGAGATAGGTCTGTTATTATTGACATCGTCTCTGTCCCCTCCCTTGTGTACTGGGGTGATAATAGACAGCTTTAGGGGGAGCCGGGCAAACGCCTTGCTGGAGGCAGAGATTTGCAAGATGAGTTATCACAGGAACGACTTCCTTTCTTACAAACTTTAAGAATTTAGTTGAGATTTTGTCCCAACCCGGGGCACTATCAGCTTTCAAATTCGTTAATATACCGTTCACTTTAGTTTCGTCAGTGTCAATTAGTACGAGGGTGTTTAGTGGAGATATTTCTGGGTGAACAGGGATATGGACATTATTTAACGTTGGGTGGATTTGATCGGCTAGTTGTTTTCCGATGTTGGCGAAGTAATCATTAATATAATTTATCGAGTCATGAGAGGTAGGTTTTATATTTAACAGTTCTAAGTTTTGACTTTTTATTTTATTTGAGTGTGTGATATTTTTTATGTTTTTCCATAGTATTTTGCCTTTTTAATTTTTTTATTAAATTGTTGCAGTAATTCCTGTATCTAGTGTAAGTTATTTTTAGTATTTCATTGTAGGGGTCAGAGCGAGTCTGTTTTTGTAGATGACTTCGGTTTTTAATATAGCGTAGTATACCCATAGTGATCCAAGGTTTGATGATCCGTTTACTATTCGGAATTTTATTCATGATCCTGTTGTCATTTATAATAGAAGTTAAGGTTATTTATAAAGTTATTAATTAATAAATTTGGGTCATCACAAAAAAGTAGATCAGATAATTTCTTCTCCTGAAGGTCTTTCAGAGCTTGCTCGTAATTTAGTATAGTCGTAAATTTATTTGCCGTAAAAGTATTTTTTAATTTTGCGAGAGCTAAGAATGTGGTGTGATGGTCAGAGATAGTTGAGTGTAAAACAGCAATACAGGCAGAGAACTTCTTTTTATTTATGTTTAACATGAAGTGGTCAAGGCAGTTTTGTTCCCTGCTGGTAAGTGTATGCCCAGGAAGAATCCCGAAATGAGATAGCATATTTAGGTGACTAACTCTGTTTTTGCGATCATGGGATGATTCAGTCTCTCTAGCCTTGATGTTGATGTTTATATCTGCAGCTATAATAGTGTTTTTATTAGACGATATCAAGTTAAGAACAACTTGACCGGAGCTGTGACGGTCTGAAGTACTGGCTGCGATCCGACAGGCATGATGCCTGGTTGGAGTGCAGCGCGTGACGGAGTGGTGTCATGAGTGAGTGCGCCCCGTGCCCTCGGCGACGCCTGCACGGCGCAGTGTTCTGTGCCCTCGGCGACGCCTGCCAACCACAATTTCTCTCACGGGTAATGTCCAGTAATGGTGCTGCCTAGCGGCGATCCCTCTTGAGGCCAGGCAGCACCATTACCTCCTTTGAAAGACCATAATGAAAACGCAGTAAGAATTGTGGAAGCTAGCCGAACACAATGAGTCAGTATTGTAAGTGAATCGAGTGTGATTGGAGTGTTGTTTTGATATGGACAGCGTGGGTATGCGCACGCGCGTTGATGTCTTTCTTGCGCGGTGTCAGCACTAACACCGCGAGCGCGACCACCGGCGCCGGCTCGCCATCGCCATCACGTCTACTCGACGCCCGCAAGCGCGCACCCACGACAGCTCGACACACTCTACACGCTACATTCGCCAGATACGCTCTACAAGATTCTCAAAAGCTACATAGACATTAGTAAAGTCTACAAAGTAAGGGGAAAATATAACACTTAATACATGAAAAGAAAGATTATTTTTAGTTTGGAATAGTCTGGGGTCTGTATTTCCCGATAGCTACAACCTAGGTGTATTTAATTAAGACACAATAGATCCCAATGGGTCGAAGTGTCCGAGTTATTTCTCGGCCCCTCCACAAGATATGAAGGGGTATTTAAGTCAAGAGTGAATAGGTTACTTCTAAGCGAGAGAGCTTCACCGTCGACCACATCATCGCTTACCATCAGGTGAGATAGTGGTCAAGCGCGAGTCTAAATCCGTTAAAGTTTTAACTTTAACGGGTTAACTTGGAATTAATAGCCAAGTCAGAGGCCTGTGGGGTTCCTAGAGGCGGCTTAATTAACTGTCACCAGAGGTGACCACAGCCTCACACGAGAAGAAGAAGAAGACTTGATCGTGTTCAACCACAGACATAAATCTAACTAGATAACGCAAGTCCCTCCATCTGTATGAAAACCAAGCGTGCCACTTTTTAACAATTTAAAAACAAATTTACTTACCAATGAAAGAAAACACAGCTCAATATGGCATAAAAAGGCAATTTGCTAGATTTCGGTGGATCTCAGATTACGATCATTTGTCGTAACTTTAGTTCGTTTTTGGCACGCAAAGTACATACAATCGCGTCATCTAGTTAGATTTATGTCTGTGTGTTCAACACATTGTCGATCAAAGCGTGTCTACTACTATAATAGATTCAAGTATGTAGCATGAAATAAAAATGTGTCGGGGAATTTTAAATAATTACTTGAACCACCGATTACGATCTCGGTTCCGAAACTTATCGGAGGTTATCGAAGGCCAATGCGCGTGCGCGGCAGCAGCGGCAGATACTACCTACATAAATCTAGAACCTCGAATGTTTACAACGAAGTGATTAAGGAAAAGCTTAAATTTAAATAGATATTTTTTCTTGATGATGGAAATAAATGCCCAAATGAGGATGAAAATGTTAATGTTCCTGCAGAAAAGCGCGCAACGTTGACTTCGCCAGCCGCTAGCACATCTAGCAATATCAAGAGCAATGACCAAACAAATTTATCAAATATTTTATTGAGCGGCGATGATGATATCAAATCTGACGAACAGGCAGTTTTGGACAAATTGCCTATATGGAAGGGTATACTTAATGATTACAATAGAGAAAATCTGGTTTTGGTCAGCCACCTCCCGCATATGTATTCTCCGACTGCACAGCATGATTTTCTTCTTGTTTACGTCGCTTTAGTTCGCTTTTTAAGCAGTCGGGTTTTTTGTTATTTTTTAATATATTTTTTTATTTTTTTATGAAACCTGCTCTCTCGTACCATATACCACGGCACGGACACGGACACGGAGGCCAAGCTCCGCGGAAACTGTATCATGTCACTGTGCACAAGTGTGTGCGCGAACACACAAGCTCTCGCGGGGCCTAGTCTAAATACTTTCTGCACACGCTACGGCCAAAGAGTATGTAACACTACGTTTACTGCGGCACTGGAGCGGCGACATGATACTGGAAATAATACACGTCCGCGTCGGCGTCGTCGCGTCGCGTCGCTTACGCGTTCCACTCACAAATAAAACCCAACTACTGAACACTTTGCTGATGGTAGATGGCATACGACCACGGTTATCCTATGAACACCACTATGAATATTTGTATGAAATACAATAAAACATTTATTACATGTAAGTTGTTTATTTAATACCCGATACGTATCGAATAGTTTGTACACAACAATTTCAGATGAAAATATTTTCTTATTTCATACTTTTTAGAGCGTGATTTTTCAGTAGTCGGGTTTTAGTTTCTTGAACTTTTACACGTTTTACACCGCCAATTTTCAAACACTGGGCAGCCAATGACAAATTCGCGGGAATACCGATTAGCGCTTTGCCAGACTTGGGAATCAAACCCGGGACCTCACGCTTAGCCGTCGCACTTGCGACCTCGAGACCAACGACACAAACTAGTGACTAAGTATACGATGTACTAAGTATGCGATGCGGCATGCGAACCCGCGGCGGCGGCGGAAGCGGATCCCGTTACCAGTTCTACACACACACAAACACGCCAGCTGCCGCATGCCACCGGTCCGTGCTCATATGGTAGAGGGACAGGGCAGGCACTTAGTGCTAGGGGAATGTGAGACTAACGTGCGGACGCAGCCAGGCGGCGGCACGCGCCACGCGGGCTTCGCCAAGCGCGCGCGCCGGCGTGAACGCGCCGTCCTCGAACAGCGCGCCCGACAACTCCGAGCCGCTCCAGCACCTGCACACACACACACCATCACACGCGTCAGGCGTCAGTTAATTTAGTTACGCCAATTAGTAACATTATATTATGTCGTCAAAAACTTTACAAGTCTTGTGATGAATCATTTACAGTAAGTTTGCACCGCGCTTCTGTGCTTATGAGCAGCAAGCTTCACTTTCTCGAAATCGCATCTGTTTCAATAATTTTTATTGTAAATAATTGCATAGTATAGATACATGACACACCAATGTTTCATGACAATCCACTATGAATCAATTTGCAAGCCGTCAGCCGGCGCGAGACCTTATAAGGCGTCTGTTTAATTGTTTTTCTCAGGCGCGGATACAAGGGTTGGGCAACGGGGGCAATTGCACTCTCCTGGGACTCGATCAAATTTAATCTAAGACTCTAAATTAGACGCAAAGATAGTTTTAACCTATATTTTCATTAGTGTATATCTATATTACTTAGATATAGATAAATTGTCGTCAGCGTTGGAAGGGCGGCACTTTCTTAAGTTTATGGAAAAAATAACCGGAAGTCGGCTAATTGTGAGATATTTTCCCACTCGGGCCACTTAATAAGGCATATTTTCCATGTGGCCCTAAAAAAGGGCCTTGCCTCGCTACAAGCTAGTCTTCGAGGCTGCGACCCTATAACTTCTAGATAAAGTTACGGCTGGTCAAAACATAAAAAAGAGACGTGGAGTTGAAATTTTCGAGCTAGCTGCTTTCGCTCTTCCACCATTACTTGTCATGTTTTAGGCGTATTCTGACAAACATATTTCCTAAGTAGTAAGTGGTGAGTTGACCACTCTTTTAATTCTAAAACTTTTCAGCATAAATCGATAACGTTAATCCTGTTTTTTACTAAAGGTCAAAACCTAAGTTATATCTGAGACGCAAACATTTTCGAGCTCGCTTCGGTCGAACACATTTGAAGCTTGAAAATATTTCTGTGGGGAAATGTTTCCAAGCTTCAATTTCATCAAAAAAGCTACCGGAAATCAAAAACAAGATTAATAATCTGAAATTACACATTTTTGTTTATAAGCTCTCTTCTATCTGTGAAAACTTTTATTGGCCTTATTTTTGTTAAGCTGTAAGGTTTCCTAAAACTGTAAAATAAAATAAAATAAATCTGAAATGCAAAAAAGCATTATTTTTTTAAGGGCGCGCTGTGGGGACAACAAGGGAATAGATAGGCTGAATAATGACTATAATAGATTCTACCATCCGTTCGGCAAGTACGTAAGTGGAGAGAACGGACAAGAAACTCCTTATTGACAGCATTGCGCGGGCTGGAGAGAACTCAGGTCGGGGCGGGTTTGACGCGGACGTCGCGTGACGGGCCTCGGCGGCGGGGACGGAACGAAGGCGGTTTGTGTCTCTTGGAGCAGGGTGGTGGCGACATCGGGAGCGATAAGAGTATGCCTTGGTCGGCGAATTTGGGAGATTTGGGTTCGTATTTGGAGTCCGACATCATTAACGGGTTATGATGTTTAACCGCAGTGTCAAATAAATGCTCAGAAAGGCGTTTCATGAGCTGCTGAATCGTGGGTGCTATTGGGAGAATATGAATATTGGGTACGTTCGAATTTATAGTTCTCGCCAAACTTCTTGGCCGCCTTGAAGTTGACTTGCCGGGATATTCCTTGAAGCGCAACAACTTTGTAACTCACCAAAATATGCCTCGATACGCACCAACGATGAAAAATAGACAAGAGCATGAAGGATTCGTAATAAATGATATCGACAGACGTTTTAAAATTCAACTGTCCTAATAATTGTTTATTTATTAAAACTACCAGGAAAGCAGAAATGAACTAGAACTAGGAGCCTGAACGAATTACTGCTTAGCTCAAAAATGTTGAAAGTCATCGTGTGTCAGTGTAAAGTTTGTTGAATTTGTGTCAGTGTACAGTTTGTTAAATTTTAAGACTTCTATCGATACATTGAATAATAACGAATAAGTAGGTACTTTATATTCCTCTTTGTGTTTACATATCTGTGTAGTTGGACTTAACTAATAGTCTGAGTAATAAACCGATTTTAATGAAGTTATTCATAGATTACAAAACGACGCTAGATGAAAAAAATATTTGAGCATCTACTTTGTTTCTGAACGATCTTAAAAAATCGAAATAATAAAATATTTTAGCGTTTAAATTCAAGATTCGACAATAACATGATTAGTACTGCAATTGAAATGTATGTAATAAGTTGTCTATAGTCGTGGCCAGACCATAGAATTGATCATTTCATGAGGTGACCGACTATTTCATAAAATGGTTGTATTTCATGGTATGGCAAATTCAACGTTTGATGATAATCCTCAAATTATGTTAATCCACGTTTGGCCATATAATTAATTAAGGGTTTACTTGATAGCAAAGGTAACTTTTTATTTTCTTCTTTAAGTACCTTTGTAAAATTCAAATAGTTTTGTTTCGTAACGACATTACATTTTACTTTTTTATTCGATTAGCGCATAATTATTAGCTTTTTTTATCAGAATAGTTATCCGCCGCTATGATACGTCACAAAAACATAATAATATCAGCGCCTCTAACGGTGGATTATGTAACTATTTTACGTTATGATTGTCGTGGCCAGATCTTAGAATTTGATGTGGCCAAAACTTTTATGAAATGTTTGTATTTTATGATATGACCGGCTATTACTGACCATATCGTTTAAACGTCAACGTTTGATGATATTATGTCAATTCATGTTTGGCCATATCATTCCAAAGTTTTTATTACGTTGCGCTCGCTTTTTGGGTGACTTTCGAAATACAAACATTTCATGAAATGCTCGGCCATATCATGAAATGATCAATTCTACGATTGGGTCACGCCATGGTCACTTATGTTTGAGCATAATCATGAAGTAGCCGTGAGTTTAGCTGTTTATATCGTCAAATGCTGATTACTCATTGATCTGGCCAGACCATATCATGATGTGGGCAGCGGTTATTTTCTATTTCATGAAATACAACCAATTCATGAAGTGGTTTGCCACATTATGAAGTGATCAATTCTAAAATCTGGCCACGACATAGGAATACGGCTACGTCAACTAATTACTGAAAGCTATATGTCCATTAATCACATCAATCATTTGTTAACCCCCGCCCCCAATCCCCAATAGACAATCCCTTGAAATGAGAACATCGCTCCCGATTCCGAGAGTTTTCGGAGAAACTATCACAGCGAGATAAGATCAGTTCACAGTGAAACCGGCGCGGGCGGCGCAGCGCGGCAACGTCTAGTCGCGGCTGCGCGAACATGTGTGAAAGGTCACTGCGTTACATACAACAAACGGTTTGAGTGGTCTGCTTTCCTCACATTAAAATAGTCATTAATTTTAAATGAGGACCTAGTAGAATGTTTGGTAGTTAACACAAATAATCGCAGCATATAGTGTAACACTATTAAGATAGGTACTCGTACATAAGTTGATAGCTGTAGAAATTGCTAGTGTGTGTCACTTGTCGGCAGTCACTCTGGAGGTGAGGGGTGCTTGACTGCTGCAGCAGAACTCACCTGGACAGCTCGGAGTCGTGGTCGTCGCGCAGCGCGGCGCCATCTGCACACAATACACACAGTTAGCACACGCACGCGGCAAGGCACTCTGCCACATGAGTCAAGGAAATGGAACAGACCCAAAACTTCATACAACCGCGCTATGATGAGTCTGGCGGCCTCGCCACGTACGAAGAGAAACCAGTAAGCTTAGTGTGAGGTTTTAGTCGCGCTCATTCGCGTTAACATAATCCTCAAAATGTATTAAAACTGGATAAGTGCCGTCTAGTGACAGTAAGGAGAAACCGTTGGAAGAAACCAACGTTTTCACGATCGAGTACGTTAAAAACTCGGAATAAGCACTCAGCACCTTAATTGCGTATCTGTTTTGAGTGATACCACGAAGCATATTTCATTCCATTTTCATTTTGATAATTCAATAACAAATTTCGTGTTTTACGCTGTCGAGTAGACAGATTTTTGAACATATGAAGCAATGAAAGCAAGGAAAGCATACTGTGCGCTATTCTTTGAACTTACACAATTATGGTGTTGTTTATACCAGTTGGGCCAGTTGAATCGCCACCGCCACTGATTTAATTGATTGTTGATTGTGTTCTGATTATTTTTAATTGTTACTAAGTCTTATAAAGATTTAATGTTTTATAATGTGTGACCAAAGATTATTATTAGGATTTTCATAATAATGTGTATGCATTCCTTAGGAAATGTGGGTCCGCGTCCACTTGACCCGCTTACACTCGACCTGAAGAATTAAAACCTGGATATTTCTGTTTTGATAGGCGTCAAAATGTCGATGTATCTCTATCATAGTCAGATAGAAAATTGTCGATTAAACGCTTGCAACAACCTTAAAGTTTACATAATGTTTGGATAAATAAATCAATAATTAAACAAGTACGTACTTATCCTTTTATAATATAGTATACGCTTTATATTTGTTGTAAAAATCACAGATTATTGTTAATTATCTCTACGATAAAATAGCTAGTGCCGCGGTAGTATTTATTGAATCAGTCTTTATACGTGATTATAATTATTAGGTTAACAAGTTAAGTTAAGTTAAGTAGGTACTAACTTCTGAAATATAAAAAAAAAACATGATTGACTAAATTATCTTTGAAAAATAAACATTTCACAGGCAGTCTCCGAATGGGGTGAAACCAATCTGGACAAGTTTAATGCTGCTAAAACCCAGGCGTATCTTTTTTCCGCTATAAAGAGCCAATTTCACCCGGCTCCAACTTTCCGTGATGTAACGGTGCCAATAACGGACCATCTTGGGCTTCTTGGCGTTACGTTGACATCGACTCTCAATTTTGGGCCATACATTGAGGCAAAGGCTCAGCTGGCTTCCAAAAAGTTGGGGATCCTTGCGAAGGTGAGAAAGTACTTCACGCCGGAACAGCTGCTCAACTTGTATCAAGCGCAAGTTCGATCGTGCATGGAGTATTGTTCTCACCTCTGGGACGCCAAATACTAGCTTGATGCACTAGAGTAGATCGAAAAGCGGGCCAAGAGACTTATCGGCAATGAGGCACTGGTCAAATCAAAGCTCCAGAGCCTTGAACATCGTCGCCGAGTTGCCAGCTTGTCGGTTTTTTATCGGTTACATTTCGGGGATTGTGCGATGGAATTGCATGATTTAATTCCGCCCAGCCCGTTCCATCATCGGACAACGAGACGCACGGCGATGCGTCATCGGTACATGGTGAACATCCCACCCATACGCACAAAACGTTTTGGGGACACTACAGAACTAAGTAGGAACAACACAATTAAAAGATTAATCTTTTTCTCAGGAATACAAATAGGTGAGATAGTGGTCAAGCGCGAGCCTATCAATAATAATAAAAAAGAACTCACAAAAATCATTTGATAATCTTAGGACCAAGTACTGGATCGACTGAACCGCTTCGTCTATTCTTTCCAGAAAATCGGTTTAAGAAAGGTAGAGGCTAGGGCATGCAGTTTCGATTTTTTTTTTTTTTTTAATTATTATATGAAATTAGGCTTCGAAATTTCGAAACTGAGGAGCCAAATAATAATAGGAAATTAGCATAATACTTTAACATAAATGAAAATTTATAATTCGTAGTCTGGATATATACTTACGGGCATTTTTTTTATACTGAAATAAAACAAATCAAATTTTCAAAAATTACACTTATTCGCCTCTACCACTACTGCAAGGGATACCATCCAGCTATTCCGAGCTCCGAGTGGCAAGAGTCGTTTATGCGGTGGCGGCGTCGTTCCGCGAGCCGGGATTATAGATAGCGGCTCAAAAAGCTGAGGCGAGGTAGATATGTATACTGCAGAGTAGCAGAGAATCACCCAGCTCGTTAGTGACAGTTATTGATGCCCAAATCCAGTATCTTGGCCTAACCATGGACGGTGGAGCTTCGAAGAGCATGTAGAATGCCTGGTCTCCCGCGTTGGTAGGCCAGTGGGTGCTTACGCGGATGGATCACGATCTATGGAAATATATAGAGCGCCTGTTTGATCAAACCACTGTCAGGTGTCCGAGGCTGCAGGGCTAAAATCTGCCTGCAATGGAAAATGGCTATTCGAATCGGACGTGGCTGGCTGAAAGGAGGGGAGCGCATATCCTACAGGCTCACTTAGGTACTAACCGGGCACGGTTGCTACGATAAGTACCTAAATAGGATTGGGCGAGAGGCCACAGCAAATTGCCACCACTATGGAGGCGACCTAGATTATGCACAGCACATTCTTGAGGAGTACCCTGTGTGGGCCTCTGAGCGGCGGGTCTTGGTTGCCAGGATCGTGTGAGACCTGTCTCTGCCAGTACTAGGGAGGGATATGGTGGTGGAGACAGAAAAATGGAAGGAAATGGCCTTCTTCCATGAGATCGTGATGTTTTAGAAGGATGATGGCCACCAAGTGCGATCGTGAGAGAGCCGATTCCACTCGAAGAAGGAGGCAACCGACTCGGCGCCTAACTCGCCGAAACACCGCCTGTATTCCACCATTTAAGGCCGGCGGCGGGCTCCGCGGTTTCTGGCGTTCAGAGTTGGAGCGCTGTCCGTCCACCGAGTAATCTCAGGAAAGACGATCACTGTGCTACACTACCTGATTTTTTCCCAAAAGTCCAGGCGCCTTTTCTCTTTGACTTCATATTCGAATTCAGACTCATTTTCAGATGATCATCTTTTTAGTTTCATAAGTTACATCATTTTAAACAAAAAGTAACATAATATTTGAATAAATTAGATTCGATATTTCGAAATTTAGGGCGTCAATTTCGAAATTAATAAGCAGGCTAAGTGGTCCGAAATTATGAAACTATGAAATTTCGAAATGTAGAGTTTATCTTTATAAAGCTACATTTTGTAAACGAAATCACTGACCACAAGGATAAATTATGTATCATATCAAAATATTCTATGTATAATTCAGTTATTTAGAATTAAAATATCTTTATGCTTGACTGTACAAATGGCGAATTGGTAGTAAAAAATTTGGTATTATTCTTCGGGTCGAATCTAAGCAAGTCGAGTGGGCACGGACCGGGAATTATGTGTATTGATTAATGTTAGAATTATCATTTCTAAATAACAGCACACATTTTCTAAATAAGTCCGGCATTCTGTAGATTTCCTAGGATTTGTAAACAATTGTAAACAATGATTTGCCTATATATAATTATATAAATAGTTCCGTAACACGTATGCTCCGGCGCGGCGGCGGCGGCGCGGCGAAGATTGTTTAACGCTCTGATGGCTCTTTTCTGCAGAATAAAATATGTCTCCTTCCCCATAGTAAGATATCGTAAGACATTATGAGGACCCCATTGTAACCTTGATTCTAGCTAGCGTGATCCCCAGGAAAACTGTTTTATCGACGAATTCTAACTTCGCCTTGTTATTATGACGCTATCAGTACGGTTGATACACGGTGTTTTGTTACCATTTAATACAAAATTATTAGCAGTGAACCAATCTGCAGAGCTGCAAGCCTTGCCGCGAGTTACGAGGAGCCACGAGCTCGGCAAACAGACCACGTCACGTGACACATTACATTATTACAGACATGTCCTTTCAGTGCTAAATGCAAAGACCTCGAAAACAAACATTTTATTTGGTCAGATTGTTTATGATGTTTAACAACTTAGGATAAATATAGAAATACAAATACAAAGTATTGTTGCTATAACAATCGCAGAAGGTCGTCGGTCGCTGTCAGTGCTCACTTGCTCAGCGCGCACACGGTGCTGCGGCGCGGGCGCACATGACACAGTAACACAGTTGTCAGCAGAGACTTAGTATTTTGTTGTCAGCTGGTAGTCGTTTCGTTATTCGCACGACACCGGCGGCGGCGCGGCATCGGCATCGGCATCGGCATCGGCATCGGCACTGATATCGTGAGCCTCACAGCGTCGCTTTTGTAGTATTATTTTATCTGTGGCGTCGCGGTTGTGACGTCACGTTGTTGCAAGTGCACTGCACTCAATTAAGTACCTAACTACTTATCTAAGACATGTATTGATAATAACCCCGAAATTAAACAATGTATCCTAGTCGTGTTTGGGCTTATTGGAATCGTCATGAGATTTAATTTGGCTATAAATTATTTTCATAGTAATTGGAGCTAAACTAAAAACGAAAAAATAAAAAACTTTTAACAAAAAATCAATCTGACTTCCAAAACAAAATACTACAAAGAGAAAAATAACTTTCTTTTCCGAAGTCGGTGTAAAAAAACGGAAAACAATTGGAAGTCGGTTTGATTTTTTGTTAAAAAGTTTTTTTAAGTAGTCTGAAAAGGTTATAAATTAATATTTGCAGGAAAAGTATTTGTAAATATTGAAGGGGGTCAGCGGGTCCACGTTCCCACCTTCTCCTCTTTGTTTCAGTCTACTGAGTGGTTGACTTTTCGCTCTTAATTATTAAGCTAACCGTAAGCCCCAGTAAGCGGGATATTGCCGCTTGAAGCTTGACGTTCAGTGCAAGTCATTCAACGAATGAAGGAGTGTCACGCGCGCAGCCAGCGTGACGGCCGCGCAACTTCTTGTATACAGCCGAGCGGACAATGGCTGACGACCCTCACGGCACGGCCCTAGCCAATACTAGCCATGCTGGTGGATGCCGCGGTAACATGTCGTGCGTGTTCTACGACTTTCGGTTTCGTTCCGATGCCATTAGGCCGCCGCGAGCCCGGAGACCGCATTCAATGCACGACATTGTCATTACCTACATTTTAATGTTACGAAGCAATATGGATTGTATGTATGCTCTTCTAACTAGTCGCCTTATAACTTCTTGTCTGTCAAAAGAGAACAAAAGCCTCGCAATTTCGAGATTGTTTTGCTCGCAAAATTTTTAAATCACTGTAGATATCATTATGGGTGTTTCATAATTAATGATAATTAAATCTTTAAATACGCCACTGGTGCACAGGTACGTGTGCACAACACACACAGGTGCACTCTGACTCTCTGTTCCTTTACTCGCAGAGTCGAATGGGACGGCAATCAGCTACGGGCGACGGAGGTACAAGGCGCGGGACCAATTGCAATGACTTTACGAGCGTTCCAAAGTACAGGGAATCATACGACTAACTTGTAAACTGCCAATGAGAAAAATCTAAAGGAAAAACCGAATAAAACTTTGCCCGACGATCGTGGGAATCAAACCTTCGAGCCCGTACGCTCAGCTGTAGCGCTTTCGGCCGCGAGACCAACGAGGGAGGTGAAGAGACGAACAGATCTATGCGAGAAGACGTGCTGCCGGAGCGCGGTGCTGCGCCGAGCCCGAGTAGTCAACTCTTCTTCGTCGGTGCTCTCTTGGCAAGGTGGTTGTTACAGTGAAACACCGTGCTGCTATGAGTCGCCTCACGACGCGACGCTATACCTCTCTGTCGGCTGTGACTCGTGTGCACTCATGCAGTGGACGGCCTACTGCATATTTGATCTGGTAGGTCCATCGCATGGTTGAACTGCCGCGCTTTCACTTCTTCCTGGACCACAAGCCGCTCAATAGAATCGCTGCCTCGTCGGGACACGTGAAAGTAAAGTACTGAAGAATTTGAGCCTGGATTGTAGCCGATAGACGCTGCTAGATGCCGAGCACCACACTTCCAGAGCGTCTATATTATTCTTTTCAGTTTCTCTCAGCGTCCAGGTCAAACTTTCCTCAGTCTATCCATGGCAGATCTGGTGTTCGCAATGCGTCGCTTGTTTTCGACCCCGCAACCACCGAGGTTTGATTTTAGAATTCCTAGATAGACAAATGATTGTGCGACGTCGCAATTCTCGATTTGAGTGACTTCGGGCGAGTTTTCGTTAGTGCGATCGACAATCATTATCTTCATCTTACTGCTATTAATTTTCAAACCAAAAATCAAGCTGGTCTGCTCCATCCTAGATAGCAACTTTTTTGTGTGGCGAGTCGGGAACATCGTAGTGTCATTCGCATAGCGCAAGTTCGATGCCCTCATACCTCCTATTGATACACCGTCTGTCCAATCTTCACGGGTAATCCGCATTATCAGTTCGGTGTAAATGTTGAATAAGAGCGGTGAGATTATACAACTCTAGAGTACCTTTTCACTTTACAAACCCTGCCTGTTCAGATGCAATTTCTTTGGATAAGAAGGTCTTCAATGGAGGGTTTTTTTGTTTTGCTTATCTCGTGTCTTCTGTGCGCGTCGCAAATAAATATTTATATATGGCTATGTATAGAAATATATAGCCATACATATAGCGATTTTGGTATTTTCATGAATAATGCAATCATTTGCACTCAGAAAGTGGAACTGAAGAAGAAGACTACAATGGCCACTGGTACTAAAAACAATGTATCCTAGTCGTATTTGGGCTTATTGGAATCGTCATGAGATGTACTTTGGTTTTAAATAATTTTTATGTTAATTGGAGGTACCTACCAAAACTAAAAAGAGGAGCATAAAAAACATTTTAACAAAAAATCAAACCACTTCCAAATCAAAAAATTACAAAGTGAAAAATAACTTTCTTTTCCGAAGTCGAATAACGGAAAACAATGGGTACAAAAGACACCGACTTCGGAAAAGAAAGTTATTTTTCACTTTTGGTGTTTTGTTTTGGAAGTCGGTTGATTTTTGTTGCAGATAGTGTGGTGTAACTGTGCCCCCTGTTCTCCCGCAGCCTTTATGTTCTCTGTTGGAAATGGCATCTTTGCCAATGACCTTGTCATTCTTGAGATGTTTAATGGCAGCACATCTCGAATAATTCTTCCAGTAAAGTGACCACTTCACCTCGACAATTCTCAACGACCAGTCGTAGAAGAGAGAGTCCTCGTTATTGAGCGTATCTTGTGATGTAAGCCCTTGGAGTCATGTTTACCGATATGAGCCTAGATTTCTTCTCATATTATATACGCAGCTTGAATCTGCGCTGACTGTTTGTTCAGAGTTCTCACGTCAGCGCCCGATGCTTTCATCCTACGTCTTTCCTCAACCTGTGCAAGAGTATTGTCGCTCATCATTGTTGACGCTTACGTTTTATCAGACTTTTTGCACAGTCACTTTGAGCCGTCCTTCACTTAGATCATTTTTTTTTTTTCTGATCCTAGAGCGCTTGTCGAGTTTTCTGGTTGCTCGTAGCTTGAGATGCATTTTGGAGATTAGCAGTTCGTAATCAGTTCCACAACCCTCCGGGTGAAGTGTCGCATTTCTGATTGAGGTTTACAAGCGTGACCTAATGAGAAGGTTGTAGTCAATCAGGTTACGATAATGTCCATCAGGTGACATCCTAGTACAAAGTCTTAGAGGATGATGTTAGAATATGCTGTTCGAAATAACCTAATAGATATCAGTTACAAACAGTATTAAGCGTTCACCTCTCTCATTACGCTGCGCTAGTACAAATTTACCCGCGCAGTGGCTTATATGGTGTGAACATTTTCCGATTTTTGGGTTTGAAATCAATCACGATCATAAGGATTTCTCTAGAGCAGATTTTAGAAATGGTAGTTTCAAGCTCACGGTAGAATTTTTCGATGTTATAATCACTAGCTTAGCTGGTGGGGGCGTAGACCTGTACGATGTTGAGGTTAACCGGCGAGGCCTTGAGTTTTATACTCAGAAGTCGATCGCACAGGCACAGTCACACAGTTGTTTGAGGATGACAAAAGCAAGTCCATTCCGGCTTGTGCTATTATTGCCCGAAAAAAAGATGGCATGTTTTTCGGGCAGGAAGTGTACCTTCATTTCCTCTCCAGTGAGTCTCGCTAAGACCGCAGATATTTAGGTCACATTTGGTTATTTCTCTTTCTAAGACCTCCAATTTTCCTGGCATGAGTAAATCACGTACATTCCACATACCTATCTTCTGGGTTTGACGTAGTTTGACAGGGATACCAGTAGCAGACTTTCCGTGTGGTGTATGGTCTACAAAGGCCGGCCGCACGACCAGTAGTCCGCTTCACAGCGCCGAACACTAAGCGGGTCAAATGGCAAAAGCGATATCTTGCACTGTTTGCCCAGGTCGGTATATGGACACCATACAGCAGTATGGATTTATCGGTACCGATACATATCCAGCAGGGAGCACCGCGGCTGCCAGTGGCCGCTGCCGCCAGTTATTCGTATAAACCTGACGCGTGCAGGTGAGTATGACGATTGGGGCTGGTAGGATTGTAGAGCCGTTCTCCACACTCTTAGGAGGATGATGGTGATATTAAAAACGAAAATTTTAGTTCGTGACTAAATTTTGAAAGCTTATCTAGTCTAAGAAAATATGTACCTACCTGCATGTCTTTACAAGACATCTTACTTATCAAAAGTTTCAGTAGAGATCTGAGAGCTGACTGTTGGAGCTCGACCCCCCTTGACAGGGTTGTGGTGTGGAGGTAGGTATACTCACTGGCGTGGCCGTTGTTCTTGTGCGCGTGCGGGTTGAGGGGCGCGGGCGGGGGCGGCGGCGAGGGCACGCGCGTGCGCATGAACTTCCTCATGGCGGCGCGCGCATCACGTCACCCGCCTGGCACCGCCCGGGCTACGAGCCGTACGCGCTGTACGCGCACACTGTATCTGCTAACAGAACCCACTGTCGCTGTTCTGAGCTGCACTAGCACTACAACAATATATTTTTAAAGCTGTCGTTTCTTACTTCTTCAGAGTCCGACAGTAATGAGATTAAGTAGCTGACCTAATAAGATCTTAATATTAAAAGTTATAAGTGGGTAGTGGGTAGCTATCACCTAGCCCTTGCCTGTCATAAGGGGCCATAGATTTAATATGTTTTCGCTTACTACATCTATAGGTTAGCTAGTCAAATATTAGTAACAGCGCGGTGATTGAACAAAGTTTGGTGAGCTGGCGGTGGCGCTGGCGCTGCCGAACGCAGTGTGGGTATGCGTCTGACTTCGCCGAGCTCTTCGCAGTGAGCAGTATTGTGTGTGGCAGTATGCGCAGTGCGCGCAACAGCTGGCTTAGTCGATGTTTTCACTTGTGTCTGACGAATCTGCCATGGCATTGATCAATTCAGTTCATTGTGTAGGTACGAGAATTATTTGTAAATATTTGTAGTGAAATGTAAAGAAATAATTGTTTTTGCTGCCCGAAGCAAGATTTCCTATCTTGTATGAAGTAGGTAGTGTTAAGCGCAATATTTAAGTCAGACATGCATCGCCTACTTGCAATTGCAACTCATAAAAGTCTGGATAGGTTGAGCACAAAATGTAGGTACCCATTCTGTTGCACTTCATTTATGTAGGTCATTTTTATTTTACTGTAACGAACATTTATGCGTATGTAGTACATGCATATGCCTCTGGTATCTACATAGCATCCAACCTATGCAAACACAGAGGTACAAATAATGGTGGTTACACCAATTCACAACAAATTTATCTGCTAATCCTTATAGTTGAATATGTAATAGCCCTAGTACAAAGAAAAGTCGCTAAATAGAAAATGTAGTAGCCGACTGGTAAGGCAGAAGAGAAATGTCGATGTATTGTTGGGTATGAAACTGTACCGCACTGTGTGAGGTGCCGTTAGCGTACGCACGGCTGCACTGACACTGACACTCGCGCACTGACGGCTGACGGGATCACGGACTGACTCGTACACAAGCGGCGCGCGCGGCGGTGTGGCGCGACTGGCGGTGGCCGGTGCCGCGGTGGTGCTGGCTGGCCGGCCTCCCACCCCCCCGCCTGCCGCCCGTACAGTACGGTACAGCGCCACATGGACCGCGGCCTGCCTTTCAACCTGCCGATCCTTTAACATTTCTTGTAAGTGCTGTATGATATGTGCCACACCGCAGTGCTACCTACAGGCGGGCGCAGGCTCAGGCGCCGGCTCCACGCCGAGCGGCTCTCGTCCGGATGCGCCTACGCTGCTCATTCTATCTATCATGTAGTGAGCAATAAGTCACTATTTCAGCATAGACCATTCAATCATCTGCTTTGATGTCCAGGAAACATCGGAAGTCAGTCTGATTTCACAAATCATATTTGCAACAAAAATATTTAAGAGAGAATGTCGCCTTTTGTGCGATAGCTGTTAGCCCCGTTGGTCTCACTGAGCGTGGGCCTCAATGCCAGGCAAAACATTGGGATAGGATCGATGGACGCCTTTTCCGCACTTAGACTCGCGTTTGAATTTGGATGAATTTGAATTTGGTCCGTTGTGCGTGCTTGCCGAAATTGACTCCGCTCTGTGACACGGAATGGTCCGTAATCCACCACGCGGGCCCAATGCATGTTGGTGGTTGTCACATGTCTTCGAATTTTTGGTTCTAAGACATGCCAGTTTCCTCACGACATTTTCCTTCACCGCTTTTGAAAGCAGTGGTGATGAAATAATTTACACAAAGTATAGCGCCTGCCTGGGTTCGAACCAACGCCCTACAACTTGTAAGTCCACCACTGTTCTCAAAATATTGGCTACCAGTAGGAATCGATCAGTCCAATAACGGCCGCGGGCCGCGCCGGTGTCGATGCCGCTTGTCGCCGTTGGTTGCCCGTCGTGACCGGAATACGTTCTGGAGGACTATTATTATTATGAGCTAGTTAGGTACGTCGCGACATACGGTAAAGATATGATAGAGCTGAAGGTACTTTCAAGACGTGGCGTATTGCTGCATTGAAAAACATGACGCTCAATTAATACTTAGTCTCTAGCTAGTGTCGAATTGTGGGCTCGGACGCTCCCTCGTAGCTAATTCGTAGGTAACCATCCGGCGACATCGAGGTCGAGGCTCATCAGGGTAAAAACCTGCATTACAAATCAGTATCCTGTCGGATACAATTTTTCACTATACTAACGCTACAGATAACGTATAGAAACTGTATAAGTATATATTTTCGTTATGAATGACGAAAAACCTTTTTTCAAAAAAACAAATGAAAGCAAACAGAAAAATAACTTTCTTTTTGGAATTCGGTGTCTTTGGTAGGTACCAATTTTTTTCGTTATGGACACTGAGCTGTTCTGCTGTGCAGACCCACATGTTTTAGTCTATTTACGTTTTATAATACTATACAAATTACACCTTTTTAAATTGTATCAACTCATGTGACTAACTTTTATGTATTCTTTGATACTGTTGTCACCGCACAAAAGCATACTTTTAGTTATCTCTGATTGTTTTAATATTCCATAACTTATTTATATCGCTAATTTGTAAAATCTTAGAATATTTTATAGTCTGACATTTTCATTTGAATTGACATCTGTCTGTCCAATTTATTTTTCTTAAGCCATAACATACCATGGCAGTCGCTGTCGCGAACCCGTAGCGTACGGTTGAGTTTACCGATCCGCTTCTGTGTTTATTAGTTTCGCGAATAGTTCACCTATCTTTATAATCTAAAATGGAAAGTGGAGAAGACGAAGATGGAAGTGATATGGAAATTTTACTTAATTGTGAAAAGGACCGAGACAAATCCTTGGAACCTAAAATTACGCGAGTTGAAATACATAAAGAAAGTGAAAAGAAAATACCTGAGAAGAGAAAGGAAAGAGAAGATGATTTTAATGAGGATGATGACTTTATTACTGTGCGTAGGAGAAAGCCTAAAAGATTAATTAGAAGTAACTCACCAGAGTCACAAAATCAATTGAGGGTAGATGGGGAAAAAAAAGATGATGAAATAAATAACATTGAAAATCACGAAGTGTGTGTAACTTCATTAGAGAGCATGCCTAAACAAATGGCATTTGCACGATTATTGAGAAGTGAAAATATTAAGAATGTTACAAGAATAAAATATAAAAGTTATAACAAAGTTTTAATTCAGTTTCAAGAAAAAGAAGATGCCACTAGATTAATAGAATGCCAAAAATTTAAAGATATGGGTTGGAGATGCCAACTAATACATGAGTTGTCCCTATCCTACGGAGTGGTGAAAGGGGTGGATCTAGATTTAAAAGAAAAGGATATAATGGATATTTTGGAATGCACTACGGAGATAGTATCCGTCAAACGACTGAGACGAGTTAATTCGGAGAACAAATGGGTTGACTGTGAATCTACAAGAGTCTGTTTTAAAAGTAATAACCTCCCATCCCATGTTTATGCGTATGGTTGCCGCTTAAAAGTTGAACCATATGTGTTCCCCGTGACACAGTGCTCTGGATGTTGGCAATTCGGACATGTATTAAAATACTGTCCAACAAAGAAGAAAATATGTCCCAAATGTGGTGGGGACCACGAAAATTGTGATATAAGTAATATTTCATGCTTAAATTGTAGAGGAAATCACTTTGTACTACATAAAAAATGTCCCTTATATTTAAAAGAAAAAGATATAAGAAATATCATGAGCATAGAGCAGGTACCCTACAGAAAAGCACTTCAGCTACTCCTTGTAAAACAACGAGAAGACCCTATTTCTCAAGATATGCTGCAAAAGTCGTCGCTCACTACAAGTACACTAAAGGAATCTCAAACATATAGTAGTGTACTTATTCATTCCCTACAAAAACGTGGGCCGGAGACATCTACTCACATTGTTCAGGAGAAGGAAAGAAATGACGTTCAAAGGAAGCAAAACACCGCAAAGAAGTCATCGGAGGAAAAGTTAACCAAACTTATACAAGGGAAGAAAAGCCAACTATTGACTGAAAAGGATAATAATTATGAGAGTTTTTCATCGCAAACTGAAGAGAAAGACTACCAAAGAGATGAACACTTACTTGAAAGATTTGAATTTAGAAAATTTCTAATCAACATTAAGAGAATATTCACATCAGAAGGAACATTTGAAGAAAAGATATTGTTGTTGTTTAAAAATATTTATGAAGAACTGAAGAAGATTGTACTAAGTTGTCTGCTAAAAGGAAACTGGTTAGATAAAATTATTAATGTTATAAATGGATAAGGTAGACAAAAATATAGGAATCAACATTATTCAGTGGAACGCACAATCTCTGCGACCCAAAATGATTTCATTTGCAGAATTGTTAAATAAGGAAAAAATTCATATAGCGATCCTGAGTGAAACATGGATAAACAATGAAGTGGACTTAAATGTAAGTGGCTATAACATTTATCGAAAAGACAGATCTGATTCCTACGGTGGGGTTGCTATTTTCGTTCATAAATCTATCCGGTCATATTTAAATTTTATTCAGGTTTTAAATCCAGGAATAGAAGTAGTAAGTGCTAAATTAATCAATTGTAAAGATTTAGAAAATGTTGTTGCAATTTATTGTCCATCTTCAGTCGTTACACAACCTTCAGACTGGGACCAAATTTTTTCTCATTTTTCATATAAAACTTTAATAGCCGGTGACTTCAACGGCCATCACTCTAACTGGTCTATCAAAACCGATTCAAGGGGCACTCAAATAATGGATTCTTCGCTTGAAAATGACTTAATTTCGCTTAATAATTGCTCGCCAACAAGAATTAAACTAGTTAATGGGACTTTACAAAAAACTTCACCGGATATATCATTTGCTACATCTGATATCGCAATAAAATTTGACTGGAAAGTTCTCAATGAAAATCTTGGTAGTGATCACCTAATAATTAAAATGATAATCACAATACCTGATGATTTCACTATAAATAAAAAAAGAAATTACAATAAGGCCAATTGGAAAGAATATACGGATTTTTTATCTAAAAGTTTTGATGTGCAGTGCGATGACTCAGAAGTTCAAGAAATGTATGACTTTTTTATAAATCAAATAAATTTAGCTGCTGATAAATATATCCCTTTCATTAAATTTAGTTCTAAGCCCACAAAAGACTTCAAACCAAAAAATTATTGGACACCTGAGTTATCACACATTGTGGCGCAGCGAAGGTTGTCTCTAGCAAAGTTTCGTCGTAATCCAACCCCTGATAACTTGTCGAAATTAGAAGAAAAAATTAAAGAATTTCATGAAGCAAGTCAAAAAGCGAAATCATTGGGTTGGCACAAATTTTGTGATTCCATTGACCATGTAGTATCAGTTTATGACATGTGGCGACGTATGCGGTGGATAAAGGGTTATAAACAGTCTACCAGCTACCCTCCTATCGATAAACAAAATGAGTTACTAAGGTCACTGTCACCTGACTATGTAACAAACAAAACACCAATGTTTGTATCTAAGAATGAAACTTTAGAGTGTGATTTTAGTATGCAGGAACTGCAAAATTGTTTGAAAAAGAAGGATTCTGCACCTGGTGAGGACGGTATTTCATATTCCATGATTTATAACCTCCCCAATTCCGCAAGAGCTTATTTACTATATCTATATAATAAAATCTTTAGTTCAGGTATTGTACCTTTCCAGTGGCGCAACATCCAGATAATACCAATTCCTAAAGCGAATAATACAGCTGCTGATCCTAAATTACGGCCCATATCTCTAATTTCATGTTTATGCAAAATATTTCATTTAATGTTAATACGACGTCTAGAATGGTATACTGAGAGGGGAAAAATACTATCACCACTCAACATTGGATTTAGAAAATCCCTGTCCTGTTTAGATTCATTGAGTCGCCTAGTTACTTATGTACAAAATGGTTTTTCTAAAAATTTACCTACGTTAGCGTGTTGCCTGGATATTAGAAATGCGTATAACAATGTATCTGTTGATGCAGTAGTTAAAGTTTTGGATGAACTTCAAATTGGATCAAAATTCTGTAATTATATATGGTCATTCTTGAATGAGAGGCATCTTAAAATTAAAACAGAATACAGTGATTTAATAACAGATCGATGGAGTAATAAAGGTTTAGCTCAAGGAGACCCTTTATCTCCGCTACTATTTAATTTAATTACATATAAAGTATGTCAACAAGATCTTAATACAGTAGTAGTGTCACAGTATGCAGATGATTTTGTTATTTATGTTAAAGATAAGGACATTATGAAATGTGAAATGTATATTCAAAATGCATTAGATCATATTGTGACGTCTTTAGCCGAACTTGGTCTCGACCTATCACCCAATAAGTCTACATATTGCGTATTTAGTAGAGGCAGACGCAGAATACTACCTTCTCTTAAAATCAACGAACAGCCGATAATATTTTCACCATGTATTAAATATTTGGGTATCTGGTTAGACCAAAGTTTGCGTTGGAGTAAACACATTAATGAAACCATCGCGAAAAGTTCTAAGTTTTTGAATATTTTAAAACTATTAACAGGAAGCTCATGGGGTGTACATACTAAACATATACGAAAACTGTACATATCCTTAATTAGAAGTCGCCTGGATTATGGTTCGTTCCTCTATGACTGTAGTGCCAAAACACATTTATTGAAACTGGACAAACTGCAAAATCAAGCCCTAAGAATAATAGGGGGTTACATTAAAAGCTCCCCTATTCATGTGATGGAATCAGATTTATGTATCTCACCTTTATATTTAAGAAGAAAATATTTAGCATATAAATATTGTCTAAAAAGCCGATCATGGTCAAATAATGTCACAATTAGTCTTATATCCGAGTTGAGCGACTATTGTCGTACTTCTTATTGGCAAAACAAAGAAAAACCATTACTGGTGAAAGTATACAATGACGTTAGACATTTAAAAATTACAGCATCAGAATATCTGAAAATGTTTAGCTTAGAAATATGGACATCCTATATTCAAAAAAATATTATAATTGAACTTAAAAGCTTAAACACTTCTAAACGTAACTATAATCCAAATATGTTACTGAGTGATATTGTAGCAGAACTGAACACAATATATTTCGGATGGCATAAAATTTACACTGATGCGTCTAAAAGTACTCAGGGACAAGGAGCGGGGTTATTTGACCAGAGTTTAGGAAACATGTTTGGATATAAAATTAATTGTGATATATCAATTATGTCACTGGAGCTCATAGCAATTTACAAAGCAATTAACTACGTCTTGACACAAAATTTAAATAAAGTAGTAATTTTTTCAGATTGCAAATGTGCACTCCAGCATATCGCTCGATGCGCCTCTGGCTACAGCAGAGGCGCATCGATAGCGTATGATATTTTAGAACTTATAATTGTACTTAAAAACAATAATATTGAGTGTAGATTGCAATGGGTTCCAGCACATATTGGATTAAGAGGTAACGAGGAGGCTGACCGTATATCTAAATCAGCGGTAATAGACGGATATGTAATTAATTATGTACCTGATTACTGGGAATATACAACTAAATATAAATCTGCATGCTTTGATTCCTGGAAAGAACATTTTCTCAAAATATCTCTGGATAAAGGCATTTGGTACAAAAGCATTCAAGGTCAACCATCTCGTGTTCCTTGGTTCGAGAATACTAAATTAGATAGAAATTATGTTAAATTGATATTAAGACTCCGTTCTGGGCACTATCCATCGGCAAAATTTGCATTTCTTATGAAAAAAGCTGACTCTCCTAATTGCACAGTTTGCAATAAAATCGAAGACGTACAACATTTGCTGATGGAGTGTGCTCGGAACAGAGTAGAACGCGAGTTATTCGTAAAGGATTTTAAAATAAATAAATTTGATGTAGGCATAATCCAATCCATCTTATCTATACCATCTTCGGAGATTATTAAAAAGTTGTGCCAATTAATTATTGTCCTGCACGAATAACTCTAATTCATTATTATAAACTAATACTATTTAAGTGAGCATATTAATGTAAAAAGGTACGATGGGGCTGACATATCTTAGATAAAAGCCCCTAAATAAATATAGAACAAAAAAAAAAAAAAAAAAAAACATACCATGGACTAGGCATTCTATAAGCTCGTTATACATTATCTTTGAAATAAGGGCAGCGGTAGACTGCCCCATCTGTAAACAGTTTTTTATTCGTTCTGGTCATATAATTGATATTTTGAATTTGAAATTCGGAAGAGATGACACAGAATGAGGGAAAAACAGGCGTCAGTTTTTTAGTTTGGTTCTGGTTTCGAAATTTGAAGGACACATATTTTAGCCTTGAATTACAAAGTGTGTTCTTATCCACAAAGTAATACTAAAATTGTAATAATTCCGTTTGTGAATGAGTTTTTTAATTCCCTGAAGCCTATAAAGAAATAACAATCATACTCTCAAGTGAAATTTTACTGTTGTATTAACAAGATGTGCCAGTCTGGCACGAGGTGTATGAACTGCGGCAGACAGGTCCTCAGCGGTGCAGCAGCGGTATGAGCGCTGAGGCCGCGCGAGCCCTCCAGCAGGACGCGCAGGGTGCGCACGCTTAACACGAGGGCCATCTCGTAGTAGCGTTCCACCAGCCGTCCCATCGCACCGTGCCACGCCGCCCTGGTCTGCGGTTGCCCCTTCGCCAACTTGAGGGACGGGGGCGGCGCGTCTTATGAAGCCGGGCCTTATTTTTATAATCTTATTTTATTAGCGTGACTTACGTTTAAGCACGTCTGAGCTTAACGTAACGTTACAACAATGACTTCCAAAAAGAAAGTTATTTTTAACTTTGTAGTGTTTTCATTTGGAGGCCGGTAGACTTTTTTTGAAAAAAGTTTTTTTTCATCTCATCTATTCGAAAAGGACGAACTTGGAACTGGGTTCGCCTTTAAGTGCACCCAAAGGTGGTGTTTTGTATAAGAAAGTTTTAGCGGGCAATAATGAGTTTTTAATCCTCTTTATAAGTGCGCTGCCATTATCTTTGCCGCGGACTTTTTGAATCTGGAACATCTTAGTGTTTTGCGCCAAAGAAATCGAACGCAAATTTTGTTTGAATACAGACTGGCTGTTACGACGGCCCATAGTCGCGCCGCCAACTGAATAAAAAAAAAAGGAATCAAATTAAAAACGCGCGAACTACACCCCTCGTTTTCGTCAATTTTCACGGATTGTTAGAAATTCATGGTTTTGTTTTGAAAAATGAGTTCTTCAAGTGGCAGTAAAAGTATAGAATTAACTCCTGAAAGTATTAGAACTGACGCAAGAAATGTGATGAATAATCTATTACCTGCAAAATCCCGGGCAAAATATATGAAAGCCTATGATAATTTTATTGAATGGAGAAATGCAAGAGGCGCCAAAAATTTTTCAGAATCGGTGTTTTTGGCCTACTTCTAGTACTTAGCCAACACTAAACAACCTTCCACTCTTTAGAGTACTTACTAAATGCTAAAATCAACAGTCAGTTCTAATAACGACGTAAAACTGGACACATTCGAATTTAATAGCGTATCTGAAGAGGATGTCTGATGGAATTTAACCTAAAAATTCCAAAGTGTTCTCAGTCAAAAAAGTGGAGAGTTTCCTTAATGAGGCACCCGACAAAGTCTTTCTTGCCGTAATAGTAACTATGTATGTGGTGGATTAGTAAAGTATAACCATAGTGTTTCAAAATGCGCATTTTATTGTAACCTGTACTTCGATAGATAATTGTCTTATTCACATGCGGTTTTGTTACAGGTGGCTTTAATTTTCGGAGTACATGGAGTTTGTCGTGGCAATGAACTTTTAAAAATAACTGTTGATGATGTCGAAAATCACTCGGATGATTTACTGTTAGTAAAGCTGACAGACACAAAACAAAAATTAACCGATCCTTCGTTATCCAAGAAGAATACAAATCTATTGTACAGAAATATCTTTTTTTTTTGTGGGTGGGAAATCATGGAACTGCGTCTTGCTGATATGAAGACCAATCATCCGTTATCAAAATGGCAAATGCTTCAAAAAAGTTACGGGAAAAAAATAAATTTCTAACATGCCACAAGAAGTCGATACTTATTTGAAGTTACCAGATATAAAGCTGAATACAGGACATTGATTTCGTTGTACTTCTGCTACCCTTTTGGCAGATTCTGGAGCGGACTTAACTGTTCTCAAGCGACATGGAGGATGGAAGTCGAGTGCTGTAGCAGAGGAGTATATAGAAGATTCCATTGAGAACAAGGCGAAAACACGTGAACGCATCGTGGAAAACATTAAATTGCAACCTTCAGTTAATCCATCCATGTCACTGTCGCCGCGCCCATCTACATCCAAACAACGAGATTCACCGTCACATTTTTCTCAAAATGAGCCAGATCCAGACATGATTTCAAACACGCAGATTATAAAATCTACAACAATCTCTAATCCTAATTTTTTATTGATTATTTTACCTACGTTGACATAATATTGTATTTTTTATTTTTTAACAGCGTTGCTCGTAAAGCTGATGTAATTCCACCAGTTTTAAATATGTAAAGCGGGTCATAAAAAACGCGTGTGTTACCAAAGCAAATAGTTAAGTTATAGTCCATACAAATTCCATAACAGTATTATTTGCCATTTCGCGCGCTGTTGCTATTCAAATTTCGAACAAATCGCCGCGCGGCGCCAGTCAGTAGGCAGCGCTAGCGCGCTGTTAAAATGACGGGAAAGCAACAGTGTGCATTCACAGATTCAGTTTATTTCAAATAGAAAAATCAGTTTATTCGGTAATTTAAAAACTTGGCTGCATGCTCTAACGTCTTTGCCAACATTTTCACGCAGCTACGGCAGAAAATAATCCTCGCGCCATTTTTCTCAAATTTTCTTTTCTTTGTACTTGTATTGTGAAAATTTAAATATGACAACTTTCAATAATGAAGAAGAGCCATATATTACTTCAACTCCACCGGATATACTAACAGAAGCGCGAGCCGCATGCGACAGCTTGCTGCCGTCAATATCCAAAGACAGATACATAACCACGTATGAAAATTTTTTGAAGTGGAAAAACATGAAAAATGCCAAGTCATTTTCCGAAAATGTAGTTTTGGCGTATTTTAATGAACTAGCTAGTAAATATAAGCCTAGCTCGTTGTGGACAACATATTCGATGCTGAAAAGTACCCTCAAGATGAAAAATGGTGTCGATATTAATTGATATTCATTTTTAAAGAGACGCTCTGATGGTTTTATAAAGAAAAAATCTAAGATACTGTCATCAAATGACGTCGAAAAGTTTCTAAGAGATGCTCCAGATAGCCAGTACCTGGCAACCAAGGTCAGTTTGCCTACTTATTTTATGTATTGATCTACGTACTGTACATACTCTTTTACATATTTTTTAACGACCGTCTGTAAGCTAAGTACCTATACCTTATCTTACACATTTTTATTTCTTTTCAGGTTGCGTTAATATTTGGTATTAATGGTGCATGTAGACGGCAAGAGCTTCACAATATTACCACAAATGACATTGAAACTCAAGGCAAAATGCTTTTAATTAAAATCCCAAACACTAAAAACAAAATACCCCGATCTTTTATTATCAACGGCCCATTTTATGACGTGGTCAAAAATATGAAGCTCTGCTTACGACTAAGGCAAAAAATAATCATTTCTTTCAGAATTACCGAAAAGGTAAATGTACTGCGCAACCTATTGGCATAAATAAATTCGGTGCCATGCCAAAGGAAGTCGCCAAGTTTTTAGGATTGCCGGACGCTGATTGTTATACAGGGCACAGTTTCAGAAGAACGTCAGCTACATTACTTGCTGATTCGGGAGCTGATATATTGACTTTAAAGCGGCATGGCGGGTGGCGTTCTAACGCAGTAGCAGAATCTTATGTAGAAGATTCCATCCAAAACAAAGCAAATATAAGTGCCAAAATAACTCAGGCAATAAATTTGGAGCCACAAACGAAGAAGTTTTGCCCTGAGCCGCGCCCCTCTACTTCTACTGAGGATATTTTTTTATTTAGTTGAATGACGAATTACAATGCTCTTCTGCCGCCTTTCAAGAAGTTTTGTCGTCTCCAACATTTACCCTAACACAAAACAATGACATTATGAATAGTCATAATAATAATAAAAACATAATTAAAAAACCAACTACAACTACGTATCATTTTAATAATTGTAATTTCACTAACCGTTTCAATAATTAGAAATGAACAAAATATAAAATGTTTTTTTTTCTGTTTCCTCGCAAATGTGTTAAAAAACGTCGTACGATATACGTGCGTATTGGTTATAACGCACTAATATCGTAATGTACTATTATGTCAACATTGACAAGTGTTATGAATTTTGTTACTATAATTGCAAGTTTGTATTAATATTTGCACACCATGACAATATGGTAAACATGTTAGAACAACCCCATGTTTTTATATCACCTTGCACGCATTTTTTTTTCTTATAATATTGTATGTACATGTTTGAGCAAATAAAGTTATCTGAATCTCATCCCATGGTCAACATAACGCTTCTCTCATCACAACATGATTTTCCTTTCCTATATCCTCAAACCTCCTAAAACTAAACCCAGGGTTCTGTACAGGCGTTGTTTTGCCAGGATGGACGTTGAGAAGCTCAAGAAGGATGCATCTGTTATCGATTGGGACGTTGTGACGGAGGCCTCTTCGGTTGACGATATGGTGGCAATCTTTAACGATGTTGTAGTCAACCTTTATAACCTCCACGCTCCCACAAGAAAAGTGAAACTGAAACGTCCTCCTGCGCCTTGGATGACAAGTGGCATACAGATGGCCATGCGACGCAGGGATCGCGCTTTCCGAAAATTTAAAAGGGATCGAACTGAGGAAAATTGGGTGCTAGGCAATGATGATAGGCAATGCTTAACGCCGCCATATTCTGCAAAATATTTCTTCTTCTTCTTCTGCCGATATTCGGAAGTTCCTAGGAACCCTTATACCCCGTATCGGCAAACCGCGACATTTAGACCTTCCTAATTCTATTGACTAAGATGATCTCAACCTTCATTTCTCCACTGTGCCTACCATGGATCGTCTAACTAAGGAACTAACTCTGTCTCTTCTTTCTGGTCTAACGCGTCCTCACACTAATCCTTTTCGTTTCGTTCCAGTTGAACCGGGTGAGATCAAAAAGATCATTCTTGCCATCAAATCCAAAGCGGTGGGATATGATAATATCACTCGCGATATGGTAATCACTGTCTTGGATCAACTTCTATCGCCCATTACCCATATAGTAAATTATTCCTTGTATTCCGGAGTATTCCCCTCTTTGTGGTCTATGTTCGTATACTTCCCAAAGTTTCCAATCCCACTCTTCCAATCCACTTCCGCCCCATTTCTATCCTTCCCTTCCTATTCAAAGTGCTTGAGGTCTGCGTCCACAAACAATTTTCAAATTTTGTGCAGAGTAATTTACTCATTAGCCCTCTCAATCTGGTATCAGGGGCTCAACACTGTGTCGGCCCTCCTTAAATTGACTGGTAATATAAGGGCGGGACTGGAAGATACCAAAGTCACTGTACTAGTGTTGGTTGATTTCTCGAACGCCTTCAATACCGTCAGTCACGAAATCCTGTTAGCCATTCTGTCCTATTTGATACACAATAAGCACTGGAATCGCTCACCTCTTACTTTCAGGGGCGTCAGCAGTCGGTTCACGTTGGAGATTCTTCATCTCGTTGGTGTGACTTGAAAACTGGCGTTCCTCAAGGCGGCATTCTATCTCCTCTTCTGTTTTCTATTTTTATTAATCTCATTACTTCCGTACTTCAGTGTGTGTATTATCTGTATGCAGATGACCTTCAGTTACATTGTTAAGGGAGTGTCAACGAACTACCGGACGTTATCGGCAATTTAAATGGGGACTTAATAGCGATAAAAGCGTGGTCTGATAGGTTTGGCGTTGCTGTAAACCCCAATAAATGCCAGGCGATCATCATTGGGAGTCCTCGCAGCATCGCTAAGGTGGATGGTGCAGCTTTGCCGTCTGTTCTGTTCAATGGTACGATTGTTCCATTTAGCACTGACGTGAAGGACCTAGGCTTGCGCATCGATAGTACTCTTAACTGGCGTAATCAAGTTGCTAGTGTCAGTCAGAAGGTCACTGGAATTCTGCAGGCTTTGAATCACTTAAAAAAATGTTTGCCTTCGAAGACGAAGACAATGCTTGTGCAGGCCCTAATTTTTCCTATCATCAATTATGGTGACGTGTGCTACTATGACCTGAATGCAGATCTCCTCAATAAACTTGACTGTCTTCTAAATTACTGCATTCGATTCATTTTCAATCTGCGTAAATATGATCATGTCTCTGCAAATCGGTCACAAAAGTGGTTGCCCATACGTCAACGCAGAGAGCTACGGGCACTTACTACCTTGTTTTCATTTCTTAACTCTTCCAATACCCCTAGTTATCTAGCCCCTCACTTTCAATATACTTGCGCAAACCACAACAAAAATCTTCGCTCTTCACATAACCGTCTTCTTCAATGTCATACTCATCGCACTGACTTCATTCACTGTTCTTTCTTCGTTCAGTCTATCTCTCTGTGGATTGCGCTCCCCCAAGATATCAGGATGGCAACCAACCGATTGGCTTTCAAGGTGAAAGCTCGTGAGCACGTTCGTAAGAAGTTGGCAGTAGTATCGTCACAGCGTTAAATGTTTTCCAAATATTTGCTACTACCAACTGTTTAAGTATATTCCTGTATTTAGTTTATTTGTTTAAATATGTATTGTATGTGTCGCATCATGGCTGGCCGATAGATGCAAACCATCGGGAAGTCAGGATGTATTCCCTTAGGTTAAGACATCGTGTATGGGCAGGTCGGTGGGTACAGTCGTGCAAATGAAATAACACAAATTATTCGATACACTGGGTTTTACTTAAATAGTTCACAGTTACAAACTTGCTCACTAATATTACTGATCGATACTGATTCTACAACGTCTTCGCTCTAGGGCGGTCAGTACTCAACCCTTATATTCAAAATCAAAATCAAATCAAAATAGTTTATTTCAAATAAACCTTAAAGGTACTTTTGAATTGTCAAACAACAAAAAGATATGACTCTAGTTGCAAATTCGCAAACGTCAGTAGATCTCAATGGAGAAGAATTTGCAAGAAACTCCACGGACACTCTTTTCCATCAGTTTCAATTACAAGTTTTTGGTTACATCGTTCTTGTTAAAGAATAAATACATATATGTGAGAACGATGCAAAAAGACGTGCACGTAAAAGCGTCTAGAGTAACAAACAATTTCAACATAAAAATGCAATGACAGGCCGAGGCAGCTAAGTTATGACCAATCCCAACTGATGGCGCCCGTTCACGAACATGACGCATGGATCGGCACCACTCAGCTCAACCATTATGGAGGGAACCGAATGATCCAACACATGTGCCACCATCAGAGAGAAATTAGAGAGAGCATGACACACTCAAATGCCAGGGCACACAGAAGTCAACCAACGACACATAGACCGTAGATTTACAGTCGGAACATAGTACTCACACATATGCTGTGCAGTTATATAATACTAAAAGAAATTGAGTTTATACAATAAAAATATATTCATACAGTCTTCAGCTGCTCCAACAATACTTCAAAACTTTTCTGCCCATCACTAATTGTTCTTGCGCCCTAATGGCTGCGGAGCGGGACCAGCATTTAGCCAAGCATTTTTATCAGCGATGTAATCCCCCAACTTATAATATGCTTGCCTGCATAGTGTGCGTTTTATACAAGTTTTAAATTTCGTCTCATTCAGTTCTAGAATGTGGGGAGGTATTTTATTGTAACATTTTATACAGTACCCCATAAAAGATGATGCTACTTTAGCCAGCCTGAAACCTGGCTGGATTAATTGGTCCCTATTTCTAGTAACATAATTATGTCTGTCGCCGTTTTTACTGAAAAGATGTTAATTTTTTCTAACGCACATGATGTTTTCATAAATATATTGACAAGGTACCGTCATGATGTTAATGTCCTTAAACACTTCCCTTAGCGAATCGCGCCGGCGAAGATTGTATATCGCTCTGATGGCTCGTTTTTGCAGAATAAAAATTGACTCAATGTCTGCAGCCCTTCCCCATAGTAAGATACCGTAAGACATTATACTATGAAAGTAACTAAAATAGACTAGCCTCGCGGTATCTACATCAGTAAACTGACGAATTTTTCTAACAGCATAAGCTGGCGAACTTAGCCGCCCTGCAAGTGATATTAAATGAGGACCCCATTGCAACCCTGAGTCTAGCGTGATCCCCAGGAATACCGTTTTAATAATAATAATAATAATAATAATTTATTTATTTATTCAGACAACAAAAGGTCCACTCACAAAACAAAAATATAAAACACTTAAAGGGTGACAAATTCTAGCTTCTCCCTACCCAAGATAATGTCACAATCAGTACTTTTGACATTCGGCAAGGCAAATTTTACGCACTTAGTCTTTTTAGCATTTAAAACTAAATTATTAGCCGTGAACCAATTTTGAACCTGTCGCAAGACGTCATTTACGTTGTCAACGTTACTCGTACGTCTATTTATCTTAAAAATCAAAGAAGTGTCATCAGCAAATAACACCATGTTTAAATTGTTATTCAATAGCTGGGGTAAATCGTTAATGTAGACTAGGAATAAGAAAGGACCCAAAATTGAACCCTGGGGTACCCCCATTTTCACGGTTAACCCGGACGAATTGACACCGTTTATTTGAACTAATTGCTGTCTATCATTTAAATAAGATTTTACCAAACTCAACGCTGATTGGCCTAGCCCGTAATGCTCAAGTTTCATAAGTAATGTTACATGATTAACGCAATCAAACGCTTTCGACAGGTCGCAGAAAACACCTATAGCATCTTGTGCCTCTTCCCACGCATCAAAGATGTGTTTTAATAAGGTGACACCAGCGTCGGTCGTACAACGTCCCTTGGTAAAACCATACTGTTTATCGTGTAGGATGTTATTCGTATTAAAATGAATGAGCATTTGATTTAGCATTATCTTTTCAAATATCTTGCTGAAAACCGGCAGCACCGATACTGGTCTATAATTATTCGTGTCTTTACTGTCCCCGGATTTAAAAAGTGGTATAACTTTACTATGTTTCATTAGATCCGGGAAGACTCCTTGGTCTACACACAAATTAAAAATTAAAGCTAAGTACGGCGCTATAGTCTGAATAATGGAGGTACAAACTTTGATGGACATCCCCCATAGATCTTCGGTCAGTTTGATCTTGATTTGCTTAAAAGCTTTTATTACTGATATTGGGTTTATATGTGAAAAGTTAAATTCAGTCGGGCAGGCTGAAACGTTAGCGTTTAATAAACCAGAAGCAAGCGAGGGCGAAGAATTTAAGGTTTCAGTAGTTTTAATTGGGATACTGGTAAAGAAATTTACAAATTCTTGAGCAACTTTTTTGTTATCTCTAATAAGTCCATGTGTAGTTTCAAGCGTGTAATCAATATTATTTCTTTTGTTCCTATTCGTTTCATTGTTTATAATTTTCCAAACTGTCTTGGTTTTATTTTCTGCGGTTTTAACCTTATTGCCAATGTATAAAGCCTTAGCTACCTTACACGTATTTCTAAAAATTCTTGAATATGTAGCAACATACTTATTAAAAGTTTCAGTGTTAATATAAGGCTTAAGGCCATACAGCTCGTAAAGTCTTTCCCTACTTTTCCTGAGTCCTTTAGTCGCCCAGTCACTGAATAAAAACTTAGGGCTTATAGTTTTAGTTTTCTTCTTAAAAGTATTATTGAACTCTGTTTGAACTACTGAGAAAACTTTTTTATATAAAATATTACCATCATTCACTGTGAGGTCTTGATCACTTAGCTTACTAATTAAAGTGCTGTTAAATTTATTTAATTTACCAGATGTTATTGGTCTGGATTGAATCTGCACTTGTTGTATTGATATGTTGGCCTCAAAGGTTACCAGTAGCCCACTATGATCCGAAGGCAGACAATTTATAATGGCTTTGTCTAAGTAGTCGCAACAACAAAAAACATTATCAATACATGTAGCAGTAGTCACAGTTGTTCGGGTTGGTTCCATAAACACATGTGACAAATTAAATGATTTGAAGAGATTTAATAATCTACTGCTCTCTGAATTATTTTCTAAAATATTTATATTAAAGTCACCACAGATTATGACTAGTTTAGTACTATTCTGTGTCCCCACCACACAGGTCGTTAGAGAAAGCGCGCCACAGCGTAGTTGTTCTTGATTTGCCGACAGGTGGAGTGCTCGTGATTTGTTTTGACGTCCGTACTATTGACTAAACCCGACACGGCCATCCTGCGATACAGGCGTCCTCGTCTGTTCCTCATTGTCAGGTTTTAACAGTGTATCGAATCATGTGGAAATCCTCAATGGATGTCCTCAGCCCTTGGGGAAAGCTGAGGGGTCTGTCAGACTCTTACTGACTAAAACCACATGGTGTTATCTAGGCCGTAATTCCTATTGAGAGGCGAGCGTGGAACACAGCACGTCGCCTTCTCGGGCCTCTCTCAGGTGACAGACTCCCCAAATCTATCACCCGCAGGCATTATTTTCTTGTCCTTGCTCCATGCCATCTCATGTCGTGTTGCGCTACACGTTCTTAGTCCACTCCGTTCTACCAGTCTCCCATCATACAAGGGATGTTTTCTGAAACACACAAAATCTCCACACAGTATTCGCTCGCCCAATCCTGACTCATACTCTAGGTGAGTGAGGAAACATTTTGCATAGTTACATATCGAAAGGATCACTGGTCTAGGTATTTCTTTACAACAGAAAACCCCTACAGTTACAATCAAGCTGGTCTAAATCGTCACCCACTAATGCAGGTGAGATTCCTGCAGCACCTCGGAAGGATCACTGGTCTAGGTATTTCTTTACAACAGAAAACCCCTACAGTTACAATCAAGCTGGTCTGAATCGTCACCCACTAAAGCAGGTGAGACTCCTACAGCGCAGTTACAGTCAAGCTGGTCTGAATCGTCACCCACTAAAGCAGGTGAGACTCCTACAGCGCAGTCACAGTCAAGCTGGTCTGAATCGTCACCCACTAAAGCAGGTGAGACTCCTACAGCGCAGTTACAGTCAAGCTGGTCTGAATCGTCACCCACTAAAGCAGGTGAGACTCCTACAGCGCAGTTACAATCAAGCTGGTCTGAATCGTCACCCACTAAAGCAGGAGTGATCTTGACATCCCATTTACAAAAATGATCATCTTCCACAAAAGTAGAAAAGACCACATACTAATTGATCATTCCAAAGATTCTATTATAGCTTCGGAATTATCTACACTTAAGGTGCGAGAGCTTATGGAAAATGTTTCCTCTGACTCCGAGGGCGTATTATTAATTACAGGTACAAAAGACATACCGAACTCATCATCTGTCGTCACGGTCCATTCATCATCATCATCACCATCATTTTCGCAAACTTCCAAATAACCTTCTTGCCCTTTAGGTACTTACTTAAATTTTACTACCCTTAAATTTTTATTAGCAATTTTATAAATTCTGTTAATCAAAATTAGAATACCAAAATTATTTAAATTTTCGTAATGAGGGCTTGACGATTCGAACGTCATCAACATTAACATGGTGACCTCACCTCTGGCGTGACTATGTGAGTTTACCTTCTTTCAACGTCATAACTCAAAATGAACCTTCTGCAAGGTCTCTAACATAAACATTCACACCAGACATAGTGTCACACAGACTTACAGGTGCCATACAGGCCTTCAGTGGACACACAGGCTCACAGTTGCCACACAGGTCAACAGCTGCCACACAACGCTCGGCTACTCCTGACCAAAATAGATCATTGGGTTCGTGAAAATAGGGAAATTTTAGAACTCTACTCTTTAACTGAATCATTACCCTGGGCCATGTACCACAAATCGATCCAAACCAACTTTAAAAATTCTGCTGCTGCAAAAACTGTCAAGCTTAAAGAAACCCTCGAGTAAAATCTTCAACGCCACGGCCCTCTAGCCGACCAGCAATTGTATTGCTCTCACAACGGTCTGTAGACCCCGACCTCCACCAGAATCCACTGGTACGGTAAATCATAATACATTCGATAGACTGAACTACTAGACACTTTAAGCTTGCTCATCATCATCAAAATTCCTTTAACATCAACATCTACTGGTACATGACCCGTTGGCATCTTCCCTAACCTACCGCGTGCATACTTGTAGGTCGTAAGCGTTTCTATTTAAAGCTTTCATTGTATAACTATCACTGTCCTGTCATAATAACCTATCGCGGACTTAATAAAGGTCCCATTTAGTTTTCACACTAGAGTTTCCCACACAACACTATTGATTAGAAAAAGATCCGACGATCAACAACTAAATAAAGTAATTGTAACATTTCCGTTAATCTTTACCATAATTCAAAGGCAATGCATACTCAACGACACCTCTTCGTAGACCCATCGCCACATGTTACTCATGAGGGGCGGTCCAGAATTTGTCGCATGAGTAGACATGTTAATCAGATTTGGTTTCACTACCACTGTCATCAACTATGATGTCTTATTCTCAAGGAACTTGGTGATCGAGGATCCTTCCCAAAAGATTCGCACTTTTTACTCAAAGATTTACATACCGACTGCTAACAAAAAGGAAACAACTAACCCTGATAATATTAAGGAGCTTCACGAATTAATTCGGATCAAAATCTTTAAAATTAAATATCAACAGTAACCATTTACTATCGCTCACTACCTCAGTTTTTATGTAAGGAAAACGATCGCGAGATCTACTGCTATCCTAATGTTACTTTGAAAGTAAGCAAGTGAATTCAGATCTGAATACGGTGGTCGTAAATCGTGACGCAACATAAGATTTGTTCTGAATACACGTAAATGACTAGTACCGTTACTAACTCGATACAATTGCCATGGCCCTACAACATTACTAACTGGCTTTGTCACTGAAAATCTCCTTCTTATGGGATATCTCATCCTAAAGTTCGTATTGAACCAAATCTTGAAACTATACTGCCAATTGGAAACTCATTTCCTAACTACTTGCTTTTTACAAGTGTATCTTAATTACCTAGTGATAGTGCTAGATATAACCACTACCAATTCAGTGATCAAACATGAACACTTAAAACTCGAAATAGCATCTCTTCAGTAGAGAACCTTCCACCTCACTATCGAAATAACATGGAAGCGACTCACCGAGTATTCCATTTCAAACTTGCGCGCTCCCAACCTCAAACTGCTAGTCTGCCGTTCCTCCTAACCTCTCAGATGTTGACAGGTCAGCCTTCGCATACAGCATCTGAACTGCTAGCAGCAGCAGAGGCTCCACTGCGACACAATATGGTATCTGAAACATGAAAAACACTACGAGAGTACTTGTTTACACGGTTATCTTAACCATACACAGCTTTGATGGAAATTAACCGGTGTAGTAACCTAAACCGGCACGGCAAAATGGGTTATAATGAACACTGAATGTGAATGCAGAGACCCTGTCCAAAACATGAATCACACATTACAATGTCCCAAGTGCCCAGGTAGGTATTCTAACTTCCAAACAATGATAGTCAGCCAAGGCCAGTCAAGGGCTACCGCCAGTGATAGTAGAATAATAACCCTTCAACAACACCCAACTTGACCATCGATAACTAACAAGAAATTATAACCTAGCACGGGCCACCCTGACGATCCATTGACCGCCACAAAACCAGAATTTTGAATAATGAACACTCTTGGCCATAGTCAATAACAAAATGAAAACGACTCACCAGATTGGCTTAAGATCCATGTGTATGGATCTTTCCACACGTTCCTCCTTGACCTGTCCAGCTCCTTGGTTGTTGCTAGCTTCCTTGCTGCTCCGCTCTAGACTGGTTTTTTTTTTATCCAAGGCTGAGGGTAGTCGCAGAAACGAACCACTACTGTTTTTTTTTTCTCAACTGACACCGCATTTTTTTGCAAGAATGTAACCGCCATTTTCACTAGCATTGTTTTTACGTGTGATCTCATTAGCACGACCGAATCCCAATTCTGATGTCGCATCATGGCTGGCCGATAGATGCAAACCATCGGGAAGTCAGGATGTATTCCCTTAGGTTAAGACATCGTGTATGGGCAGGTCGGTGGGTACAGTCGTGCAAATGAAATAACATAAATTATTCGATACACTGGGTTTATTTAAATAGTTCACAGTTACAATCTTGCTCACTAATATTACTGATCGATACTGATTCTACAACGTCTTCGCTCTAGGGCGGTCAGTACTCAACCCTTATATTCTGTGTCCCCACCACACAGGTCGTTAGAGAAAGCGCGCCACAGCGTAGTTGTTCTTGATTTGCCGACAGGTGGAGTGCTCGTGATTTGTTTTGACGTCCGTACTATTGACTAAACCCGACATATGTATATCTTTGTATTTGAATAAACCCACCTTGTCGTCATTCCATATCGCATCACCCAAAGGTTGACTGGTAGATAATGCCTAAGGCCTCTGTACCTGCGTTTTTTTTGCATGAAGTATTAAATAAATAAATAAATAACGTTCAGGCAAAATTATGGTAAGCTCATGTTAAGAACACCTCTCATTACAATTTGCGGTGTAAATTTGCAGAATTTAATGTTGGGGACGTAGTCATGAAACGTGCTTACTTTTTAAGTGACAAGGAGAGCCGATTTTCTAAAACATTAGCTCCAAAATTTATTGAGGCCGATGTTATAGAAAAGAAATCTCCTTTAGTTTATGAGCTGCAAGACATGTCAGACAGAAATATAGGCTCATGGCACATTCAAGATTTAAAACTAGCAGCTCGAAATATATAATTCGTTGCAATTGGCTAGTTTTGATTTTCTATGAAGTTTTTTATCTATACCTATTGTAAGTTTTATCCATACAAGAGCCACTATTTGTAAGGTAACAAGTTTTATAATAGCTAGTTACCCAATAGTTACCTATTTTATGTCATTGTGCGTCAGTTAATCTAGTAGGTAGGACAATAACTGCTGCTAGTTTGTTTTGCGAGAAGTATGGAAGATTTTTTTTGGAAGAGTAAACAAACAAATAGTTTTGCATTAGTCCTTAAGCAGATTTTATTTTTATTAAGTAATAATCCTTATCTGCGCGCGGGGATATTGTATCGTTGAATTTTAACGGTCAAAGTTCCTAACTTAATCACCATAGCAAACTGCGGTAAAAACACGCACAGATCAACTAAAATAATAACAAGAATCTTACAACATAATAAATTAAAATAAGTAACAAACCACTCCGAAACTGTTCACAGCTGCGCTGGAGGATGTATTCAAGGTTCTGGACTGGAGGGGCCTAGGCATCAACGTTAATGGCGAGTACATTACTCACCTTCGGTTTGCCGACGACATAGTGGTCATGGCTGAGACCATGGAAAGCCTCAGTAAAATGCTCGATGACCTCAGTAAAGCTTCCGAAAGAGTGGGTCTTAAAATGAACATGGACAAAACCAAGGTCATGGTGAACGCCCATGTAGCACCCACTCCTATCAAGATCGGAGACTCTACACTCGAAGGTGTAGACGATTATGTCTACCTGGGACAAATGATCCAGTTGGGTAGGTCCAACTTCGAGAAAGAGGTCAACCGTTGAATCCGACTCGGCTGGGCGGCGTTCGGGAAGTTGCGTGGTATCTTCTCGTCCAATTTACCGCAGTGTCTCAAGACAAAAGTCTTTGACCAGTGTGTGTTGCCAGTGATCACCTATGGCACCGAGACATGGTCGCTCACAATGGGCCTTATCAGAAAGCTTAGTCACCCAAAGGGCAATGGAGAGGGCTATGCTCGGAATTTCCTTGCGTGATCACGTCAGAAATGATGATATCCGCAGGAGAACTAAAGTTACCGACATAGCCCGGAGAATTGCTAAACTTAAGTGGCAGTGGGCAGGGCACATTGCTCGCAGAACGGATGGTCGATGGGGCCGAAAAGTTCTGGAATGGCGACCGCGAACCGGAAGACGATACGTTGGAAGGCCTCTCACTAGATGGACCGATGACCTGGTTAAGGTTGCGGGAAGGCGCTGGATGCGAGACGCACGGGATCGGTCAATGTGGCAAAGCCTGGGGGAGGCCTATGTCCAGCAGTGGGCGTCTTTCGGCTGAAATGATGATGAATGATGATGAGTAACAAACAGATAACAAACACATTATAGGCGATGATATAAATAGGATAAATTAAACCTAACACATAACTATATATACATTATTAACGTAAAATATTGAAAAAATCGACTAGCCATTGCACTAAGTTTCAACTCGATAACTTCCTGTGTGGCGGTGGTCACACATTGTTGGAGTTTAACAAAAACAAATCTTCAATACTCTATGTCTGTCTCTGTCTAACCTTATATTATATGGTTTGTCTCCGAACCCTTCGTCAGGTAGTCGTTACCCCAATCCTATCTGGTCACAATACACTATCACGTCAGCCACGCTAGGGAACACTTGTATCACAAAGTATTACTGAAACACATCTTCCAATTTAACAAGTAAAGGGTAATTAAACTGTATTATTGAAACCCTTATAAAACGGTCTTTCATTGGTCCACCTCTCCCCATAAACCCCAATACACATATATAAAAAAAAAAGAATTATTAAGATCCAACACTAGTCGAGCTTTTATCAACGCACCGGACGGGCATTGACGATCGGACATCTCAGCTGATTACACGAACACTCGCTCCATAGTATCATTCCTACATAAATCAGTTTGAATCATAACCACTACGAGTGTGTTTATTAAAAATAAATCTAGCTTCAGTGTTATCCCCGTATTGGGGTCCAAGGTCTTGGTTCAACCACCTGGGACCTTCATCGGAAGAACGTGCCGACAACCTAAGATCATCGTCAACTCTGCGGGACGTCCTTTTGCTAGCGCCTAGTCCTCGGCCTTCTACTTCATCGTGACCGCTTCTGCTGCCAGGCCAGGATAATACTTAGCGCCTACCTCCATTTAAGAAAAGGAAAATAAATAAGAAACGGTACCTGCGGTACCTTATATTAAATTTTATGTTGATAGTGCTGCGTAGGTATTATTTATCTCTCTATTAGATAGTTAACCCGCAAACGCTACCATCTATCAATTGAACATAGTGTTGCACTGTCCTGTGATGAGCTGGATAAGCATGTTATAGTGTGCGTTTACAGACCCTCCAATTATAAAAAATACTGTATATTTGAGTCAGTGATGGAAAATGTTTTGGCAAAACTTGCAACTGGTAATAAACTAGTCATAATCTGTGGTGACTTTAATATAAATATTTTAGAAAATAATTCAGATAGCAGTAGATTGTAAATCTCTTCAAATCATTTAATTTGTCACATGTGTTTATGGAACCAACCCGAACAACTGTGACTACCGCTACATGTATTGATAATGTTTTTTGTTGCTGCGACTATTTAAACAAAGCCATTATGAATTGTCTGCCTTCGGACCATAGTGGGCTGCTGGTAAGATTTAAGTCCAACATACCAATTCAACAAGTGCAGATTCAATCCAGACCAATAACATCCGGTAAATTAAATAAATTTAACAGCACTTTAATCAGGAAAATAAGTTATCGGACCTCACATTGAACGATGGTAATATTTTATACAAAAATGTTTTCTCAGTGGTTCAAACAGAATTCAATAATATTTTTAAGAAGAAAACTAAAACTATACGCCCTAAGTTTTTATTGAGTGACTGGGCGACTACAGGACTTAGAAAAAGTAAGGATAGACTTTACGAGTTAAATGGCCTTGAGCCTTGTATTAACACTGAAACGTTTATGTTGCTACTTACTCAAGAATTTTTAAAAATACATGTAAGGCAGCTTAGGCCTTGTACATTAGCAATAAGGTTAAATTAGCAGAAAATAAAATCAAGACGGTTTGGAAAATTATAAACAATGAAACGAACAGGAATAAAAGAAATAATACTGATTACAAGCTTGAGACCACACACGGACTTATTAGAGACTAGCACTCCACCCGCGACTTCGTTCGCTTGATTTCGTATTTAATTCAACTAAGCAAATATGACTTTATTATGTGCAGCTAGTGAAGGCGACCAAAAATAAGCTATTTTTAAATCAATAATAAATGGTTTATCGTAGATATATACCTACGGTTTAAGTTAAGATTTACGAAACTGAAATGACGTGTCCGATAAGTTTTAGCTAAATAAAGGACTCGTGGGTAAAGAACAGTCACACCGGTTATTTGATCAAAACCTTAGTCATGAGGCTTTACAATAAGATCGATAGCGAGTACACCACTCACCATCTAATATTATGAAGAAGACAGTGCAGTGGAGCTTCCGCACGTGTCTTACGATAAATATGGATGAAACTAAAGTCACTTTCAATTTCCATGTAGCACCCATTCTCAAGAAAATCGATGACTTTACAGAAGATATTCATCGAACCCGACTCGGAAACACGGACAGGGAAACTGCAGTAACCGACATAGCCCCAAGAATATTCAAACTTTGGTTGCATTAATCAGACCAGATTGTTCGCTGAACAGATGGCCTATGGGCCTGAAAGGTTCTGGTGTAGCGAGGTCGTTACTGGCAGGTGCAACATAGCCAGGCCTCGCACAAGCTGGACTGAGGCCCTGGCGAGGGTCACAAGTCTGCTGAATCCGAAGTGCTACTAAAACGTCACTCATAAAATTAACTACGTTTGTTTGACCTTACACTTTTTGTTGTGTTTTGTTTTTGTTTGTTTGGCCTGAGAAAAACGGTTCAGTACGGTAGTTCTAAATTGAGGTAGAGGTCGTCTTGTGCCGTAAGATTCTTCAAAAAACCGTTGATACTCCAAAATCATCTTCTGGGGTTACTTCCGAAAAACTAATGCTGGCAATTTATTATTTGCCCTAGGAATAAGATTTTTCATACAAATAAATGTCTCCCTTTTTTACCTCTTTAACTGTTGAATTTACAAAAATCCCGCCTTAGTGTTCCCCTACATCATAAAAAGAAACTATGTGCAGTAAAATACTGCAAAAATCTTGATCACCCGCTAAATAGTATTTTGGGGAAAGTTCCGAAAAAGTATTATCTAATAACAACCTAAATTATTTATTAAGGTCAGTATTTGTGCCAAATTTCAAGTTTATTTACCCAAGATCGTCAACACTCCGCGTATCATCTTTTCTGAGTAGTTTCGAAAAACTATTAATGACACCCAATGATATTCTAGTAAACAGATACATTATACACTCACAAAACAACCGAAAAAAGTGTTCCGCGCAGCAGCGGCAGCACATATGCACACTTTTCATTCATCTGACATTTCACTACAAGTCGAAGGGGATGGCTTGATAAAACCAACAAGAAAAAAAAGGCAGCTTGTGTTTTTCACTTGCGTGTGAATGTAAACAAACATTTTACTGGCCACTAAATATTTACCATCTTTTTCTTTTTCTAACCTCCAAATATCAGAATATTAGCACAGAATAAATAATAGATAATAGGAAAAAAAAAGGAAATTGAGGTGTATTGCGTACTTACATATTATGGTATGAGATCCCTTCTGTTTTATGTACTTTGGAATCATAATTGATACACTTTCTAAATACACACGATGGCATGTTTTTAATATTGTTTTTGTTTCATCAAAGCGTATCGCTCTTCGCCATGCGACACATAGACTATACGTCCCAATTAGGACGTATTCGAGTCTTCACAATGCGCGCGCTCATAATATATCTATTTACTAGAATATCATTGATGACACCCTTTTATTATTTAATTAGGTTTGTATTCGAGCCAATTTTCAAGTTTATTATTCCAAGAAATTAGATTTTCCATACAAACTTTAACATCCCTTAAATTGTCTTTTGGGGGTAGTTGCGAAAAACTAATGTTTCCTTTATTATTTTCCCCAAGGAATTAGACTTTTCATACAGTTACATATCTCTCGTTTGCTCTCTTACATCATAAAAAGAAGCAAATATATAAGGCCAACAATTTGCCACCTTTAACCCCTTAGGAGTAGAATTTCCGGCAATCAATAAACTCACTGTTTTTTTTATTAATCAAGAGCGTAAACCTACAATTTCAGATGTTTTACCTTCTAAACCGAAGAAATTTCATATAAGGTTTCAACTCCTATTTTATCCCCTTAAGGGTAGAATTTTCAAAAACGAATAAGTACAATAATTTTTTTTTATCAACGAAGAGCGTCAATCTAAAATTTCACGTGTCCAACTTACAAACTGTAGAAATGGCATACAAACTTTCAACCCCCTTAGGGGTGGAATTTCCAAAAATCCTTTCTTAGTGCTCACTGATGTCACTTGAGGAACCTTTCTGCCAAATTTCATGCTTCTAAGCCTAGCGGTTTTTTTTTTTTTTGTTTCACCAAAAGTAATACAACAAATTACATAGAATATTAAAATTATGGGCCAGTAATTAAAATTATTCAACATGGGAGCATCTGTAGCCGAACTAGGACGAGTGCTGTATCTCGGCATATAGCTCCTGACCCTTGAAATACATTATTATATTTAGCCCAATAGACATGCAAATAGACGTAGTTCTACCTATGAATTTATACAATGTCTTGATTTGTTCTAAAACCAAACAAAACAAAAAATGTGTATGTGTGCCTACGTGTGGTTTTGTGTAAGGTAGAGTAGTGTGAGGTGTAGGGGTGTTGGGTAGTGTAGTTTTGAAACATACATAATACCGAGAAGCTAAAGATGGATAAAATGAAAATATATAAAACCAAACATCTATTATCTATTGGTTATCGTAGCGTCTGGAAAATGCTCTGGTCAGTATGCCAGTCAAACTAACTCTCATTTTTATTTCTGAATGAGAAACAGATTCTCTGTTTCCTCATAAGAAAGGTTAAGAAGAAAGTTATGTATCCTTTTTTTACACAAAGACTTATTTAGTGGATATATATTGAGGTCCTTATTTATTTTATTGTAAAGAAAAGGGGCTAAAAATGTGTAAAATCTTTTTACAAAAGACGTTTTATGCTTAGGGGATCGAGTACATACCTCGTGCTTTCTGCGTTTGTTGGTTAGTAGTGGGTCATAAAGAATTTCGCTGTGCTACTTTAAAACCACTCTTTCTGTAAACTGTTGCCTCACGGTAGGAACTTGACAAAACTGATAGAGCGCTCTTTTAGGGAACAGTATTGGCTTAGAAGTGCTTACTTTTAAAATCGCGCGCTGAGCCACCTCTAATCCCTTGATAGTGGTCTAAGTAGCTCCACCCCAAGACAGAATGCAGTATGCAATAATAGATTGACACAGTGCTAGATATATGTTTTTCAACAGGTTCGCTTCCATGACGTGCCTCAGATTCTTGAAAACATATGTGAGCTTGCGCACCCTAGAAGACATTACTTTTATATGTTCTTTAAAGCTGAGGCGATTGTCCAAGATAATGCCTAGGTATTTTAATTTTTCCACGCACTCCAGTGGTTTACATCTGCAGTCCGTACTGAGGGCACATCTGTGTGGAATTATGCGATGCTTGCTTAGAATGCCAGTTTTTTCGCGAATAGAGAAAGTTATGTATTTAGTTTTGTCATGGTTAAGGGTCAGAAAATTACCATGCAACCAATCGTGAACGATATCGAAACTAGCTTGGGCGGCATCAAAGACCTCATTCCAATTATCGGCGGAGAAGAGGAGAGCAGTATCATCCGCATAAGAAATTCTTTCGCCTTTGGTATACTTAAATTTGTAAGATCGTTGATATACACGAGAAATAAGGTGGGTCCAAGGATGCTGCCTTGTGGGACTCCGTACGACACGTGAAGCTCTTCACTATAGTGGCTACCCACTCTTACACACTGAAAACGTCCAGTTAGGTAGCTCTCAAATAGTTCAATTTGTTTTCCTCTTATGGCAAGACTCCCCAACTTGTTTATTAAAATAGGAATAGAAACGGTATTAAAGGCCTTCGCGAGATAGTGAAAGACCGAAAGACACTTCCCACCCCCATCCAACTTAGTGGTGATGTAGCCAGTTAATTTATGTACTGCTTCATCAGTTGACTTTCCTGCACGAAAACCATACTGATTTTCAGAAAAAAGTTTGTTTCGTTCCAGATAACTGACCAATCTTGTATTGATTATTCTTTCTAGAATCTTGGACAAAGAGGGTAGAATTGAGATTGGCCTGTAGTTACTGAAACGACCCCCATCTCCTCCCTTATAGATTGGGCATACGGTTTTGGCTGTGCGTTGATAGATCAGTCAGTCAGTCAGTTTCTTCTTATATATATATATAGATAACACATAATCATAATCATACTCGCCCGAACTCGCATCGAGAACAGACGTGTGACTCTTTGCACGGCATTAATAAGTTGCTTACTTTACTCGATATTAGTGCATAACTTTGACTGCCTAATTGTCATTCTCGCGTACACCTACCATCCACGGAGCGGAGGTGCGCCCGCGGACCCGCGACCCGCGAGGGAAAAGGAACCACCTCATAATTGCTGTCCTGCTCCTGCGCCGCCCGCGCCGCTGCTATCTTTCGTGCGCTGGACGTATGACGACGTCACTCACATCACACAACAGACGGCCAGAGAGTGCAGTATACGCAAGGAATTCAGATAACATGCCGCGGTCGCCGATTAAGTCATTGTCGCATCCAGATCTTACCCTTAAAAATGCATCACAAGATCAAGAAGGTATACGAAATATTAACACACGGAAACGGAGAAATCCTGACGATCAACAACTTGAGGACCTAAAAAGTGACCTTCTAAAGTCCTTCAAGGAAATGATGTCTACTGAGATTGCTGTAATTAAGCTACAAAATAGTGAGATACTCCAGTCTAACCTCGAAATAAAAAAACCAACTCGAAGAAAATGCTGCCAATTACAAGGATATCCGCGACAGGGTGCTAACCCTTGAAACAAAGCATGAAGCAGCTATAGAGCGTATTAACCTATTAGAAACTCAGGTAAACGTTTTACAAAAACAATTACTGAAAAACACAATAGAAATAAGAAATATTCCTCAACACGATAACGATGATGTGCAGAGTATTGTTAATAAAGTATATAACACCTTAAAAATACCACCAATTGATGAACATACGGCTATTTACAGAAGAGGTAAGAAAAAAGGACCTAATGTTATTGAATACCAGAACACTAAAAAAACCGAGTGTGTAAAATTTTCCTTGCCGAATGTCAAAAGTATTGATTGTGACATTATATTAAACAAAGAGATGTTAGAATTTGTCGATAAAACGGTTTTCCTGGGATCACGCTAGACTCAAGGTTACAATGGGGTCCCCATTTAATATCACTTGCAGGGCGGCTAAGTTCAGCTTATGCTGTTTGAAAAATTCGTCAATTTACTGATGTATGTAGATACCGCGAGGCTGGTCTATTTTAGTTACTTTCATAGTATAATGTCTTACGGTATTTTACTATGGGGAAGGGCTGCAGACATTGAGTCAAATTTTTATTCTGCAAAAACGAGCCATCAGAGCGATATACAATCTTCGCCGGCGCGATTCTGTACGGGAACTGTTCAAGGACATTAAAATTATGACGGTTCCTTGTCAATATATTTATGAAAACATTATGTACGTGAGAAAGAATTTACATCTTTTTAGTAAAAACGGAGACAGACATAATTACATTACTAGAAATAGGGACCAATTAGTTCAACCAGGTTTCAGACTGGCTAAAGTAGCCTCATCTTTTATGGGGTACTGTACAAAATGTTACAATAAATTCCTCCCCACATTCTAGAACTGAATGAAATTTAAAACTTGTATAAAACGCACACTATGCAGGCAGACATACTGTAAGTTGGGGGATTACATCACCGATAAAAATGCTTGGCTCAATGCTAGACCTGCTCCACAACCACTAGAGCGCAAAACAAGTGATATGCAGTACATTATTGTTTTGAAGTATGGTTGGGGCTGCTGAAGACTGTATGAATATATTTGTATTATATAAACTCAATTTCTTTTAGTATTATATAACTGCACAGCACGTGTGTGAGTACTATGTACCCAACTGTGAATCTACCATTTGCTATATCTTTGTATCGTTCGTTAACTTGTGCCCTGGTAGGTGAGTGTGTCATGCTCTCTCAAATGTCTCTCTGATGGTGTCGCGTGTGTTGGATCATTCGGCTCCCTTCATGATGGTTGAGCTGGGTGGTGCCGATTCATGCGTCATGTTCGTAAACGGGCGCCCTCAGTTGGGATTGGTCATAACTTAACTGTTTCGGATATTAATTTTTTACTAGTACCTATTATATATCTGCACAGTACGTACAGGTGTACGTACTCTACTGTTAATACTTTATACCTGTATGTAGTATAGTGTGTAGTGATTTTGGGTGCATTGTCCTCACATATATGAATTTATTAATGTATGTACTTATGTACCTAAACATTGAAAAAAAAAAAATAATAGAATAAGTATGGAGTTTCCCCATAACAAGCTACCTGCCGAATGCATGGTAGAATAAATTTTTATTCCTTGTAAATTTTAATGTAATGTTTAAGTGCCGCTTGGTGGCTTAGTTTTAATAAAATATCTTTGTTTTAGAGTAATTATGTGAAAAACACTACTTTATTCAATTTTATCAAAAACAATTTAAATAAAGTATCGTAAAAATGGCGCCAAAAGTCCATTTTACAATGGGGAGCCATGGATAATGTAGAGACATAAATTCCCTGGCGTCTCGTCTGTGGAACTTTAGTAATACACTTGCATAATAAAATACCAAAGTTATGTTTTTACAGATATTTATAGACATCTTTATATTAAAAAAAAAAATATTTACGTACGTACAGAGGTAATTACAGTTGGAGAAGTATTTGCAGCATTATTACTTTATATCTACAAATTCTACAATACTAGAATAACAATAGAAAAATAATTATAGCTATATTGAGATTGTTCACGGCGAGTGTCCGCCGCTAGGAATGTGAAACTTGCAGCCGCAGCCGAATGTATCAGTCCTCGTCTGACTCCGTCTCGTCGCGCTCGGCGGGCGGCTCGCACGTGTCGCACGTGTCGCGTGTGTCGCGCGGGTCGCGCGGGTCGCGCGGGTCGCGCGGGCCGCCCGCCGGCCGGCGCTGCGCCTCGGGCAGCACGTGGTACTCGTGGCAGTCGTGGTCGCGTGCCCGCGGCAGCAGCAGCACGCACGGCGCGCCCGGCGGCAGCGCCACGTCGATGGCGGCGCACGACGCCGACAGGCGCGCGTCCAGCTGCACGCGCACGCCGCACAGCGCGCGCAGCCGCGGCACCGTGTGCGTGCGCCCGCCCGGCCCGGCCGGCCCGGCCAGCCCGGCCCCCGGCCCGCGCGAGTGGAACTCCAGCGTCTGCGCGCGGCCCGGGCGGCGACAGCGCCACCAGCAGGCGCCCACGCCCACGCCCACACTGTCGTACACGCTGTCCTGCAGGGAAGCATCTCGATTCACTTTCACTTCATATTTAGCAAGCATTCCGATCGCACCGTAGTTGCATGTTTATGATTGTGATCACCATACCTTTTAATTTTTATTCTTCGTAATGTTTGGCATCAACATCTCATCTCATTAATTCATATAGCTATTTAACATCATTACTATATGAATTAATGCCGAGCAAAAATGGCGAAATATGACAAGTCTTATGCGACACCGGATGACCCGAACGCCAATACGTACAAATGCAAAGTATACAAGCCAGCCGTTAGATGTACGGTGCCGAATGCTAGGCTGTGAAAATCAGCCGCAGCCAAAAACTACACATCGCAGAAATGAAAATGTTGAGGTTGTCTGGCTGGAGGAGTAACTAGAATTGATAGAGTTCGAAATGAATACATCCGATGTATTTTAAAGTGGTTCCAATACATGATAAGTAAGGGTAGACTGAGATGGTACGGACATACCATGAGAGGGGCAGGAGAACACGTCGTGGAGACGTCTCTGTGCCTACCTGAAGGCAAAAGTAGCCGAGGCATATCTCCTTAGACATAGAGGACCAGTATGACGAAACATCTCAAGAAGGAGAAATTGCCTGACCCGACTACCCTCGACAGAACGTCTTGACGCCGTCAAATATGGAAAGCCGAGCCCGATTTCAGTGGGAAAAGGTGTAATGACGTCATTCCACTGGGTTGACGTGAACCTAAATTTAGATCAAAATGTAAGTAGCTTAAGCGGCGTTAAAAATGTTTGCAGACTGCGGTGTGATGAGTCGCGCGTTCGAACCCGGTCGCCACCTGAATGTATTTTTGAACGCACAAAAATTCTAAATAGTTTTATTTAAAATCTAGTTAAAACAGCGGCCGTGAGTTCGAAGGGCACATAGCAGCGCAGACACTGATCGGAGACAGACCTGTGTCGCTCCGTGAATAAACTTTTAGAACATACCGACATGTCAAAATTATTAAGTTTAATAAATATTGAACAAGATTTTATTGTGTGTGCAAATTTCAACAACAAAGGGGTGAGTTGCATTTTGTTCCAGGCATTAATGCTGCCTTGACTAGATGACCTAGTCAAGGCAGCATTAATGCCTGGACGCTAATCAATTATACTTATAATGTGTTAACATTGTTCTAGCCTACCGTCACGCCCTTTAATTGTTGGTGATCTGTGGAAATTTCCAACGAATGCAAGTCACTGTATGTACCATTTCCTTATTCTATTACCGACATTAGTATTATCTTCCTGGCGAGGACTCAGGCCAGCCGGCCGTGCCAAGGACTGGAGGGTTCCTAGCGTCTAACTTCTTGCCCTAGAACCCTCCTGGCGCCCTCTTAGTCTTAGTTAGCATTAAGTAGTTATAAGGTTAGTTGTTAAGTATCGAGTCTAATGTTAAGGATTTCATTGCTTAAAGTGTGTCAAACATATAGTGTCTCTGACTGTTAACTACCGCCACTTCCAAGTACGTAACAAAGGTTAGGAAGAAGAAAGTCGTCGCTATCTGATGTGTGTAACAAAATACCTGCTCGGAATCTTGTCGCTGCACGTACAGCGGCCTCCAGCGCGGCGGCACGGGCCCCGCCACCAGCCCCGAGGGGCCCGCCAGCATCCCCGAGGGCCCCGCGGGTCCAGCCCCACCCGGGAGCCCCGCCACACCGGCCGCTCCTCCGTACACGCCTACGTTTGCATAACTAAACACAAAGTACACGGATTAATATAGTATTGCATGTATGTGGACGATTCCAGTTTAGCTAGTACCGTGCAGCACTTACCCCGGCTCGGGCGGCAGCTGCAGGCGCACGCGCGCGGCCCGGGCGGCGTGCGCCGGCGGCCCGGGGCGGGCCAGGGGGGCGCGCGGCGGCGTGCCGGGCGGCCCCGGCGCCGCGCGTCAGGCGCCCGCGCGCTCCACCACGCACACGCCGGCGTACGAGCGGCCCAGCGACATGCTGGCGGGCAGCAGCGCCCAGCAGTCGGCGGCCGGGTCGAACACCTCCACGGTGCTGAGGTTGGCGGCGCCGTCGTCGCCGCCCACCACGTACAGGCGGCCCTGGTGCGCGGCCACGGCGGCGTTGCGGCGCGCCGTGTGCATGGGCGGCGCGGCGGCCCAGCCGGCGCCGGCGCCCGCCCAGCGCTCCACGCTGCGGCGCACGGCGGGCCCGTCGTGGCCGCCCACCGCGTACAGCGCGCCGTCCACCACGCCCACGCCGCAGCCGGAGCGCCGGGCGCCCATGTCGTCCACGGGCTCCCAGGCGTCGGCCGCCGGGTCGTAGCGCTCCACGGTGTGCAGGCACTGGCGTGATGCGCCGTCGTAGCCGCCCACGGCGTACAGCTTGCCGCCCAGCACGCCCACGCCCACGGACGAGCGGCGCGTGGACATGGCCGCCACGGGCCGCCACACGCCCTCGCGCGTGTCCAGCGCCTCCACCGAGCTCAGCCCCGTGGCGCCGTCGAACCTGCGCCAACACTCGCACAGTCAGACACGCACACGCACAGACGCGCACGCGCACGCGCACACACACACACTCACCCGCCCACGGCGTAGATGACGTGGCCGATGACGGCGACGCCCAGCGTAGAGCGGCGCGCACAGAGCGGCGGGCCGGCGCTCCACGTGTCGCTCGCCACGTCGTACACGTCTACGCTGCGCACGCGCAAGGTGCCTGTAACATCACATAATTTAAAATGTTCTAACTGCAACACCAAAAAATATTTTAGACGGCATACCGCATATAATGTGTCCCTCATCAGCTTCCTGCCCTTGTCCTACTCGTATGTTACTTGTAGTCGGCGCAACACGTTTTCTCATTCCATACCGTCCAGTCAACCGTGACGCTATCAATGACTCTCTTTTCTTTCATATCACTCGTCACACAGTCCATCCGTCTTTTCTTTGGCCTTCCTCTCCCTTTCCATCCGTTCAAATTTATATTCATAACTCTTTTTACCCAACTACAGCAAAGCAAAAGGGAGGGCTATGTTTTTGACCGGTATGTGTACATATATGTAAGTATGTTCATCTGTTCCCTCATAACTTCTAAACTACTTGTGTAACTATCTTTATAGGTAACAGTTTAGATGTAAAAAAAAGATGACATCACTGAGTGTGTAACAGAATTGATTAAGTTAAAATTTAATAAAATCATATTGTGTGCTGACAAAATAATTATATTCACATGCTAAATAAGCATGTTCATTTCCTTGTCTGCCATTACAGCGACAAAACAGTTTTTTTTATATCAACATTTTTGTTGATAAATTAAAAACGACAGGCAATACAGTGTATCTGCCTATTAGACGTCAAATAGCGAGGCTATTATCTTTTACTATAGAGTCAAACATAAATTGTATGTCGAAGGCATGTACTGTAGTTGATATTAGTAGTAATACTAATTTACGGTCAATAAGTTTAATAATGTTAGCACTTCTGCTATTAATATTTATAGTTTAAACTAGTTTGAAGGACAAGGGAGGGTACAACAACGAAATAGTTAAGATTACATCCACCTTCAAGAAGGTACCTTCTTACTCACACTTAAATAATTTAAAAAAGGGGGCTTAGCAGAATTCCTTGAAATTGTTCCATCAAAATATTCAAGGTTTTTCTGCGAAGCAATTGGAAAGAGAACTGTTTTTAGAAAAACCAATGTTTGAAATTGTTTGTTTTACTGAGCATTGGCTGAAAGATCATGCAATGCTAATTAATTATGAAAATTATACCGTAGGCAGTTGTTTAAACCGAAATATTACGTTGCGTAGAGGTTCAATTATATTAATTAAAAATGGTATTAAATCAAAACCTCGTAAAGATATTGTAAATCTATCAATTGAACTGTCCTGCGTTGAGCTGGATAAGCATGTTATAGTGTGCGTTTACAGACCCCCGAATTATGGAAACTACGCAATATTAATTCATCCATTCGGCAACGGATTATACACCTCATGAATTATTATTCGGACATACAGCGTCCAGAAACCCACTAGAGTTATACTATCCAAAAGAATCTTACCAGGACTATGTTATTAAGCATCGTGCCAATGCAGAGGCAGTTCAAGAGTGCATCGCTGCACATATGTCTAAAAACAAGGAGCAGGTGATTGCTAAACGTAACCAAGAAGCAGAAGAAATGAAATTCAAGGTAGGTGAAACTGTATATAAACAGGTAGCAAAGTCAGCACGCAGTGACAAAACGAAGCCAGTCTTCAAAGGACCTTACAAGATCATACACCTTCACCCAAATAACGTGGCCGAAATAATAGGTAACCATCCCTAACTCTAAGTCCATTAGGGTTCACTTCAAACTACTACGGAGGCCTCATCTTGTTGCAGGACCTTCATCGCAGGAGCCGTCGTGCTCAACACAACAGCAACCGTAACCATTACCCAAGTAGGTAACGAAAATGGTATCCTCCTCCTTAAACAAGGTCAACTCCTTAAACAAGACAACTACTTTAGCCTTGCTTGCGTTTACAACATTAGCAATCTGCACTTTACATCTATCCAACTGATGTCCTTATATGCAAGCACGAAAAATGCTGAGAGAACAGCACCTGGAGAGTTACATAAAACGTATAGGAATCAAATAGAATATAGCCTTAATATTATTGGTAAGAAGATTAAGTTTTTAACGCCGCAAGTTAGAAAGCGACGCGGTCTCTTATATGGATTAGGTACTGTCGTTAAGTCTATCATTGGTAATCTCGACCATGAAGATGCAGTTAAGTTTGAAGAAGAAATTTTAAACATTAAAAACAGAGTTAGAAACGTCCAAGATTCACAAAGGAAATCCTTAGTATTAGCACATAATACAAATGATGAGTTCAGTAAACAGTTAACAAAAATAAATAATAATCAGAAAAATTTGGCTAGTTTATTACAAAATATTACTAATCATTCTAAGGATCTATCTAACCATTTACATTTCCTAGATATTTACGTACAGATAGATTTTAGTTTACAGATAATTTTAGATAGGTTAATGTTATTAGAAGATGCTATGACTTTTGCTCAAATAGGCACCATGCATCCTAGTATTATAAGTCCTCAGAATTTAATAGAAGAGTTAAGAAACTTAGAAAGTATGTTTATGTTTAAACCAGTAGCTAGTATTAGCATCAGTAACATATACAGGATAGAGAAGTCAATTAAAGTTAAAGCTTACAGCACAGAACACTCGGTTAGTTTCATTCTAGAAATCCCCTCAATTACCTCAAAAACCTACGACCTTATCCATCTCTATTCTATCCCAAATAAAAGTAACCTAACTATCATTCCAAAATCCAAATACCTGGCACTTGGTAACGATGAATACGCTTACCTGGAAGAAGATTGTCAGCCACTGACCGACAACACCCAGCTCTGCAAGCTCCTCGACACCAGAAGAATTGAAGACACAGATGACTGCATACTATCACTCATCCAGCACCGCTCAGCAAATTGCACTCACGCTAAGATGAACTTAAGAAAAGGAAAAGTTCAGAAGATCGGAGACAACAACTGGCTACTTGTCCTCAGAGAAGAAGAAGTCATCAAAACACTATGCAACACCAAGACAGACTACAAGAAACTGTCCGGCATTCATCTCGTTACACTAACCGAAGATTGCCAGATGTACATCATGAATAAGACACTGCGGTCTCACACCGACACGGTCGTCATCAACGAGGTCATACCATTACCGGAGCAACATCAAGTCTCAGAACAATCAATACAATACGAACTCCAATTAGAAGACATCTCACTAGACAGCATCCATGAACATATCAATAGAGCAGGCGACATCTCCGTGCCAGAAGAAGATAGTTGGACAATCGTAGCAGCCACACCTAGCTGGAGCACAATCATCCTTTATATCTTATTGGTCGCAGCAGCATCCTGCAAGCTGTATCAATGGAAAACAAAGAACATCCCGGAGGACACCAAGGGCAGCGCGGACGCCGCCAGAAGCAAGAGTTGCTTCTATCTTATGGAGGGAGGAGTTAACTCATCGTAACAGACGTTTACGCTGAGTTCGCAGTCACCGTCACCATGCGTCGTATTGCAACTATGCATTTTACCGGAAATTAGAGATACTTATTTTTCTTTGCATTATATTCAGTCTTGTATCAGCCACCAGCTAAATATCCTGTATTTTTATAATTAAAGTAATTGTGTAATAAATAAATATTTTTTTAACAAAATCCCCGACCGCCGAAACATAACTAGTGTTAAAAGCATTTTGATTTCCAGTTATTTTCATAATTCCTCAGATAACGTTGTATTAGATAGTCTCATTCCGAATTCGCCTAAAATCGCCCCATTTTTTTCAGAGGTAGTCTAGTTGGCGACCAGTCACCGATCGTACAAATTGGTCGCCCCGTAAATGGCGAAAAGTCGCCCAATCTGGCTACACTGATTATGTAAAGTCGACAACGGTTTGAGAAAACTTTGAGAATTAGACAATGATCAAATGTGTTTGCAGTTGTGAATTGAACGTAAATGAAAGTTTTCTGTATGACATAAGGTATACTTTGGCAGACTACGTATACTCAAACCTTGCTCAGAATCGCAGAAAACTTAAAGTGGCAGATGATCAAGAGTGACAGATGCTTAAATCGAGATCACCAAATACTTAGCGTCGAATACTTAAATCAGAAACCGGCCCTTTGTGTACGATTACTTAATGACGATTTGTTCTTTCTTTTGCATAGATTTCTCATAAAAATTACGATTTAGTCCGGTCAATTTCGACATCAGAGGTTACAAAAATTTGCACCCAGCTGAAAATTGGTAAATTGTTTAAAACACCAGCAAAAATGAAAAAAAAAATGCACCCAGGATGAAGAAGAAGAACAAGGAGAAGAGGAAGCAGAAGTATTAGAGAATTATGAATCAGATGGATAAATTTTCCTATTCTGGATATATCCGGAGATTCTTTCGGCAGTTGAAAACTTCTACAGCCAACAGTACGCATCGCATGCATCTCGGCCTGATCCCGAAAATGAGGATTCTAGAGCCACCTTCACCCGCCATTTTACAGAAGACCTGCCTGAAGTAAGCCAAGATGACACCGAGGCGGCTCTCAAACAGCTTAAAAATGGAAACCCCGGCCGAGGACGGGATTATCAGTTTACCACCACGGGATCAGCTCCTGAAAGCGGGAGGACGGCCGCTATTGAACGTGCCTGGGGAGCTGTTTAACTCTGTCCAGTTGTCTGTTGTCTGGAACTCCAGTGGCGAGCACGTGGCAGAGGAGTATGCTCGTTCTTTTCTTCAAAAAGGGTGACAAGACCCTTTTGAAGAATTACAGACCCATTTCGCTTTTTAGTCACGTTTAAAAGTTGTTTTCGAGAGTCGTCACGAATCGTCTAGCACGAAGACTAGACGAGTTTCAGCCACCGGAGCTGGCCGGGTCCCGAGGAGGATACAGCACCATACACCACATCCACACAGTGCGGCAAATTATACAAAAGTCCGAAGAGTATAATCAGCCCCTGTGTTTTGCTTTTGTGGACTACGATAAGGTTTTGACTCCATCGAGACCTGGTCTGTTTTGGAGTCTATGCAGCGATGCCAAGTTGACTGGCGATACATCCAAGTGCTGAGATGTCTTTATGAAAACGCAATAATGACCGTCCAAAGTCAGGACCGGCAAACTAGGCATATGTCACTGCGTCGAGGGGTTAGAAAAGGAGACGTAATTTCCCCAAAATTGTTTAGTAACGCAGTGGAGGATATGTTTAAGACGCTGGACTGGGAAGGACGCGGCATTAATATAAACGGCGAGTACATCTCACACTTGAGATTTGCGGATGACATCGTCATAATGGCAGTCGCTGCACGACTTGCTGCAGCAGATGCTGCATGGCCTAGCTGATTCTTCTGCACGCATCGGTCTTCGGATGAACTTGGATAAATCCTAGGTTATGTTAAATTCACACGTCACTCCAGGATCGATTGTGGTCAATGGCGGTGCTCTCAAAGTTGTTCGAGAATACGTTTACCTCGGGCAAACTCTGCAGTTTGGTAAGAACAACTTTGAGAAGGAGGCTAGCAGAAGAATACAGCTGGGTTGCGCGGCGTTTGGAAAACTTCGTTGAGTCTTCTCGTCGCGTATCCCACAAAGCCTGAAGACTAAAGTCTTCAACTAGTGCGTCCTACCTGTTATGACCTACGGTGCCGAGACGTGGACACTCACAATACGGTTGGTCCATCAGTTCAAAGTTGCTCAGCGAGCTATGAAAAGGGCTATGCTTGGCGTCTTTCTAAGGGATCGAATCGAAACGAGCTGATCCGGCAGAGAAACAAAGTTGTCGACATAGCTCACAGAATAAGTAAGCTGAAGTGGCAATGGGCCGGCCATATAAGTCGTAGAACCGATGACCGTTGGGGTAAACGTGTTCTTGAGTGGTAAACATAAGGTAGGACGCCCTCAGGCTAGCTGGAGCGACGATCTTTGCAGGGTGGCTGGTAGCAACTGGCTGACAGTTACCGAAAATCGAATCAAATGGCGTGCAATCGGAGAGGCCTATGTCCAGCTGTGGACTGTTATAGGCTGATGATGATGAGACACAAGATTATAAAATAAAAATAATAAAAATCAAAATTACATAATAAAAGTTACGAAATGACTTTTGTATGGAGAACAGTTACAAAATGACTTTTCGTAACTGGATAGGTTACAGGTGGTAGACGCATTCTGCCGCTACGTCCGCGCTTATTCCACCACCCCATCCGGCAGAATATACCGAACTGCGTTGATTGTGTGTATATAGTCTGAGGTTTTTAGTCTGAACGTTTCGAATAAATTGTTGTTGGAACTTATTTGCATCTAATTCAGTAAGCTCATCAGGTAGTGGAAAAAGAATCGTTCGTGTCTCGCATAAAAAGGCTTTATTTTAACACTCGCATGTAGCTTGTGACGGTCGCCTTCGGCTCACGTCAAAATTGGCTACATCGCTAGTGTTAAAATGTCGTCTTTTTATGTTCGATACGAAATGTACTATTAATAACCTTTGTATTGTAATGTGACAGTATCATTAACAAGTATAACACATGCATCAGGTAGGATTGGAGGCCAACCCCTACATACTTGGTAAAGCAGGCAGACGTAACAGAATGTATGAATATGACTAATGAATACTTATTGGCAATTCTGAATATCAATCCCTGTTTTTCCGTATTTGGGTTTTAGTTTTGACTTAGCTAATGTCCGCTCACCGTTGAAGCCGCCCACGGCGTACACCTTGCCGCCCACGACGGCCAGGCCGGCGCGGCAGCGGCGCGTCAGCAGCTCGGCGGCGGGCCGCCAGCGCGCCGCGTCCAGCTGGAAGGCCTCCACGTCGCGGATGGCCTTGGGCGCCTGGCCGCCCACCACCAGCAGCGCGCGCGGCGCCCGGGGCGGCTGGCGCGGCCGCGCGCGCGCGCACACGGCGGCCTGGGCGGCGCGGCGCTCCGGCCGCATGAGGTGGTAGGACAGCGCCTCGATGACCAGGTCCTTGACGCGCAGGCCGGCGCTGCACAGCGGCTCCTGCGCCGCGCGCGCCACCAGCGCGTCCTGCGCCAGCAGCGGCAGGCGCACGTGCTCCAGCAGCGCGCCCAGCTGGCCGGCGCGGCTGGCCGGCTCCGCCTGCATCCAGCGCACCACGGCGTCCAGGATCAACTCCTCGCTGGGCACCGTGATGCGGTCGTTGTCCAGCAGCGCCGCCAGCGTGTCCGCGTCCAGCGCCAGGAACTCCTCCGTGTCCAGCACCTGCACACGGCACAGGCCGGGCGTCAGCTGTGCGCTACACGCTACGTAGGGACGCTGTCAGGGGCGACTCTCACCTCCACGAAGTGGTTCTCGATGAAGCGGCTGGCGGCGGTGCTGAGGTCGGCGCACGCGTGCAGCTCTGCGAACGCGCGGATGCCCAGAGCGTTCTCCGGCGACAGTGCGCCCGCCAGGAACACGCAGCATGCAGCCCGCACGCCGCCCACCGCCAGCAGAGACGCCGCCGACAGCAGGCTCTGCGGACACACCACATGTACACACACACTGAGCCACACGGCACACACACACACACTCCTCAGCGCCCGCCAGGAACACGCAGCATGCAGCACGCACGCCGCCCACCGCCAGCAGAGACGCCGCCGACAGCAGGCTCTGCGGACACACCACATGTACACACACACTGAGCCACACGGCACACACACACACACTCCTCAGCGCCCGCCAGGAACACGCAGCATGCAGCACGCACGCCGCCCACCGCCAGCAGAGACGCCGCCGACAGCAGGCTCTGCGGACACACCACATGTACACACACACTGAGCCACACGGCACACACACACACTCCTCAGCGCCCGCCAGGAACACGCAGCATGCAGCCCGCACGCCGCCCACCGCCAGCAGAGACGCCGCCGACAGCAGGCTCTGCGGACGCACCACATGTACACACACACTGAGCCACACGGCACACACACACACACTCCTCAGCGCCCGCCCGGAACACGCAGCATGCAGCCCGCACGCCGTCCACCGCCAGCAGAGACGCCGCCGACAGCAGGCTCTGCGGACACACCACATGTACACACACACTGAGCCACACGGCACACACACACACACTCCTCAGCGCCCGCCAGGAACACGCAGCATGCAGCACGCACGCCGCCCACCGCCAGCAGAGACGCCGCCGACAGCAGGCTCTGCGGACACACCACATGTACACAAACACTGAGCCACACGGCACACACACACACACTCCTCAGCGCCCGCCAGGAACACGCAGCATGCAGCCCGCACGCCGCCCACCGCCAGCAGAGACGCCGCCGACAGCAGACCACATGTACACACACACTGAGCCACACGGCACACACACACACTCCTCAGCGCCCGCCAGGAACACGCAGCATGCAGCCCGCATGCCGCCCACCGCCAGCAGAGACGCCGCCGACAGCAGGCTCTGCGGACACACCACATGTACACACACACTGAGCCACACGGCACACACACACACACACCTCAGCGCCCGCCAGGAACACGCAGCATGCAACCCGCACGCCGCCCACCGCCAGCAGCGACGCCGCTGACAGCAGGCTCTGCGGACACACCACACGTACACACACACACTACTCAGCGCCCGCCAGGAACACGTAGCACCCAGCCCGCACGCCGCCCACCGCCAGCAGGCATGCCGCCGACAGCAGGCTCTGCGGACACACCACACGTACACACACACTGAGCCACACGGCACACACACTCCTCAGCGCCGGCCAGGAACACAAACACACACACCGCGCTCGCTAACCTGCACGTTGTCCTCGGTGATGACGAGCGAGTCGGGCGTGTACACGTACTCGATGATGGCCTCCAGCGCTTCTGGCTCCACGTTCTGAAACCGATGGCAATCTACAAGTAAACAGGTAGTTTCCTATACATCCCGCATGCAGGGCCAGATTTAGAGTTCCGACCGCCCGCGCCCCAGGCCCAATCAATGGAATGTCAGTGGCAGTCAATGGAAAGAATCAAGACAATTTAAAATGCAAAAGTGCGTGAAGCGAGCTTGAAAACTGAAAAACTTTGCCTCGGATAGGTTTTTATTAGCACTAAAGAATTTTAGTTTTTGCTTTACCATTAATACCTACAGATGTAGAAGTCGACCGCTCCATAAAAAAGCAAGAATCAAGGATGTTAGAGCGAGCGATGCGAGCTCGAAAATTGAACACCACCACACACCGAGTTGCCAGCCTGTCGGTTTTCTATCGGTTACATTCCGGAGAGTGTGCGATGGAACTGCACAATTTGATTCCGCCTAGCCCTTTCCATCATCGGACAACAAGACGTACGGCAATGCGTCATCAGTACATGGTGGATATGCCATCCATATGCACAAAGCGTTTTGAAAATACTTTCATTGTGCATACAGCTAAGGAGTGCAATTCCCTGCCGGCGTACGACGGCGACGATAGCTACCTAGGGGTCTTCACGTCAAGAGTGAATAGGTTACTACTAGGCAATACTTCACCTTCGACCACATCATCACTTAACATCAGGCGAGATGGTGGTCAAATGCGAGCCTATAATGATTAAAAAAGCCTCACGTCGGATAGGTTAATTTTTAGGGTTCCATACCTAAAGGGTAAAAACGGGACCCTGTTACAAAGACTCCACTGTCAGTCTGTCTGTCTGTCTGTCACCAGGCTGTATCTGATGAACCGTGATAGCTAGACAGTTGAAATTTTCACAGATGATGTATTTCCATTGCCGCTATAACAACAAATACTAATAACAGAATAAAATAAATATTTAAGTGGGGCTCCCATACTACATACATGTTTTTTTCTGTTTTTTTGCGATAATGGTACGGAACCTTTCGTGCGCGAGTTCGACTCCCACTTGGCCGGTTTTTTTTACGTTTCTCTAATTGAATATGGTACTGTATGGTGACGGACGTAAAGAATTTCACCATTCCTTATCTTCCCGTGGGTGTCGTAAGAAGCGACTAACGGACACACCAGGTAATAGTATTAATATATTTTAGCAAGTTTTTTTGTATGAGCATAAAAATATATAAGTCACCCATAGATATTAAGAACCTAAACTTAATTAGTATTTTTAAAAAGAAGCTAAAAAACTTCCCGATTAAAAAAGGCATATTACACTCTAAAAGAAATCCTTGAAGAAAAATAATTATTTAATATATTAAAATGATTGTGATACTTTATAAAATGTGATATAAATTATTATAAGAATTGTATGATACAAAATAAAATGTATGAATAATATGAATTCATATAATTTAATGTAAACTGTGTATGTAACTGTAATATTGAGTATAAACCATTTAAATTGCAATGCCTTATCAGGCAACTAAGTTCTAAGAACCTACCTTATGTTAACATCTTCAAAATTGTAGAATTTAGCGCCTGCTTGGTTTAGCACTAAACTCTTGAGTTGGTTGACTTTATATTTAGAATGGTAATGGTTTGGTTATTGGTTTATGACCACTGGTTGAATGATACGCAATTATGGTTTTAATGGTTATATTTAACACTAGTTAGTTACTAAACGGTAAATGGTTAATCTAAGCTAAAGTAGCATTAAAATGGTTTGATTCGAGTTACGCGATTGGTATCCGAACACGCACTAACTGAGGCTAGTTGCGATACATGCATTTATGGAAATGCACGCCGGCAATAGTGCTGAGTTGTTCGGTTGCAATATTGCACCGCATAAAAATTCTGTATACTTAGTTCGCAATAAAGAATTTTAATTTGAATTTGAATAGGCAGCAGCGTTCTCTGTGCACTTTAACAACAAACTGCGATCGCCAACCCGCCTGCCAAGCGTGACGATTATGGCAAACCAAACCAAAATGAATAGCATAAAAAAAAACCGCCACGAGTGCCCGGCAGCCCTTCTACCCTCGGCTACGGCAGCGGTCGAGGTGATGACGTGGCAAAGGGTGCGAAGAATCCCCGGATTGGACCTGGCTACCCCAATAAACACCGACGACTGGATATCGTGCACAAGTCCCTTGTGAACAACGTGGTGAAGATCGAGAGTGTGTCGACCTGGGTGGCGTACCTTATCAATATAACTCAGAATATCTGCAAGATATTCGCTGAAGGTCATACAGGTCTACGCCCCGACCTCGGCACACCCCGATGACGAGGTAGAGATCATGTATGATGATATCTCTAGAGCCATGCATGTCTCTCCAACGGTGCCAAATTGACTACCGGTACTTCGAAGTGCTGAAGTGTTTGTACAAAAACGCCACCATGTCAGTTCGACATCAGGATCGGAGCTCGAAAACCGTCTTCTGCAGCGAGGTGTGAGACAGGGAGACGTCATACCTCCGAAACTGTTCGCCGCTGCACTGCAGGATGTTTTCAAGGTTCTGCACTGGAGAGGGCTAGGCATAAACGTCAATGGCGAATACATCTACACCTTTGGTTTGCCGACGACATAGTGGACATGGAAGAGACCATGGAGGACCTCAGTACAATGCTCGATGATCTCAGTAGAGCTTCCGATAGAGTGGGTCTTAGGATGAACATGGACAAAACCAAGGTGATGGTGAAAGCCCATGTTACACCCACTCCTATCAAGTTCGGAGACTCTACACTCGAAGTTGTGGGCGACTATGTCTAGCTGGGACAAACGATTCAGTTGGGTAGAACCAACTTCGAGAAAGAGGTCAACCGTCGAATACGACTCGGCTAGGCAGCGTTCGGGCTGTTGCGCGGTGTCTTTTCGTCCAACTTACCACAGTGTCTCAAAACAAAAGTATGACTAGTGTGTATTGCCAGTTATGACACTTTCAACACACACACATTCATTTTTATTTTCTTAACTGTACCATCAAAACATAGAAAAGCCAAAATACTCTTATTTTCACAGATTGAAGCATAAAATTTGGCCGTTTACAGACCGCTTTGTCTACCACCTATCGGTCGGTCGGTCATACCTGTATGGTGATGGTGGGCTGCGTGCTCTCGTCGAACTGCGTGAACATAGCGTGGAAGTAGGGCGAGGCGGCCGCCAGCACGGCGCGGTGCGCGGGCAGCGCGGCAGACGCGGCGGCTTGCGGCGCGGCGCGCGCGTGCAGCGTCACGTCGCACAGCACAGCGTCGCGCCGCAGCCGCGCCAGCGCCGCCAGCAGCCGCGCAGGGTGCGCGCCCGCCTCCGCGCCGCCCGCTGGCCGCTGCGACGACTCGTCCAACGAAGACTGCGACGCGCAACGCGCCATCATGCTGTGCACACACACACACACACACGGTCACATATATGCACACGTCGCCACCGCACGAGCCTTTCTTATCATGCATGTTGTGCAACTTGCATTTTTAACCCTAGATAGTTAACCTTCCAAGATACCGCTGTAATGCCTTTAAAGGTAATCATACTTCGAAACGACGGGTGTTTAGCTAGTACTAGTACTAGCTGCTGCCTGCGGCTCCGCCCGCGTGGTATTAGTACTTAGCCCACTATCTTTATAAATTATAGCTGTCCACCGCGGCTTCGCTCCCGTCATCTACTTACCTATCTACACCTTTTCTTTCCGAGGTGCAAAATCCTCACTGACTAAAAACCACCCCGTTGTTCAACTCTCACCTACTCCGCAACCCCTGGTCGTGTGGGCCTCGACCTCGGTTTGGGGGGATTGAGGTATTTGACTCACTGGGGGATTGAGTAAAATACCTCACTCCCCCCTCAACGTCTAAGAGGGGCGCGCGTGGAACACTACGCGCCGCCACCTCGTTTCCTGATATGTGGGAGACGACGGACGTCCCTTAGTCTGTCACCCCTGGATCCATCTAGGGGGGCTGAAAGAAGGCGTTATCTGCCCTCCACCGACGCCCGGCGCGTTAGCTGCAGATCGGATAAGCGAATAACATCTCTCTCTCCCTTTCCGCAGCCTCCTTCTGCGAGATGACTGTTTCGCAGAAGGATACCATCGCGACCCAGGACTCCTCGCTACCGACCATTGACACGACTGTGGCCGGCAGCGACAGGTCACTGCCTACTTTAGAGATGAGGGCACGACGCGGCTCCTCCCAAGCGGCTCTGGCAGCGTATGCCGCGCCGTGTCCTCCAGGCAGTCGAAGCAGAGGTGACACCACTGGGCGTTGATATGTAATTCGAGACATTGCATTTATATATATATATATAGATAGATAGATTATTAGTATAGACTAGTATATGATACTGTCAACTATATTACATACAAAGGTTATTAAAATATGAGTGTGATTTTTATAACAGTATATCACGGGAATTTTGTAATAGCTAATTATGTGCAGTTTCACACTACTTATCCAATGTATTCATAAACACTATTTAAAATATCGTATATATGGATCTGCCGAGGATATGCCGCCATCTTATATACGAGTGCCACAGGTAATAACTGTTTATCTATACTAATATTATAAAGCTGAAGAGTTTGTTTGTTTGTTTGAACGCGCTTATCTCGGGAACTACTGGTTGGAATTGAAAAATTCTTTTTGTGTTGGATAGTCCATTTATCGAGAAAGGTTATAGGCTATATAACATCACGCTACGACCAATACGAGCGGAGCATAAATGAAAAATATTGCAAAAATGGCTAAAATTATTCCTTTTTGAGACTTTCCATTGCGTAAGCGGTTAAAGTTACGCAACAATCATGTATGTAGTGTAGGTACGGTAGGGTAGGTAGGGTAAATGGGTAGGTAGGTAGTAGCCAGTTGACGGGAGCGAAGCCGCGTAGGACAGCTAGTTTTATTATAACTAAAGCCTCCGTACTACAAGCTACGAGCATAGCTGTCCCTACTGCGAGCTGACCAGCTGCAGCAGCCCCCAAAGAAATCGCATGACGTGGACGAAAAAATATCCACAAGCCATAGTTTACAATAATTTTGTAACAAAAATAGTACATTATGCAACTAGTGAATAAAGAACGGATTTAAAGCGAGGGCCATTGATGAATCACGAACAAGTGAAGGATTCTAAAAACTGAATCACGACCGTAGGGAGTGATTCATGATGATTGAATCACAAGCATAGCGAGTGATTCAAGTGTTAGAATCCTGAGCGACGCGAGTGATTCATGGTCCTCGATATAAATCCGTTTTATTCAAGAGTTGCATACTATATTTTATACCATGACTACGAGAAAAAGAAAGATTTAAGCAAAAAGCACAAGGGATAATAATAAATAAATTAAAGGTACCTCAAAATTTTAGAAAAAATGAGAAACCTCAGGGTTCCACATTTTTTCTAAATTTAAGCTGAGCTAGTGTGTTTCAGACGCCACCTCCGTAACGTTACATAATTATAATTAATTAAGCACCAATGCAATTATTATTAGAATTACAATCTAAATAAGTATTCACTAAATATCCTAGACCAAAATTAACATCATTATTAAAATCCTAAACATAAACAAACTCAAAATTAAATCGACAAAGGAGTTTGAAAATCGAATATTCTTTGCACAAGAAGTTTGCATCGAGTATTTTATGCGCAAGGAGGTTGTATAGCATTGAGTTGGAGTTAGAATATGTATTGGTGTGTTCTAAATTCAAACACCAAAACAGTGATTAAAAGTGCTTTTTATTCACTGTTTTCAATGAATAAAATAAGCTTTTTAGAGGGGGAATGGTATAAAAATATTATCATAATATATTTTATTTCATTTTCAAGTAAGTGTGTTCAAAAACATTGTGTCATACATGGTTCTCAATAAAGATTACCTGCTAACGCGGTATAATGTCTTACACTACTTCAACGGCTCGTCGAGAACTTAGTTGGTTAAACTAATCTAGTCCAGAGCAACAATGAAAATTATAGCAAAATTAAGTTTTGATACCCATTGAATCAATGGGGGTCAGCTGGCTAGGATTCAAAACAAGAAAAGATATGGCGATATGGTGGTGGTAGTACGAAGATATGGTGACTTGAAATATATCTTTCTAAGACCTAAATTCAACCATCGTTCATCTTCCCTGACTAATATTTCGGCTTCTAGTAATATTTCCATTCTTCCGCTAAGTGCGACTCATCATTTTCCAAACTGCACTCCTTCGCTTCTTGACTTGATTTTTGTCTCCTGCTCAGCCGATGCCTTTTCATATCATGATCTGATTTTCTCTCTTATAAAATTCGTCCACCTAAGGCTAAAGCCAAAATTCTCATGCAGCGTAATTTTGGTGGTATGAACGTTGACAGTCTTTGCGGGGATGCCAGGAGTATAGATTGGTCTCCTTTGTTTGTCTCTGCGTCGGTCGATGAGCAAGTGAATATCTTCACAGCCAAACTTGTCGAGCTTTATGATGTCCATGCACCTGTTCGAGCAGTTAAAGTTAGATATTTGCCGGCGCCGTGGCTGACGGATGAGATAAAGAAGTTAATTAACAAAAAAGTTGCAGCAAAGTCTAAATATAAGCGACGGCCTACCGATGCTAATTGAGACAAATAAGCCGCTATCCGCAACCTATGCAATAAAGTGTGTAGGAATGCTAATCGCCAACATATTCACAACTCAGTCCAAAACAAAGACATATCCGAAGCTTGCAATTTTCTAAGATCATTGGGAGTCAGTAAAACCCGACAAGATTCAATCCCTAAAGATTTAGACATCAATGCATTGAACATTCATTTTACAGTTTTGTCCGATTTTGATAGGACAATTAAATTGAATACATTGAATTATCTTTCATCTCTTCCGACTCCCACTTATTCTCCATTTGCTTTTATTCAATTTTCTGCATGTGATGTTAAGAAGAGCATACTATCTATCACTTCACATGCAGTAGGATATGATTGTATCAGCCGTAAAATGTTATTCCCAGTGCTGAAGGTTATCCTTCCTGTCATTTGCCACATCCTTAACTTTTCTGTGTCTAGCGGTGTCTTTCCGTGCTCATGGAAAGATGCGCAAATAATTCCTTTACCTAAAAAGTCCAATCCCACCTCCTTTTCTGAACACCTAGAACGGTTAGTCCATATCAAAAGCAATCTCCTCAATCCCTTCCAGTCCGGCTTCCGTCCTGGTCACAGCACCACCACAGCTCTTCTCAACATTACGGACGATATACGGTCAGCCATGGAAGCAGTAATCTGACGGTCTTGGCATTGCTAGATTTCAGTATTGCTTTTAATACTATTGATTTCGACGTTTTGCTTGGTATTCTATGCTCTCTTAATATATCTCCATCGGTGGTTGACGTGTTTCGTAGTTACCTGTTCGGGCGCCGGCAACGTATATGTATCAGAGAGAACTTGACTTCTTGGTGCAGTACTTCTGCCGGGGTACCAAAGGGTGGCGTTTTATCCCCTTTACTTTCCACAGTTTTTATAAACTCAATCTCCAATGAACTTATTTCTTCCTACCATCTTTATGCAGATGATCTACAGTTGTACTCGCAGGCACCCCTCGGAAAGCTGTCCGAGGCTATCGTAACCATAAACTTTGATCTGGCCCGCATTTGTGATTGGAGCAGGAGGTATGGGCTTATGGTCAACCCTATTAAGACGCAAGTTATTGTAGTGGGCAGTTCTAGATTGGTTTCAAAGATCCCTGGACGTCAATTCCCCAAGTTCTTTTTGTCAATTCAGTTATTTCATTCAGTGAGAAAGTTCAAAACTTGGGGATATTCATCGACAAAAACTTTTCATGGACTGCTCATCTGCAGGAAGTTAGCCGCAAGTTGTTTGCATCTGCTGCAACTTTAAGGAGACTGC